>CM076570.1:578686891-578993811 GCA_034641835.2 Pinus albicaulis
TTGTGTATTGGGTTTGTATGTAGTTGACCCCGAAAAGGTGGTTTTGTGGGTAATGTACCCAAGTGGTGGGCTTTAGACCCAAAGGTGTGGTCTAAAGACCCAAAAGAATGATTTGTTTATTCTTATTAGTGTGTGAGGGCATCATTGATGAGAAAATGAGGGCATCAAGGCAATGATATGAGAGTACAAATAAGAGAGACCTAAGAGGAGGTCTCACACATTCATTGCAATCCATCTTAAGAAGATCACGAGTTGAGAAGGAGAACCACATATATAAAGTGAAAGATATTTCTGTGATTTGGAAGTGCATTTATCCCAAGAGTAGGAGACCGAAGTCTTCTATATTAATCTGTCGATTTAAGGTGTTCTGTCCAAGAAAGAAGGTCGTGAGTATCTCTGTTTAAGGGCTTCCATACTTCAGTGCTATGTGAGAGGGTTGAAGCCCTATTCTTCTACTGCAACCGAAAAGCTTCTATGACAACTGGAAGAGGGGCCGAGTATCCTTAAAGTCCAACGAAGGAAGAATAGGTGTTGTGAGTTGAGATACAGGGATCTGAGCCGAGGAAAGGGGCTGTAGGAAGACTTGTTTCAGGGCTGAGTTGTTGATGTAGGACCAAGAACCTCAGGCTTTGTCAAGGTCAATTGAGGGTTTGAGAACTTATGATTTTTGTGTAGATGATTGTAGAGTTTTGTCCATTGAAGTCTGTCCATCCAAGAAGGGTTTAGACAATCACTTTAGGGATTACATACAATGGTTGGAAAAATACTACCCACTGTGAGTTGCTAGGTTATTTTAGGGCTATATATAGTCACCCTTGTGGAGTAAAGAACTATGACAAGGCTGACTAGTTAGGGTTGCATTGGACAATGAATTCAAGGGTGAATTCATGGTGTGAGCAGACCTTGTTGTGAAGCCTAGTGTACAATGCATTTGAAGTGGCAAATCATTTTGTGAAGGCAGATTTGCAGAGCCAAATTATGCCAGTAAATTTGGAGCAGTAGAGGACCTTGTGAGCAGCTATGTGCAGAGCTATTGGAGCAATATCTCTGTGAGATAGGTGGCAAAGGATCTGCCAGGTGTTTAGTGACAAAGAACTGAAAGGGCTGTTGGATAAGGTGTTTCTTTAGCAAGTAAGTGTGTTAATTTTGTCATTGTTCTTGGGCATATTGATTGTCAAGTGTTGTTGACTTCAAGCCCTAGTTTTCCTTGTATCAGGGCTAATTGTAAGGACCATGATCCCTTGTACAGGAGCCCTATGTTTGTTGTATTAAAGTTTTATATAAACAAGTTTTGGGTCTGCGAATATTTGGGTACTTCGTTGATTCATTGTTGTTACATTTCTGTTGTGCAAAGCGCTTGGAGTTGTGGTATTTCAGTGTGTTTGTGATCGTGTTTTAGACATAGACCTAATTCTGAAGTACTAGGGAAAAATCAACAAACATCCCATTTTGGAGGAAAATCACTTAAGGCTGAGCTAACCAACTCTTCACTAGCAATAGTTTCCCAACTCATCTCTGATCTGTGAGTTCTTGGCAAGGCATGATGCAACTATGTCAGTTTCAAACATTTTGGCATTTTTCAGTTTCTCTTTCAACACCATATTTCTGTTTTGGTTTGTACTCTAGTATAACTTGGTTAAGGATGCGCACATCTCAAAGGCATCCTTCTTCCCTATCACATGAGGTATAATATGGTCTTTAATGGAATCCAAGGTTATTCTCTTGGCCTTCACATTCCTTTTATTAAATTCATCCAATTGAGTAGGATCTATACGAATAGTGACAACCTTCTCTACAATATTCTCCAAATCTTGCTCCTTAAACAACAGAACAATTTGCTCCTTCCATGGGCTGAAGTTTCCTGCCCCATTTAATCTATCCTCATAATGCAACCCAGTAGCCATCACTAACCCAACTGACCTACAATAATTTTCCCGTCATTTTTTCCTAATACAACCCCTTACACTCTCTGCAATTTGTTCTTAGTAGGCCGTGTTGTCGCTCAAATTGTACAGTCATGGTGCGACAACGAATTAAGGCGGGGGCTGTCTCTCTGATATCTGCCCTCTCTGTTTTAGCTATCTCCCTACAACAAGCTATGGGGGGGTAGTCCCTATGAAATGTGAAGAAGGGAGACTTGTTGGCAACCAGCAAGTCTGGGAGACACAACTGAATGGCCTAGCAACTTGGTTGAATTAGCAAGTTAAATGATTTGATTAGATTTATTATGAAGATTAGTGCCTTGAATGGAGTCAACTACTTGCTTAAAACAAATTATTACCAAGTTACTGGATGAACAACTGTTGCTTGAGGATGCTCAACTATCCTATATGATATGCAAATCCTACAATTTAGGTGAGATGTAGAATCTTGGTTTATTTTAGTTAGATGCCTACTCTAAATGTATCCTTCCTCTTAACTATTTTGAAGCTATTCTAGAGTAGGTTGTGAGAGAGAAGTCAAAGGGAAGCAGGCTAGGGTGTGGTTAACGATACCTCCCCTTTGGTTCTAACCACCCGATGCCTCCGGTGTTGCAGAGACTGTGGCTTTGACGACTGCAAGGTCACTGTGTTAACCACTAAAGAGGTGCTAGGCTCCTCAAGCTAGATGAGAAATGTGGCTCTATTCTCTATCGACCAAGCTTATTCTTGGAAGTAAATTGGTTAATGCAAGATACTAATCCTAGTATGCAAGTGCAAGAGATGGGTGCCATTAAGGCGAGATCACTTAATGTTCTTAATTACTTAATCACAAATGATCTTCGATTATGACAATAGAGTACTTAAACAATATATGAATGGTAATCCCAACCACAAGAGAAAGTGCTCAAATTTAACGATGCCAAAAAAAGATCTGACAAGTAACATTGATAGACAATTGCTCAAAAAACAAAATCAATATTATTTTTGATCTCATACTTTTGTGATCCATAATGATTGTTTGAGACTATCTTTCGGATTAATCACATAGAATAATTTTCTGGTCAACGCTTCGAATAACCGGTATGCCAATATACGCAATTAGATTCTCTTATCACACTTATGATTAAATTTGAATATGAGATCCACAAGAGAATTCCAATTTACCAATGATTAATGTATCAATTATCCAACAATGCTACTTAGAGCAATTAGCCAAACTTGTTAAACTCTTGTCAACTTGATTAGAGCACTTGTATGAGATAATGCAAGAGTGGAAATAGATGACAATAGTGCAAAAGAGAACTATAGATCAGCCAATAAACATAAGATTGCAGAGGTAGAAAAATGACCCAATTGCACTCTTAATTGCCTATCCAAGTTGCATATAATGCAAGGAAAAATAACCAAGTGAAATTAGATGAATTTCAACACTTTTTACACTACTGCAATTTTTTATATTAGATCTTAAATTAATATTACAACCTTCAGAAAATGATGAATTATGCCAAGAAATGCAATCCCAATGAAAACAAGGGACAGTATATTGATGGAATATGATTGCCAATGAGTTATTATGTCACTGTTATGCACTTAATTACTGCTGTAGGCTAAATGTAGATGGCTGTAGCATATGATTCAGATCTGAAATTAATCAAATAGTTCACAAAATCCACTCGCATACAATTAATATGACCTCAAAATTTGATCTTTAGTGACTTAGAGTTATTTTTCATTGTCTCATGTGAATGATTATTGGATTTAGGCTTTAGATGTAGAGTGTTTTAGCACTGAATATACTGCTGTAATAAAATGATTCAGAACTGAAAAACAAAAAAACAAGGAAAATATGGGGAAAGAGAGTAAACCCTTAGGCCAAATGGCCTAGTTTGGTGACAAGTTGCCTTTAAATTGACTTGGGACATGGGCCAATGACCTGCAACACAAATTTGTCAGCTGAAAATAAATGGATTAGCCCTCTTATGACTGCAATTAGGGCACCAATGGCTGGTTGAGGCATTGCTTGGCAACTTTAGCTCTTGAAACTCTAGCCCAAGAGGTTAGTTAATCTGCAAAACCAAGTGTTAGCCCAATAAATCAAATTTTTTGATGCAAATTACCATAAACCAATGCCAAATAATTTTCAATGATGCCCCAAGCATGCAACCACAAAAATTAGTTGAAGAACTGCTGCAAAACCCCACAACTTGGCTGAAATGACCGCAAAACCCCACAAAAACCTTAATGATGGAGAGAAAATGCCTAATAGGGCTAGCGGCTAGGGCTAAATGCCCTCCTAGGCCTGCGATTGCCTAGGAAAAGGCTTAAAAGGCCTGTGGCTTGAGGGAGGAGGCCCGTAAAGGCCAGCCGCAAGCACTCCAAATGCTGCTGCTCAAGGGAAATGGCCCTTAGGGCCTGCGGCCTAGCCTTAAAGGGCTGCTGCTAAGGGAAAATCCCTTAAAAGGGCTGAGACAGGGGTGAAGGAGGAGGGCTGTTAATTTTGGGCAATTAGGTCCAAACTCCATGTTGTGATGCTCAGATGACGATGCCAATTTATTATTGGATTCCTCTCTCGGAGAGGTGCAAGATCGATCTAAAGATCATCTTGATTGGATGAACATGACATTTATTTTGAATTAATTCCACTTATATGCAAGGTCGGCCAGAATTGTAATGTAGGCTTGGAGCCCCAACAAACGTGTCACACACCCTCACAGATTGATATATATTGGTCAACGTTGGAGGTCATATTCACCATCACTCATCACACACTTCTCTCTTGTGTCTGATTGGTTCGATCATCATTTGGAGGCTTCTCTTCACTCACACGTGGGAAAACAACAGGTGGGTTTCAGATCTGTTCTAGGGTTTTCAGCGCAGCTTTGACCAGCGTTGACTTTGGTCAACGCTTGGTCAACTTGACCTCAAACTCTCTCAAAACTTCGATCTCTGCAGTCCGCATTTTTTGGCACAAAAATCGAGGTTGGATGTTGACCTTTGACCTTGCTGCATTGATTTTCTGTTGCTGCTGTTCTGCGTTGACCGTTGACTGGACAACGTTGACTTTGGGTTGACCGTTGTATAGCTGTCTTGAGGGTTGTGTGACACTTCTGGTTGGCTGATCGTAAGGAGACTTTGCTGGTTGAAGCATCCTGTTGATCAAGTTAAGTGTATTTTTGGCTTGTCTTCCGTCGATCTATTGGTATGTTCTATCAGCGTTTTACTTTCATGTTTATGTGATTGCTATTTGGTATCGGGTTTAAAGTAAAGTTGCATCAAGCATAGAACATCTACGAAAATTTACATGGTATCGGAGCTAAGGTGAAAACAAAGCCCAAGTTTGTATTGAGAGCAATCACCGAAGAAGTAGCATTTGTCAAGGACCCATGGGTACCTCAAATTATAATGGCTTCAAAGCTGATGACAAGTTGATTGGAAAGTTTGACTTTCATGCTTGGAAGATGTCTTTGGATTTGATCTTGGAAGATCAAGAGGTCATGGACTATGTGCAGGGTAAAATCCAAGAGCCTCCATCATCTGCACCTGCTGCCACCAAGACAAAGTATAGAAAAAAGAGAAATCAAAGCTAAGCTGATCATCCGAGATTCCATCCATAAAAGTATGTTTGCCTACATCTCTGAGCTAGGCACATCTAAGGAGATGTATGATAAGTTGGTCAATATGTTCAGGGCCAACAATGCAAATCAAGTTCTTTTCTTTAAGAAGCAATTGAAGAATCTCAAGAAAGGCAGGGATGAATCCGTTCAATCCTATTTTCTGAAGTTGATTGAAATCAGGAATAATCTTCTTGCCATTGGGGAAACAATAGCTGATTGAAAAATGGTTCTCACCGCACTTGTAGGTCTCCCCTCTGAATGGCATGTATTCATTACTACCATGCTCAATAATAATGTGATTCCTGATTTTGATGAAGTATTGTTGAGATGCACTCAAGAGGAAACAAGAATGATGGAATATGAAAATGAAGGTAATGCTGCCTTCACTGCTCGTGCTAAGAAGAAGAACAATGGTGGTCCAAGGAACCATGGAAGAGCAGGGGCCTGAGAAAAGAAAGGAAGATGTTACACATGTAACAAGCTTGGCCACTATGCCAGAGAATGTCCTAATTGAAGGGATTCTCACGGGGATGATGACAACAACAACAAGAGGATTGGAAATCAAAGTAACAACAGGTTCAAAGGAAAGAGGAAGGCTCCCTCTGGTCGCAATGGAAATGGGCAACCTTTCAAGAGGTCAAGAAATTCCAGGTATGAGGAATCTAATATTGTTAATGATAAGAAAAATGATTTCATTCTTGTATCTGCCCTCTCTGCTGCATCTCCACCCGACACCTTGGATGTCTGGTTGATTGATAGTGGTGCTTCAAGACACCTCATTGGGTTTAAAGAAGCGCTTTCTGATTTGATTGAGAAGGATACTAATCTGAAAATTATCCTTGGAGATAATGCAACGTATTCCGTGAAAGGGACAGGGACTGTGACCCTCCATCGATCTCAAGGTCAAGTTCTTCGCTTGCAGGATGTACTATATGTACCTGATTTGAAGAAGAACCTTGTGTCTATTTCGGCCATGGAAGACAAAGGTTTCAAGGTGGCATTCGTCGATGGAAAGGTACGCATATGGAAGAAGAGTTTCAAGGAAGCTCTCATGATTGGGTTTAGAGTTGATACATTCTACCGGGTTGGAGGAAGTCCACTGGGGGCTATGACATGTGATACTATTCGTCAAACCGAACTATGGCATAGGAGGTTTGGACACCTTCATTACAAAGCCCTTCCTGAAGCAAGGAAGGTGATGACAGGGATGCCCGAATTCAAAAATGATCATGAAGGTGTATGTCAGTGTTGTGCCGAAGGAAAGCATACAAGGGGACCTTTCCCCTCAAGTGTCACAAAGACATCACAAAGACATCTCATGTCTTGCAATTGATACATTTTGATTTGTCTGGTATGTTGCCCGTGACATCTTTGGGAGGATGTTCTTATTACATGACGTTTATAGATGACTTCTCTTGCAAGACCTGGATATACTTCTTGAAGAGGGATGAAGCATTCATGTGGTTTTGCACTTTCAAAGCCTTGGTGGAAAATCAAACGGGGAGGAAGATCAAGATTTTGAGCACTGATAATGGCATTGAATATGAGACGAACAGGTTCAATAACTTTTGTAGAGAAGCTGGCATTAAGAGGGAGACCACACCCGTGTATACTCCTGAGCAAAATGGCATTACTGAAAGAAAGAACATGACCATTGTGGAAGCTGCCTGTGCCATGCTATGTGACCAAGGTCTTCCGAGGCTTCTATGGGGAGAAGCTACAAACATTGCTGTGTACATACAAAATCGATGCCCACATTCCACTCTGGACTCCAAAACTCTCGAAGAGGTTTTCTCTGGTAAGAAACCTGACATTTCTCATTTTAGAGTTTTTGGTTGTCCCGTTTACTTTCATGTACAGAAAGAGAAGAGAAGCAAGTTGGATGCTTCTGGGAAGAAGGGAATGTTTGTGGGTTACAATGAAACTTCGAAGGTTTATAGAGTCTATGTGCCTGATCAAAGAGAAGTGGAGATTTGCCGTGCTGGCCACGATGTTACCTTTGATGAAGATGCTTCCCTCAGGAAAGTGATAAATCTTTCGAGATTTGAGGAAGATCATGATGTAAGATCTGGGAATCAGGAAGAACTGAAGGATGAGATGATGCCCGATGTTGAAGGACCGATGGACCCCATTGATCCACCTCCTTCAATGAAGAGAAGACCCTCATGGCTCCAGGATACTCTCAAAGATGCCGAGAGACATATGGCCCTAAGGGGGACATTCCGTGAAAGCAAGAAGCCAAAAGATACCAAGGTTATCTAGCAGCCATGAGTATAATCGTACAATCTGAGCCTGGATCTTTTGAAGAAGCCGTAAATCATCGAGTTTGAAAGGATGCTATGCATGAAGAGTACGAGTCCATTATGAAGAATGATGTCTGGGATGTGGTTCAGAGACCGGAGGACAAAGCTGTTATCACCTCGAAATGGCTCTATAAGATCAAGCATGGATTTGATGGTAGTGTTGAAAAATTCAAGGCAAGATTCGTTGCCCGTGGCTTCTCTCAAAAGGAAGGCGTAGACTATGATGATATATTTGCACCTATGGCCCGATATACCACCAGCCGATCTATTATTGCCCTTGCTGCTACGCAAGGATGGGATCTTCATCAGATGGATGTGAAGACCGCCTTTTTGCATGGTTCAATAAAGGAAGAGGTGTATGTGGAGCAACCTCTGGGGTTCGAAGTCGAGGATAGAGACTCTCATGTATGCAGGTTGAAGAAAGCCCTCTATGGGTTGAAGCAAGCCCCCAGGGCTTGGTACGAGAGGATAGATAGCTACTTGATGAAGCTGGGCTTCACTTGAAGTAATGCTGATCCGAACCTTTACTTCAAGGTTGATAGAGAAAAGCCTCTCATTCTGGTTCTCTATGTGGACGATCTCTTCCTGACAGGTGTTGACCCTCTCATTCATCAGTGTAAGAGGGAGCTCACTTCTGAGTTCGAGATGAAGGACCTAGGACTGATGCATTACTTCCTAGGCCTGGAGGTCTGGCGAGATTTTCCTCTCTCAAGGAAAATACATTGTGAAGCTGCTGGAAAGATTTGGAATGGTGGACTGTAAGTCTGTGTTGACACTAATGGAGCTCAAATTTAAGAAGTTGATTGGAAACGTTGTTGGGCCCGTGCTAGAAAATCCTATCGAGTATCGTCAACTCGTAGGGGCCTTGATGTTTCTTAGTGAACACCTGTTCGGACGTATGTTTTGCAGTGAACACTTTGAGTCAACACATGGTTGATCTTCATCACATTCATTGGGTTGGTGCCAAGAATTTGTTGAGATATCTTCGGAGCACGATAAACCATGGGCTGAGATACAGTGCCGGGAGTTTGAGACTCCATGGGTATACTAATGCCGATTGGGCTGGCAGTGTGGTGGATCGCAAGAGCACATTTGGATGCTGCTTCACACTTGGGTCTGCTTCGATGTCTTGGATGAGCAGGAAGCAAAAGTCTGTGGCTTTGAGCACCGCTGAGGCCGAATACATTGCAGGTTGTGAAAGCTCTTCAGTGAGCTGTTCAGGCATGTGCTAGATACCATCGTTATCCTTTGTGATAACTAGAGTGGGATTCGTTTGTCAGAGAATCCCTTGTTCCACAATCGATCCAAGCATATTGATATTAGGTACCACTTTATCCGGGATATGGTACAACGAGATGCCATAAGGCTTGATCATATAGGAACTAATGAGCAGGTCGCGGATATTCTCACAAAGCCCTTGGGGAAGGTCAAGTTCCTAACCTTCCGTGAGAATCTTGGAATCGTGGAACGACCCTATGATGAGGGTCCTGTTGGACGATGAGCTCTGGGAGCTCCAGGGGCTTTGGGGATAGCTTCTTGGAGCTATAAGCAACCACAGGGCTAGGTCTGCCGAACCTTGTTGGTGCGCTTCTGCCCCACCGTTATGATATTGAGTTGGTTCACCTCTCTTTGATCTGTGCCCTGTATGCATCCTACCCATGGAGTCTCGGACTCATGGGAAGACCTCTCATCTTGGCCAATGAGGTGGGAAAAGATAGAGATCAGTAGCAAGACAGATGGATGCATCAAAGGTTGCCATACTCTCTATGTCTAGGATGGCACGTGTCCAACCACTTGATCTGGGATCAAGTATAGTGAGGTTTCGGACCTCCAACTGACTTCGGGTCAGTTAAACTAACTTCGGGTTAGTATGAGACTCCTTTGAGTCCTATAGAGGTTTCATACCTTTGAGCTGATTTTGTCAGCTGGGAGTGATGTCTTTGTGACTCACCTTTTGTTCTGAAATAAAGAAGCTAGCAAAGCAAGTTACGGCTGGATGATGCACGATGTTTGGATGGCACAGGTGGATGGAGTTCTCCCTAGTTGAGAGGGAGTGTTAATTTTGGGAAACTAGGTCCAAACTCCATGTTGTGATGCTCAGATGACGATGCCAATATTTTTATTGGATTCCATTTTCGGAGAGGTGCAAGATCGATCTAAAGATCATCTGGATCGGATGAGTAGAACATTTATTTTGAATTAATTCCACTTATGTGCAGGGTCGACCAGAATTGTAATGTAGGCTTGGAGTGTCACACACCCTCACAGATGGATATATATTGGTTAATGTTGGAGGTCATTTTCACCATCACTCATCACACACTTCTCTCTTGTGTCTGATTGGTTCGATCATCATTTGGAGGCTTCTCTTCACTCACACGTGGGAAAACAACAACTAGGGTTTCAGATCTGTTATAGGGTTTTCAACACAGCTTTGACTAGCGTTGACTTTGGTCGACGCTTGGTCAAATTGACCTCAAACTCTCCCAAAACTTTGATCTCTGCAGTCTGCATTTTTTGGCACAAAAATCGAGGTTGGACGTTGACCTTTGACCTTGATGCGTTGACTTTCTGTTGCTTCTTTTCTGCGTTGACTAGACAACGTTGACTTTTGTTGACTTTGGGTTGACTGTTGTAGAGCTGTCTTGAGGGTTGTGTGACACTTCTGGTTGGCTGACCATAAGGAGACTTTGCTGGTTGAAGCATCCTGTTGACTGTCGTAACACACCACAACACATATTTTGCTGATCAAGTTAAGTGTATTTTTGGCTTGTCTTCTGTCGATCTATTGGTATGTTCTATCAACATTTTACTTTCATGTTTATGTGATTGCTATTTGGTATCGGCTTTAAATTAAAGTTCCATCAAGCATAGAACATCGACGAATATTTGCAAGGGCCGAGCCCTCTAGGAGGCTGGACGACTCCTCCAGAGCGGGGGCAAGGCCTTTCTAGGCCCATGACTAGGGTTAGAAGGGTTGGATGGCTAGATCTTAAGCCTAAAAAAAATTCAAACCCTGCAAATTACCAAATAATTAATGCCAAATTGCTGGACGTTGGCCTTGGAGGATGAATGGAGGCTAGATCTTGCCTTCCTAGGCCTAGATCTGCCTCAAAACCCCAACAAAAGCTATTAATTAGCTTGAAGTTCACCTGCAAAAATGGATCAAATGCCAAAACCCCAAATATATATATACAAAAATAAAACCCCCAAAAATAGTAAAACCCCAATTGCTGCAAAACAAATGAGCTAGAAATATTTTACAAATATAAATTATCTACAAGCTTGAGAATTTTTTGGAAAAAATATTTTTTGAGTAATAGGAGTGGATGAATATATTTTTCGAAAGATTTGAATATTGACCAAAAACCCTCCTGCAAAATTAAAATACAATATAGAAATCTTAGAGCCCAAACATAGTGGTCTCTTCCCCACAATCTGTGAACTTGGAGCCCAAGGGTTAGTGTACTTGCAAATATCTATACTTTTCCTCAAGGAGAATTGTCAGATCATATGGTGAATCAGATCACCTAAGATAAAAAATATATTTATCAATAGAATGCTCTTATCACTGACAAATGAAATTACAATTCATAAATTTTTTAGCACAATATAGGAAAACACATAACTAGCACATACCACAGATCAATGGAAGAAAAACACCATGAAACGAACCTCAAAGTCTTTATATTATGATGCAGAAATGTTCCCAGCAGAGCAATGGCTCAATACCAACGTTACAAATTTTACATCCTCCAAAGATATCAAATAGAAGCAAAATGACTTCTATTTATAGAGAAATCCCTCCAAGTGGAAAATAACGGCTAGTTGGCTTGATCCTCGTTAAAATAATCTCGACCATTGAAAATAACTTGATCCTCTTTTAATCTCCACCGTAGAATTTTTAATTTTGAGGAAAAATTCGAATTTTTCTTAAAACCCACTTTTAATTAATTCAAAAATAAATATTATTGGACTAATTTCCTCAAAAAATTGACTTTGACTTAACCACCAAGGTCCAAGGGCTCAAATTTTCTTAAATTATCCATTTTTCCCTTGGCGAGGGACCTCCAAAATTTGACTTTCCTTTGACCCACGAATTTTTGCTTATTTTCCACTTGGAGAGAAATTAATTTCTCTATAATTGTTTTTTTGACTCAAAATTTATCAATTTTCTGGCTTAGAATTTTTATTTATTTTAGCCAGAAAAATTGATTAATTGACACTAGAGGAGATTAATATTTTTTCCACCCTCAGATATTTTAGCCATGGTGTCTAAGTATGAGGGACCATGCACTAAAATACTTTTTACATCAGATATTACAATTAATTCAACCCTCAAAGGGGGAATACACCTTTACATATAGACCTTCATGACCCTACCCAATTTTGCAACTCAATATGAGCTAGTATAGACCAAGTGGTTTGTAATAATATACTTTTGTCAAATGTGCTTAAATTATTCCTAGACCGCTTTTACAGAGACTTGTATAGCACTCGGACTCACCTAAGACCTTGTAAATGAATTCCACTCTAGATTTGGGGTTTACGCCTGAAGAAAAACTTTGTCGATTATCCATGTTTAGAAACACACATAATTGGGTGAGGTTAAAAAAATTCCTAGGATGAAATTCGTCACCAAAATCAGAGGCTTACCTAGGTGTTGTTACATAAATAGACGGTCATACTAGAATCATTTACAATATAATTTATAGAAATTGGGTTTACAATGATAACTGTGCCGACTGATGACTTTGATCCTTGAAAACAAATATCTTTGCATCTTTGCATTCTGCTTCCTTGGACTATTGAGAAAATGTGGTCAACAAGCCGCTTGACCCCTGTGATATTCTTTGAGTATGCATCACTAAAAGTGTTGTTGGGCCTTCTCACCTACGTGTTGGTTTGTGTTGGCCACTTTTGATCTAATTCCCAAATCTTCTCACACCTCTGCCACAACACTTTGCTCGCTCTTGGCTACTCCTCAACAGTTCCCTGTTGGCGACAATCTCTGCCCAAATGTCTCGTACGATCCCTGTCTGTGCTTGCATATCTCTCTGACTATGGTCTGACTGTCCCTATTGCTCGCATGACTGTTGATCCCAATTGCCAGTTCTGGGCCTCTCAACACTCACATCCCGTCTACAGACCCTGACACCTTGCGAGTGCTCAAGCTCTCTAACGACATTAACCAGTCGGATCCTTTGCCGACGATTAAGCCCTCACATTTGATTGTGGATGGCGTCTATGTCAACCCTGTCCTGTTGCGTCTGCCGCACTCACTTCAATTTAACCACTACCTCGAATGTTGTTGGTCTCCATCAAGTTGGCACCTCCAATGTGTTTTGTGGTCAAATCCCTAAGCGCAGAAAACAACTGTGCCACTTTCTTCAACTATTGGTTGTGGTTGTTCCTGCAACTACCTCCTCCTTTGGCGTGGTCGACCGTCGGATTCCCTGTGGCAGTTGTGTCTCTTGTCAATTGGTCGTTGGCCGCTGCCGATTGCTTTGACAACTGAGTGGCGGTTGTGCTGCATCGGTCGAACACACACTATTTTTCTGCTTGACTGCGACGTTCCACGTCACTGCTACGCGATTTGCTAGTGTGGGCTTGCCAATCTCTTAGCGGTCAACCAGTCCTTGCCCCGAGATATCTCATGTCATATTTTCTTGTTAGTGGATCGACCTCTTGCCCCATGGTCCGTCCCACCATTGGATTGCTGCCAACTGCTCCTACAACTGGTGGGCTCAGGCTTGTTGTCCACTTGCGCCCCCCTTTTTATTAATTTTTCTTTTTAAAAAAATCCCTGCTCGCTAAAAATATTTGGCCTGGATTAAAAACAAAATCTTTCGCCGTTTAAAAAAAGAAAATAATTAGTTTGTATGTTCCCAACCAAACCTAGCTCCGACGATCTGGTATGAACCTGACACCTGCGACTCCGAGATTGATTCACAGTTGGAGCTTTGATACCATGTTAGAATTTACATGAACCCAACACATGATATTTAATTCCAATTAATTAATTACTGAACAAATACATGACTAAGTTCCTAATACATAATATTCAACGAAAGCAAGTTACGATCTGAATCACATAATCATAGACAAAATTTTTGCGCAAAAAATCAGTTCATCATTAATAAAAATTCAGAACTTACTTGGGCATCCGTCCTTGGATAATGGCCCTACTGAGAAAATACAGATTAGAATATGCTGGATTTGATCCAACAGATATACTCTCTCTTGCAGATTTGAACCTCCAGCCCCTTTGCACTCTCTCGGACCCAACACACGCTCACTGAGATGTCGCTCTTAAACTTGTGTTGTTGTTATGTGTCTTCTCACTTTAGCCTTGCTTTTATAACTCTACATTGAGCCAAAACACTAATCCTAACCCTAATTCTAATCCTAATCTCAAAGTGTTTGACAACCAAGATTAGATATTATCTCACTTGAGATCAATGACTAAGATTAAAACTTAATCACTAAAGTAAATAATACTTTTCCTAAATTTTATTTTAGCTCAATAAGCCAACATATTAATATGTGCTTTTCATAAGTTAAACTTAGGCTAAGTTACATCAGCAATTTGTTGAACCCAGAGCAAGTGTTCTAAGGTGATGTGGGCGACTTCTGCACGTCTAGACACAAGGCTTGTGCCAAAGTACCTATTTGAGCTACAAACTTCAACATTTGGTGCATAGCTTAAGAGCCCAAGCTTACTTTGTGCTTTTCCAATACCCCTTTAAGATGTAGTAGTTTCTTGCTTATCATGGTTGGGACATTAAAGAGTTCCTTTCTGAAGCATTAAGTGCTTGAGGAACTGGGTGATAGCTAATGAGGGGGGTAGAGCTCATGCCAGGCTTTTTCCCACATGTTAAACATTGTCCCAACAATCTTTTGTATTTTCCATTTTCTTTCATTGTGGTTTTATATGATTTTAACTTTCTTTTAGTTGCATCAACCTCCGAGACCAAGTTTTTAGGCCCTGGCTGAAGGATGTAGATATAAGGTGCCAATCCCAATGACCAATGGCTACTGGCCCAAATAATGGAGATGGATAATCATGAGAGATGGAAGTTGGTAATTATGGATTACCTTGGACATGCTATCTCAGTTAGTGCCTCCCTAATAGTGCCCTTCTTAAACCCTGAGGCTTCAGAGGAGGTCCCACTGGACTAGAGTCAAAGGCTAAACTCCCAAGTGAATTTTGAGAACAAGGATACAATCGAGATTGATCAATTATCCAGTTTGCTCTACGATCCATATCAATAATGCCCATAACATTAAATTAAAACACTTGATTGCAAGAATGGCTTAAGAAGAAAAGCCAGATGGGAGAGAGATTTGTTGGAGAATGTAGTAGGGCAGCTATTAAAACAAATTCTCCTTATCCTTGATAAAAGCTTGTGAACCTATGTTATCTTTTTATGTTCTTTGTTAGGTTCTTTTCATTAAACAATTATCAAGAGCATAAACTATGAAGATCATAAAAGACAGTGGGCACAAAATATAGGCTACAAGCGAGGGAAAAACCCAAAAAGAATCTCTTCTCTTCTTATAGAATCAGTTCAAATGAGAAATCCAAGACCCTAAGACCAAAGTCAAAACCTCTTCCAAGCACCAAGTCACCCCTTCAAGAATTTCTTCCAAAGAAGTCAAAGTTTGACCAAGTCAACAAAGGTCAAGCCTCTTCAAATTTGCTTCACTTCAGAATTTCGGCCTTCTACTTTAGATTTGCAACTTCGGTCCCTTGGAACAGTAGAAGTCCTTCTTTTTGACACATGTTAATCTTCCAAGGATTCCTTCCTCAAGCAAGTCAATGTCTCCAAAGTCAACGAGAGTCAAACTAGGTCAAAACAGAGTTTCAACCGTCCTGTAACTTGGACTTGCAATTCTCAGCCTCCTGCAACTCGGACTTGCAATTTTCGACCTCCCAGTAACTGCAGAAACCCTAGCCTTCGCATGTGTGGACAAAAATTAGGTCTTCTTTCTTCACTTCGTCTTCTAGCCCTTTTGCTCTTCTTTTCTTCCTTTTCTTGCTTGATATCGAACTCTTCTCCTTGCAGATCAAATTGTT
This sequence comes from Pinus albicaulis, assembly GCA_034641835.2. NCBI lineage: Eukaryota > Viridiplantae > Streptophyta > Pinopsida > Pinales > Pinaceae > Pinus > Pinus albicaulis. The sequence goes on from CM076570.1 coordinate 578,702,811, forward strand.
CTGATGAGGACGAAGCTGCTCTTATATATACCAATCTGAGGAGGTCAAATAGCCTCTTCTAGGCCGACTTGTCATTGGTAGAGCCGAGTTGTGCTTGGAGATTTATGTGACTTTCTATACTCATAATTAATATCTTTTACATGTTACAACTTGCCCAATAGGGTCTTATACAAATGGCAAGGACTCTCTTGACTCAAGAAAAATATTCTTTTGACTTGACAAACCCTAGAAGCTTGAAGAACATGCTTGACCTAGTTGACCAACAAAATGGATCATGAAACCCATGCTTAAAAATAATATTTTTCTTTCTTCTTTTTCTTGTAACATAAGATTTACGTAATGACATGAGTACATTGACAGTTATGAAGATCGAAACTAGTTAAATTTTCCAACAAGATCTGATTAGAGTTATAGGTGGAGAACTCTAGCATAGTGTTATTTGTTGACCATCATGGGGCTGCTAGCTGGTTGGCTTTCAAATGAGGAGATAAATTTTCTCCCATGGGTTACCCACTTTTGGTGGGTAATAGTGACCTTTGACCTAGTTGAAATCTCAAATAAACTTCTTTTTGTACCTTTGCTTGTAAAATTAGTGAAATAAGGCTTGGTTTACCACATACAAACAGAGGGGAGTCTCATTTACTTATTCATCATCATCATTCATCACACTTCTCTCTCTTTGGAAGTGCGCAATAGTTATTCTCTTTTCTACTTGGCCACAATTTAGTTTTATTGAGTGAATTGTCTTTTGAGGAGTAATTTTGCATGAGGAGACTTCTTTGGGATTGGGAATAAATTATTGTGGAGTATTGTAAGTTTATAGTTGTTCATCTTCCATTTTTGCATGTTATATTATGCGGATTAGGGTTTTTATGTGTGCCATGTTAAAATTGCAATATTTTTCTTGAAATATTCAATCTTCATGTTATGTAAATTTTTTTTCCTTGATTCCTTCAAGAGAACTTTGGTAAACACATCTTTTGAACCTAAAGTCACTCATCTAAGGAAGTCGCTAGGGTTTCTATGTTAGTTTTCTAATACCCACCTGCAAATATAAAAATAAAATTTGCGATGAAAAAACTGAATATCGACCTCCAAACACTTTTACTAAATATTCTGAGTATTCTAACAAATAATAACAGTGGAAAATTAATTCACGAAGACACAGGCACACAATAAACAATACACCAGAAATTACATAGGAAACCCCAACGGGGAAAACCTACCAACTTGTGTATTTTATTATTTTGTTGAACAAAGATCTCAAACAATAATTACAAATCAGAGGGGAAATTTTCCCCTTAATTCGTTGCCCCTCAACACACTGATCTGTGCACTCTTATCCAACTCAGCCTCCTTGCTTGCGCAATTGTTATAGGCCAACTCGACCCTCATGGTCCGCGCATCTATTACAGGCTAACTCGACCCTCATGCGCAAGGCTAACATGACCTTGGAATCGAAGTACGCTGGATGAATAATTCATTGAGGCTATTCGACCTCTCTTTCCACCCTAGTGCACTGATCTGGAAACTCTTCTCTGCTGAGCTGATCATTCAAGTCTCTAGTGCATAATCATATATTAAGTCTACGACCTTTCTCTCCTTATAAAGTTGACTTGGCCTTCCATCTTCCATGAACAACTGAGGTTAAAACTCAATGGACGACTGAGATAGATTCTATATTTGACTATAGGAAAAATAGGAAAACTAAACTATGCCTTAGCTTCACTTATGGGTCCCTCTACCAAATTTAGTGCACTTCTAAATTTAGCACAACCCTTCCATCTCTAACTCCAATTAACACTCCCTCTTAGAGAGGAATCTGTTTTGTACAACACCCAGTTTATCTCTGAAGTAGACTGATCTGCCTCTTGTCAATTCCTTGGTCAAGAAATCTGCTATTCGCTCCTTTGTAGGCACATATTGGAGTTTGACTTTACCCCTCTGAACATAATCTCTGATATGGTGGTACCAGATCTCGATGTGTTTGGAGCAATCATGAAACTCGAGATTTTCAGAGAGCTTGATGCAAGTCTGATTATCACAGTTTATGACCACGGGCTCCAACCTATGACTTAACAACCCAACAAGTAGCTTCCTCAACCAAATAGCCTTGCAAGATGCCAAGATGGCAGCCATATACTCTGCCTCACCTGAGCTCAATGCAACTAATCTCTGCTTCCTAGTGAACCAGGAAACAACTGCTGATCCAACACTGAAAACACAACTTGAAGTGCTCTTCTTGTCTACCGAACCCCCTGCCCAATCGACATCTGTGAATCCCTGAAGACTCACTTCATCAACCTACCTGTACAACAACCCATAATCTACTGTTCCCTTGAGATACCTCAACACGTGCTTAGCAACAACCCAATGCACTCTAGTTGAAGGTGGAATAAAATTTGTATCCCATCATGGATGGAGAGGAAAATGGGTCACATACATCTAAATGTACCAACTCCAAGATGCTCTTGGCCTTGCTATCTTTGCAGGAAAAGGATGTCTTTGCATACTTGTCAAATGTGTAGCTTGTTAGCACTCTGTAATTTCCCTAGGCTAAAGAGAGAAACTCATAGGTAACCACAAACCACTTGGAAGTTGGAATCTAGCCCTTCCAACTTCAGAAAGGGCTCTCTCTATCTGAAATTTTCAATCACTTAGATCTTAGGCTAGGTATGGCGCTCAGTGGGGTATAAGCTTTATAGGTTTGCTGGTAGGAACGAAGACAGATCCATTGGGCATGGAGTCATGTCAAGTTGATTATGTTTCCAATGATAGGATGAAGAGAAAGAGGGTCTTCTACAAGGGCAAGGTAGGTAGTATTTTTGGAGTTTTTCAGTCAATTTATTTGTAGGAGGGTGAGTATAAGATAGGTGGAAAATGACATACAGAGCATCAAACAACATGATGAATTCTAAATGCCATTAAAGTGGAAAACCTAAATGCTCAGTAAACTGAAACACAACACTTTTTGAAGTGAATTCTGAGACAAATCTTCTTTCAACTAAACAAGGAGACATATTTCAAAGAATCACTGATAGCAAAAGATAACTTACAAAACAAAGAAGCACATCTCCAAAGCAACTAACACTGGAATCTCTGTAAAATTCGACCTCTATCTTTTCATTCAACGAAAAATATATCAAGAAAAAGTGCAGTACACAACGTTTCTTCTTCTGAACCTGACCAATCAACCTTTTGCACATTGAAAGTCATAAAATTATATACAATTAGCTCATCCTTGGACTCAGGGGGACGAGCTCAACCATTTCCCCAAAGATAGAATCAATTACATTAAATTTGGAACTTCCTGCTAGGAATAGGGACCAAATTTATGGAAAATAGGGGTTAAAGATTAACTCATATCTCTTGAACCATGACAGTTGTTACAAAACCGAAGGAGGTTTTTGTAGATGAACTTGTTCTTGGGAGAAACCTCTCTTAGTTTTCACAAATTCCTCTCCAGCTCCCCGGAATCTGCGCCCAAAAATCATGACTAAAACAGGAAATGAAAAAATCTAAAAAATAGGCTTTAAAATTCCTTCGAATCTTCCAATCTATGACACCTGTGAAGAAACCGAAGGAGGTTTTTGTTATTTGGCTCGTACTTAGCAAAAACCTCTTTTACTTTTTCAAAATTCATCTCGATTTGGTCAGACATTAATCTTGAAGTGAAACTGTCAAAAGTGCAACAACTGTCCAAAAGCGCAAGAACTCCCTTGCAACCAAAACGCAATGAGCTTATTTTTAAAAGATCTCCTAAATGGTGAATTAGATTGAGCTGATTTTTTGTTAGTAGGTTAATATCATTATAATGCTTCTCCACAAAAAAATTGAGCTAAATCTGACTCACGGATTTCGAGTAAAACCAAAAATCGCTGTAGATGACAATGTCTCATTTCTCGAAAACCATGAAGCGTTTTGACCTGAAATTGAGTGAGTTTATTCATCTCATCCTCATGCATCTCCTATAAAAATTTCATGGCAAACAGGTACAAGGTTTAAGAGATATGGCGAAAATACGTTGACTGTGTGAAAACGCACCGCATTCGCTGCGTTTCTCCAAAAGCGCAACGCTCCAAGTTTATACAACCTTCGGCCATCCTCTGAACTGCTGAAGGCACTGGGCTGATGTGAAATGGTCCATACAATGTTGTAAACCTGTGAGAAAGCTTCTAGGCCAAATACAAACCTTCAAACTTCAAAATCTCTTCTTGCAGCAAAAGCGCAACACAGTTGCGCAATGCACCTTTTGTGATGATAGGAACTTGATGACACATTTGATTTTACAACAGACACTACAACTCATGACCACTAACTCATGATGTGAGACCTGTTGTCGCCCAGAATGTCTAGGCACAGCGACAACGCCTTAGATCGGAGGCTGTCACCCTGATCCTCAATCTCTCTATTTAAGTTGTCTCCTTGCAGACTAAGGGAGGTAGACCCTAATGAAATGAAGAAGGAGAACTGATTGGAAACAAACCAATTCAGGAGACACAGTCAAATGACCAAGTACTTGTTAAGATTTAACGAGATTTTATAGATTCGATTAGATTTAAAGTTTAAAACTAGTGCCTCGTGGAGTCAAAATATCTCATTATGAGATTAAAATCAAGTAATTGATCAGTAACTGCTACTATGAAAAAATCAATCCACCACGATAATATTTAATTCTTCAATTAAGTGCTCAATTGATCAAACTGGAAGATAAGCCCTTTTCAATAGTGTGATTTTACCTTCGATAAAACACTTTCAATATCATGCATCAACAATGCTCGATCTAAGAAATAAAGACATGCAATTTATCATCACTTGAAATAATCTCAAAGTTGACTAAGCAATTAATCACCAATTTCAAGCAATTTAAAACCACAATTAAAGCTCATTAAACGATCATCAATCCCATATAAGCATGAAAAGTACTTTGGAACCCAGTGCAATCTTTAAACAATTTAAATCCCCAAAAGTTATTATCATGTAAGGACCATTGAATTTAAATGCTAGACATTTTCAATAATTCCGAATTAAAATGCAAATCGAAAATTAATTGTTCTCCTATGGTTAGACTTGGGATATAAAAAATTAAAACGTGCCAACTATAGAAACCATTCCACAATATCTTTGCAAAATATTTCAAAACTCTAAATGTCCCGAAATTTTTTATTTCCAAAACTTATATACAAAAAGGATTTAAAATTAAACTATAGACAAAAGTAAAAAAAATAATTTTTTGAAAGTTAGAATTTTGAAGTTTTACTTTTTTTTGAATATATATATATATATATATATTCTTTTTTTAAAAGGTTAAAACTATTAAAATGAAACTAAAAATAAAGCTAATGTCATAACAAAAAAAATGAAAATTTTTATTTATTTTATTTTTTAAAACTTTTAAAACTTTTTAAAAGTCAAACTAAATGCAGCTAAAAATATAAAATCGAAATTTTCTAATGTAATGTTATGCTAGGGTCAGAAGTTAAACTAAAAGAATTTAAAATCTAATGTAATAATAAAAAAAAATTTAAAATCGAAATGTAAAGATTTGATGTTTTGTTTTTTGATGTACGATGAATTAGCAGTCGAAGGAGTTGTTGCAGTGTGAAGGCAAGGAGATGGAGCTGGCAGCAAATGAAGAAACGCGCAGTTGATGAGGGCAGAGTGAAGATAGGGATGAAGGCAAGGACGTCGAGCAGCAACCGGAAGGGACAACGAAGGTGTGAGGGATGTGCGTGATCGATGGAGGGGTGGATAGATCTGCAACAGGGAAAAAAGAAAGCGTGGAAAATGGCAGCGTGAGCAAGGTTTGAGAGGGTGCAGAAGAGAGTGAAGGACGAAACTAGGAAACAGAGATGGCAGAGGATTGAACACTGCTTGAGGGAGCAAAGAAAAAACAAAGGGATGAAGGGCATCAACAGACACGCTGGTTTGCAAAATTTTATAAAATTTTTCCTTGTCCAGAAATCTGTTTTAACCAGTACACACAGATTAACATTTCAGAATGAATACACCTGCAATTTACTCTTTGAAGCAAGATCCCTCTTGGATCTGCAAACAAAACTGATCCCGAGGGCAGATCTTACTCTCCAGGGCCTAGATTTGGCTCGGATCTAAATTTTTTCTGAAAATCTCCCTATAAAACCTGCACAAAAACAGAAACAACAGACCCAAAAACCTAGAAATATGCACAGAAAACCCTTAAACCCCAGTGAGTTAAAAAAAAAAAAAATTTACAAATCTACAATGCTATTTTACAAATCAAAGCCCTCATGGCTAGATTTAAAATTGCTTAGCACAATTAAAAAGATAAATTAAGAGAGAGGCACAAGCCCTAAAAGGAACCTTGCAAAAAATGGAATTTAAGATAAGCCCGGGGAATTAGATCCGGAAGGCTCTTCAAATCTTATTTCCTTGGGAGTCAGCTGGTCTAGCTGAGGACTTCCCTAAACGCCCATTTCTAAATCCGGAATATTTCTACACACTTAAAGTTAAACTGTTAAATTAATAGAGAAATAAGATAAAACATAAAATTTTCAAGAGCTAGAGATAATTGCTTACTCGATCCAATTAATATTCTTACCCTAAATCCAGTAACTTAAGCAAGATACCTATGCAATAGATTACTCTACAAGAGCCATTAATCAACAATCCATTAAAATAATCACCAACAGAATATTAAGAACAAGTTTACCATAAAATGCTGAAGAGGAACACCACCATCAAAATAAAAGCCCAAAGTCTTCGTTTATATTATGCCAGAAAATATTAGAGGAGAGCTTCAAGAGCGAGTGCACGATCCAGAGATCGAATGACTGAAAGACTGACAAAGACCTCTAATTTATAAAATAAAATCTCCAATGGCTAGTTCGGTTGATCCATGTCAAAGTAATCTCGACCGTCGAAAAATATTTAATCATCTTTTAATCTCGACCGTCGAAATTATAAATTTTTGAGGAAATTCGAATTTATCATTTAATTCTTTTTTAAATAACTCAAAAATAATATATTTGAATTAATTACGTCAAAAAATTGACTTTGAATTAACCACCAAGGCCCAAGGGTCCAAAATTTCTCGAAATTCTCAATATTCCTTTGGCCTGGGACCTTTAAAAATTTATCGTTTAGGGACACACAAATTTTTTCCTTCGAAAAATTTTAAATCACCTAAGACTTAAAGTTAATTAAATTTCTGGCTTAGGATTTTTAATTTAATTTGGCTAGAAAATTTAATTAATTGACTAAGAGGGGATTTAATTATTTTTCCAACTCTCTTTACATAAGATAAAACATTTAGACACATAAAGGGGGAATACCCATTCGTGATAGACCCTCAAATAGCTACCCAATTCTGCGACTCAAAACATGATCTAGTAGACCAAGTAGCTTGTAATAAAATAATTTAGCCAATTAGCTAGGATTATTTCCAAACTACTTTTACAAAGACTCGATAGAAAACACTAGGACTGGCTTAGCATCTTCACGACAAACTCCACCCTAGCTTTGGGGTGTGGCTGGAGGGAAAAACTCTATCGATCACTTGTGTCGAGAAATACAAATGAATCAGTGAGACAAAAAACCTCCTAGGATAGGAATCGTCACCAAAGCACTAGGCTTACCTAGGTTGTTACATACATGATAGTCATACTTAGATCATTTACATCATAATCATGCAGAATGGGTTTGCATCGTTTATAAAATTGTCGATTGATGATGAAGTATAAATGGCGTGAACACGTCGAACATGATGAATCCCATTTCAAAAAATGGGGGTGTACTGCTATGGGGTCGTTGACAAAGTGTGGTCAACAAGACCACTTATTGCTCCAAATGACGCTTTAGACTTGATCTTTATAAGATCATGACTAAACTTCACAACTTGACCAAATACATAGAAGGACCAAATTCACTTTGATTACTATAGTATATGACTCTAACATAGCCCTTGCACTTGTCATGCTGATCTACACTATATTGTGGTAGCCCTGTAGCAATGTCCCTCAAAATCTTTCGCACTCCATGTTGTAAGTGGCGCATATGCCTATGACAAAGCTCCCCAAGGTCACATTTATGTGCACTGATCTCTCTGCTGCTCAAGGTCGCAGCTATCTCGAAATTTAACCAGTAGAGGTTCTTCATCCTAGCTCCATTCTACTTCATGGATCTAGAGTTTAAGGGCTTGAGGAAAAACCTTTCCTCTGCTGAAGATAATTTCATAACCTTTGTTCTGCAAGGTTGAGACTGAAACAAGGTTTTTCTTCAACCCTGGGACATAGATGACATCTTTAAGGTAGAGAGGATTCCCAAACTCCCTTTCAAACTTGATAGTACCCACGGCTTGTGCTAGTTACTTGCCATCATCTCCCATCTCTATATGGAACTTTATATCCTTCTCTGTCAACTAGCTGAAATAACCCTTGTTCCTGGTCATATGATAGGATGCTCCACTGTCAATATACCACATGCTGCTGACCATTGAGCTTGCCATGGAAGCTATGAGTGAAAACTCCTTCTCAAACTAAGAAGTGAACTCCACCTCTGTTGATGTTGCCACGTTATCCTTCTTGGATCCCTTGTTCCTGTTTGGACACTTGGTGGAGTAGTGCCCAAATTGATGACAAGAGAAGCACTTCACTTTGCTAAGATATTTCTTCTTCTTTCCTCCTGAACTGGGCTCGACCCTTGCTTGATTTTTCTTGCCCTTGGCCTTGCCCCCTCTCCCAACTAGGGAAAAGTTTTCCTCTTCCGCAGTCTTTGCATGAGACCCATATTTAGCTTGTTTCAGGATCTCATCTTGCACACAATCACTCCATAGTCGATCCCAATTTGGAAGCTTTTTTCTGCCACTCACTGCATCAATGAAGTTTTCCCATGACTTTAGTAAGCCCAATAGTGAAAAACTGGCAAGTTCTCTGTTTGAGACTGTCTGCCCAACTCCAACTAACTCATCCCTCACTTGGGTGAATCTGGTAAGGTATGAGATCACAAACTTAGACTTGGTGATCTTGATATTTTTGAATTTTATCTTTGAGTACCAACTTCTTAGCCTCACTCGAACCCTGGTACAACCAAAAGATAACTGTCCACATGGCTTGAGTTATCTTCTTTCTGGAAAGGTGAGGTATGGTATGATCCTTGACTCCTTCAAGGATTATGCTTGTGGCCTCTGTGTCTTCCTTGTTATGCCGGGCCATTTGCCGAGGATCTGCTGGTGCAGTTGGTGGACTCTCCACAAATTCCCAAACTCCCTGCTCCTCCAAAACTACACCAATCCTCTCCTTCCAAGAACAGAAATTCGGGGCCCCATCAAGACGGTCCTCAAATCTCAGCCCCAAATACACCATTTACCTTGTTCCATATGCTCATAAACTGTTGCGTGGAGCCTGTTAGGAGAAAACAATAGCGCAAATTATCCCTAGGTCATGTGGCCAGAAAACCTAGCGTAACCCTGAGGGGAACTGCACCCCCTTTCCTGGGTCTTTCAACTGCTCCGGAGGAAAATAACACACTTTCTGGTCTAATCAGAGACCCGCTTTGATACCATGTTAGTTTTCTAATACCTAGTTGCTAATTTAATAAAACAAATTATATGATGAAGACACTGAAAACTGAACATCAAACACTTACTAAATATGCCGAGTATTCTAATAAATAATAGCAACATAAAATAAAATCATGAAGTTAAGCACATAAAAAACAATACACCAAAAATTACCCAGGAAACCCCAACAGGGAAAACCTGCTAACTTGTGTGTTTTATTATTCTGCTCAGCAAAGATCTCAAACAATAATTACAAATTAGAGGGAGTTTTTTCCTTCAATTGGCTGTCCCTCAAAACTGATTTGCGGACTCTTATTGAACTTGACCTCCCTATCTGCGCAACTATTACGCAGTTGTTACAAGCCAACTCGGCCCTCCTAATGTCTACGCAGCTGTTATAGGCTAACTCGACCCTCCTGCGCAAGGCTAACATGGCCTTGGAAACGAAGTACGCTGGTTGAAGAATTCACTGAGGCTATATGGCCTCTATTTTTTCCCGAGTGCGCTGATCTGGAAACCCTTCTTCGCCAAGTTGAACACACAAGTCTCTAACACATAATCATATTAAGTTTGCATCCTTTCTCTCGTTAAAAATTCAACTTGGCCTTCCATCTTCCATGAGCGACTGAGATTGATTCTATGTTTTGACTATAGGAAAATTATAATTTTCCTAAGTCAAAATAAGAAAAAGTAAACTGCGCCTTTGCTTCACTTGTGGGTCTGTCTGCCAAATTTAGTGCATTTCTAAATTTAGCAGAACCCTTCCATCTCTAACTCCAATTAACATTCTAAGTAGAGATTCTTATTCTCTCACCCTCTTCATCAAGGTTGTCTTCATAGATTTTGCCCTCAAAGATTCTATTGCCCAATTAGATCAAGGCACTAGTATAGTAGGTGTTGATCACCCCCTTCTTCTATATATTTTCTCTCTCTTTTTTCTAATTTTTAGGTATCTAGGGTTAGAGTTAGGTTAGGGTTATGATTTTTCTTGAAATTGTATCTAATTGTAATTTTATTTTAATGTGTTAATGCACTCTTAATAAAAATTGCATTTATAAAATTGATAAAGACAAAATCTAGCAATAATTGCATGGTAAAACCCTCTAATTAGGGTTGACATCATCTCATTTTAGCTGTTTTTTGCATGTTTCAGCCATAAAAACTCACTTGCCTACCCTAAAACTTGCTAACCTAATTTATAGCTTTAATACTTTATTGATGTATGTTTGAAAGGCTATTTCTTATGGCTGTTATATGACATTGCATGCAATATTATTGAATATTTCTCAAACTCTAAGTTACAACGACTCGTGAAATTTAAATACTGTTGTAGTTAGTGGTTATTATTCTCCTATCAAATTTGATTATTTGTCTTTTGCAATTTATTTGCGGCAAATACTGAATAAAACACTACGACAACTTCACAGAAAATTAAATAAACCACAGGAATTGAGAAAATATTGCCACACACACACAACTAATGAACACAAATATTTTTGGACAAATGACCCTGGAAAAACCTGAGTGTGGGGGAAACTAGTTCTACAGATGAGTATTTTATTTATTCTTTGGCAAAATCTGTGATTGAAAAATTATAACTGTTTTCAGTAAATTAGCAAACCTCCGCAAAATTGTTTCTTTCACTTCTACAAGTCAATTTGGCTTCCTGGAAGCAACTTGGCCCCTCTGATCCAATTCGGCCCTCCTCTAGAGCCTCAATTTGGTCCACATGTATGGCCTTGGCAACTCAACCCTCACTGGAAACACTGGTTGGGAAAATCAACTTGGCCTCCACTGGAATTCGACTTCTACTAGAAAACTTGGCTTCTCCCATGCAAATCGACGTCTCTGGAAAATTTGTTCTTGCTCCAGTAACTCGACCTCTCTTAGTCAATTCGCACTGTTGGGAAACTCGACCTCTTTTGCATATAAAATCGACCTCTCTCTATCTTTGAGAAACTGGAAATCGCTATGAAGAATTTCCTCCAACTACTCTGTCTTCAATCATTGCTGATCTTAATCTACTAGTCCCATTATGCTATCATTGCGCCCTTGCTATCGTTGCAAATCTGTATCTCTGATGTGTTCTCCAAATGCCCATTGATTTCCTCTTATAATCTCTCATTAAGCAATCAATGACCACAATCTAATCTCAATCGATGGCTAAGATTATCTTGACCCCATCAAATGACTTTTCTAGAAGTCACTAGAGGAAAATCGATTCACCTCAGTTAGTCCTAATTAATTAAGCCATTTCCCTAAGTTATACTTAGGAAGATTAATAAATTGGTTAATTAATTCTAATTAAGGTAATTTTCCTTGGAAACTTTTTATGAGTATTGGAGAAAATTAATCCACTATGTTCCTTAGCCTTATAGACACCACCTGAGACTAGAACACTTGTCCGAACTACATAAACTAACACTCCCTCTTAGGGAGGAAGGTGTTTTGCGTAACACCCATCTTGTCTTCGAACAAGATGAATCTTGCCTTTCCCAAAGCCTTTGTTAGTATACCTACTTCCTACTCATCTGTAGGTCGCTGTAGATAATCCTTGAGGAAGTGGTACCTTATGTCTATATGCTTGAACCTGTTGTGAATCACTAGATTCTCAGACAACCTGGTGCAACTTTGATTATCGCAGTGTATTTCTGTCGTCTCTATCCTCTAACCAAACAAGGCCACTAGCAACTTTCGAAACCATATGGCCTCACACGTCGCCATGCTAGTTGCTATGTACTCTGCCTCTGCAGAACTCAGTGCCATAGACTTCTGCTTTCGACTGTACCCAGAAATAACTCCTGATCCCATGTTGAAGTAGCACCCTAAAGTGCTTTTTCGATCCACTGTATTACTTGCCCAGTTTGCATCAGTATAGCTAACCAACCTGATACCATAACCTCATATTTGATGCCATACTCGATAGTGCCAAAATACCTTAATACATGTTTAACTGCTGTCCAATGCACTCTCTTTGGTTCCACCATGAACTGACCGAGAGAGTTTACTACATATGATATATTTGGCTTGGTGTTGACCAAATACATGGGAGATCCTATAAACTGCCTATATAAGGTTGGGTCTACATCCTTCTCCCTGGATGAGTCTACCTTCCTCCAATTTGTGATCATGGGTGTAGACATGGCTCTGCAATCCATCCTGAACCTCCTTAGGATCTCGATGCAGTATTTCCCTTGCCCAAGGATTATCTCCCCATCTGTTTGCTACACCTCCATGCCTAGACAGTAGTGAATAAGCCCCAAATCCTTCATCTCGAACTCAACTGCAGGATCCCTTTTGTTCTCCTATATGAGCCCCAGTGAACCTGTTAGAAATAAGTCGCCCACATAGAAGACAAGAATGAGAACCTCACCTCGAACCACCAAGTAGTAGAGGTTGGCATCTGCTTCACTTTTCACGAAACCCATGCCCTGCATGTATTTATCAATGCGCTCATACCATGCCCTGGGAGCTTGCTTGAGCTTGTACAACGCTCTCTTCAACCTGCACACATGGGTCTCTCCGCTGTGTGCTATAAATCCCTCTGGTTTGTTTTATGTATACCTCCTCTTCCAACTCATCATTTAGAAACGTTGTCTTGACATCCATCTGATGGACCTGCCATCCCATTTGTGCTGCTAATGAGATCATGGCCTTGATAAAAGTATACCTGGCCACAGGAGCGAATGTCCCCTCATAGCCTATCCCTTCCTTCTAAGAGAACCCCTTGACCACGAACCTTGCCTTGCATTTTTCGATGTTTTTGTCTACATCTTGCTTGATCTTGAAGATCCAACGTGATCCAACCATCACCCCATTTGTCGGTCTCGGCTCAACCTCCCATACATAGTTTTGCATGATTGAGGTATACTCCACAACCATCGCATCTTGCCACACCTTCTGCTGTGCGGCCTCTTGATAGCTGGAAGGCTCACTATCTACTAACTCACTGACCAATTCCATGTAGCCAGTGTACCTCTCTAGTTGTCTCTTTTGCCTAGTGCCCGTCCTAGAAGCTCCCGCAAACTCTTGAGCATCCCTGAGTGTCTGCTGAACCTCTTGGTTCCTCCTGCCAATTGTATATGATGGATTATCCACCTTTATATCTCCTGATGCATCTCCCTGATCTGCTGCTCCATACTCTGTGAAGTTCTAGGAACACCTGCACCTGAGCCTGTGCTCGTATTGGTAACTGTACTCATGCTCTGTTGTCCCTGATCTTGTTGCTCAACTCTAGGAGTTTCTGCTAGATGCTCACTTTGCTCATCAGTTGCTGGAAAATCTCTGGACCTCCTGTATGCCTTGTCCTCCATGAATCTGACATCTCTTTTGACAATAATCCTCCTCGCCCTTGCAATGAAAATCTGATATGCCTTAGAGATCTCACTGTACCCAATGAAGGATCCTCCCTCTTCAGTCTGATCTAACTTCGAACGTGTCTCCTGGAATGTGACAATATACTAGGCTACCAAATATCCTGAAATGACTGACATCTTGCCTCTTCCCTGTGAGTACCTCCTCTGGTGTCATCTTGCCTAATGCTTTATGCGGTACCTTGTTTTGAATGTAGATGAGCGTACTACATGCTTCTGCCCATAAGTAGTGTGGAAAATCCTGGTCATACAACATAGCTCTCGCACCTCGCTGCCTTCGATATAGAACGATTCTTCCTCTCAGCAACCCCATTCTGCGGTGGGTTGTAAGAATCGTCCACTCTCTCTTGATTCCAGCCCTGGTACAGAACTCCTGGAACTCCTTTCCTATGTACTCACCTCTAATGTCTGACCGAAGAACCTCGATCTTCCCACTTGTCGCATTCACAACTAGAGCATTGAACTCCTGAAAGCAATTGAAGACCTCATCCTTGTTCATTAGGAAATATATACAGGTCTTCCTAGATAAATCATCAATAAAGGTAGCGAAGTACTCGTATCCCCTTAGAGACGTCGTAGACATTGACCCACATATATCTGAATGCACTAAGTCAAGAATACCCTATGATCTGGTGTCATTCCTTGGAAAAACTGCTTTTGCAAACTCCCCCAGCACACATCCTCTACAAACACCATCATGCTCTGTGCTCACCTCTGGAACACCTGTCTTCCTCTCATGAAGCAATCTAAGTGTTCCATGATGTATATGGCCCATCCTCTTAGGCCATAACTCCCCCTAATCCCTCATATTACTGTTGCTAACCAATGCCTTAGGAGTATCCATCTGCAACCTGTACAACCGACTCCTCCTAACTCCAATCACTATAGGTGATCTCCAATCTTTATGCCTAATCAACACTTGTGCCTCTCTAAAGAGTACATCGTACCCTTTATCCTAAATTATAGATACAAAAATCAAGTTCATACCCAAGCTTAACACATGCAACACGCCATGAATCGAAATTGGCCTGCCATTCTCCCTCTGAAACAAAACAATCCTTCTTGCAATTGGATTGCTTTTGGACTTGTTCCCCATCTATATCTAGAATTTGATGTCCTCCTCCTTATAGCTGGAGAAGTACTCCCTAACTCCTGTCATGTGAAATGACGCCCCACTGTTTATATACCAAACACACTATGAGGTCGAGTTAGATAGGCAAGCAATAAGTGTGAATTCTTGATCGAGTTCGCTGGAGAGTTCATTTGCACTCACTGAAGCTGCTATTTGCTTCTTTCCTTCTTCTTAGTCTTCTTCCTCTATGGACAATTGCCAACATAATGGGCGAACTCGTGACAACCATAGCATTTGACCTTGGAAAGGTCCTTCTTCTTACCTTTTGGTTTTTGTCCCTTATTGGATCCCTCCTTTGCTTTTCCTTTCCCGGCTAGGGCTACGTTCTCCTGTTGCTCCTCACTCTTTTGAGTCTTACTGTTGCTTCCACTGAAAGACTAAGTCTCAGTTGCTCTTGGGTGAAAAGCTCCATAATCGATCCCAACCCCATAAGGTGTCTCGTCCATTAATAACTTGGACACACTGCTTTGTAAAGCCATTCAGAGCTATATGCACCATCTCGTCATCATCTGGTTTATCTTCCACTACAACTAACTCGTCCTTGACCAACCTAAGTTTGGTGAAGAGATTGGTAACATCTTCTCTCTTAAGAATTTTTGTATTCCTCAACTTTTCTCTGAGAAGTAGCTTCCTGTTAGTGGTAGCATCTTGGAACAATTTCAAAATAACATCCTACATTTTCTTTGCTGTATCCAACTCAGTAATATGCATAACTATATGGTCCTTAACTCCATCAAGGATTATCCTCTGTGTTTTAGCATCTTCCTTCTTGTATGTTGAAAGTTGTGTTGGGTCTGTTGAAGGACTATCGCACGGGTCACATATTCCTTGAGACCATTTTTTCCAACAATAAGGAAATTCTTGCTCTCTAGATGCCAAAGTTTGAGGCTCCATTCAATTTGTCCTGATCCCTCAATCTTGCTGAGGCCATTTTCAAACCCTCAGAAATAAAATGAAACCCAAATAAACTAAGGAACTCGAACTGGGTTTCAAACCCTCGACTTCTTTCTTCCTGTGCCTACACAGAGCCTTCTTTAGCCCTCATATTTGCTCTGATACCAGGTAAAATTTTAATACTGTTGCAGTTATTGGTTATTATTCTCTTATCAAATTTGATTATTTTCTTTTGCAATTCCTTTGCAGTAAATATTGAATAAAACACTATTGCAACTTCACAGAAAATTAAATAAACCACAGGAACTGAGAAAATATTGCACACACACACAACTAATGAGCATCAATATTTTTGGACAAATGTCCTTGGAAAAACCCAGTGTGGTGAAACTCAGTTCTGTAAATGAGTATTTTATTTATTCTTCAGCAAACTCTATGATTGAAAAATTACGATTGTTTGCTATAAATTAGCAAGCCTTCGAAAAGTTGTTTCTTTCACTTTTGCAAGTCGATTTGGCTTCCTTGAAGTAACTCGTCCCCTCTGATCCAATTCGACCCTGCTCTAGAGGCTCGAACTAGTCCATACGTGCGGCCTGAGCAACTCGACTCTCATTGGAAACTTGTGCTGGCTAGGAAAATCAACTCAGTCTCCTCTAGGATTTGACTTCTATTGGAAAAATCAACTTCTCCTGTGCAAATCGATCTCTTTGGCAAATTTCTTCTTGCTCCAACAACTCAACCTCTTATGCAGATAAAATTGACCTCCCTCTATCCTCGAGAAACTGGAAATCACTATGAGGTTTGTCTGTCTTCAATCGCTGCTGATCTCAATCTGATGGTGCCCTCATGTTATCACTGCTCCCTTGCTATCACTGCAAATCTGTGTCTCTGATGTGTTCTCCAAATGCCCATCGATTTCCTCTTATAATCTCTTGTTGAGCTATGAACGACCATGATGTAATATCAATAGATGGCTAAGATTGTCTTTGACCCCATCAAATGACTTTTCTAGAAGTCACTAGAGGGAAATCAATTTACCTCAATTAATCCCGATTAATTAAGCCATTTCCCTAAGTTCGACTTAAGAAAATGAATAAACTGACTAATTAATTCTAATTAAGGTAATCTTCCTTAGAAGCCTTTTCTAGGTATTGGAGAAAATTAATCCACTGTGTTCCTTAGCCCCATATACACCATCTGAGACTAGAGCATGTAATGACTCATCTCAAATTACGAGCAAAATATGATTACATGATAGATACATACGCATGCATCACATGCATCTGCATTAGTATACATACTATTTAATTATATAGAATGTCTAAGTGTAATATAAATGAATTAATTAAATATTGAATTATCAAAGGATGTAATCAATGTATTAGGTTAAGATTCATTAATAAAATGTAATTAAAATAATAAACTATGATAACAATTAGATAAGATTAAACATTCATTAATTAATAAAGCCATTTAAGATTTATAAATATTTAACTCCAAAAGGTAATTATGGAAAAGACTTGAGTCATCGACTCAAATAATAATTAAATCCATTTAATGTTTATATATATATATATATATATAATACTAAAGGAAGTTAACCGATTCAAATACAAAAAAAAGGTCGTTCAATTTAAAAGACAAATGACTGACTTGAACATTAAAATATATATATTTTAATGGTGAGACGGTGAGGAGGTTTCTTCGGAGGGAAGAAACCTTCCCTTTATAACCAAATCTAAGAGGTGAAGAAAAGAGGTGAACGGGGGAAGAAAGGAAAAGGGAGAAATTACAGAAGGGAGACACTCACTGGGAGAATTTGAGGGCCGAGCCTTGGGGCTCAAAATTTAACTATAGACTCACGAGATTTGGGTGTTGTTCTTGGAGTTTTGGGCACGAGGGCTGAAAGACTTCGTTCTTGAAGCCTTTCGAGTTTGGGAGTCGGAGAGGCTGATCCCAGATAGGCTGGGAGGAATCAATTGGTTTGATTCCAGAAACACTGCTAGCGGAACACAGGAAACGTCATCCAAGGTTCATCATTGGATGGGCAAACTAGGTATGCACATGCCCAGGTATGTATCTATATTCAAATTAGTATGTTTAACTGTGAATTCAAAATAAAAGAATATGCTACTATAAAGAATGATGTTATATTTTACATAATATTTCACGTATAATGATGCTGCTAGAATTGAAATTATAATGGTAATCATTACAAAACACCTATCCGAGCTACATAAACTAACACTCACTACTTTATCTAAAGGGTATATGAAAGAGTACTTGAACTTTGGTAAATCTTATCTTTTGTGTGTTAATTTTGGGCAAATGTGTCCAAACTCCATGTTGTACTACTAAGATGATGATGCCAATATTTTTATTGGATTCCTCTTTCAGAGAGGTGCAAGATCGATCTAATGATCATCTTGATCGGATGAGTAGAACATTTATTTTGAATTTATTCCACTTATGTGCAAGGTCGGCCATAATTGTAATGTAGGCTTGGAGCCCCAACAGATGTGTCACACACCCTCACAGATGGATATATATTGGACATACTTGGAGTTCATTTCATCATCCACTCATCACACACTTCTCTCTTGTGTCTGATTGGTTCGATCAATTTGGAGGCTTCTCTTCTTACATGTGGGAAAACAACAACTAGGGTTTCGGTTCAGATTTGTCTAGGGTTTCAACGCAGCGTTGACCAACGTTGACTTTGGTCAACGCTTGGTCCATTTGACCTCAAACTCTCCCAAATTTCCAATTTTCGCAGTTCGCATTTTTTGGCACAAAAATCGAGGCTAGACATTGACCTTTGACCTGTTGTGTTTACTTTTTGTTGCTGCTATTTTGCATGATCGTTGACTGGACATCGTTGACTTTTGTTGACTTTGGGTTGACTTTTGTGGAGCTGTCTTGAGGGTTGTGTGACACTTCTGGTTGGCTAACCGTGAGGAGACTTTGCTAGTTGAAGCATCCTGTTGACCACCTGTTGACCACCGTAATGCACCACAACACATATTTTGCTGATCAAGTTAAGTGT
This sequence comes from Pinus albicaulis, assembly GCA_034641835.2. Classification (NCBI taxonomy): domain Eukaryota; kingdom Viridiplantae; phylum Streptophyta; class Pinopsida; order Pinales; family Pinaceae; genus Pinus; species Pinus albicaulis. The sequence goes on from CM076570.1 coordinate 578,721,794, forward strand.
ATTTTTGGCTTGTCTTCCGTCGATCTATTGGCATGTTCTATCAGCATTTTACTTTCATGCTTATGTGATTGCTATTTGGTATCGGGTTTAAAGTAAAGTTGCATCAAGCATAGAACATCTTCGAAAATTACATGGTATCAGAGCTAAGGTGAAGACAAAGCCCAAGCTTGTGTTGAGAGCAATAACCGAAGAAGTAACATTTGTCAAGGACTCATGGGTACTTCAAATTATAATGGCTTCAATGCTGATGATAAGTTGATTGGCAAGTCTGACTATCATGCTTGGAAGATGTCTTTGGACTTGGTCTTGGAAGATCAAGAGGTCATGGACTATGTGCAGGGTAAAATCCAAGAGCCTCCATCATCTGCACCTGCCACCACAAAGATGAAGTATAGAAAAGGAGAAATCAAAGCTAAGCTAATCATTCGAGATTCCATCCATAAAAGTCTGGTTGCTTACATCTCTGAGCTGGGCACATCTAAGGAGATGTATGATAAGTTGGTCAATATGTTCAGGGACAACAACGCAAAACAAGTTCTTTTCTTTAAGAACCAATTGAAGAATATCAAGAAAGGCAGGGATGAATCCGTTCAATCCTATTTTCTGAAGTTGACTGAAATCAGGAATAACCTTCTTGCCATTGGAGAAACAATAGCTGATCGAGAAATGGTTCTCACCGCACTTGGAGGTCTCCCCTCTAAATGGCATGTATTCATTACTACTATTCTCAATAATAATGTGATTCCTGATTTTGACGAAGTATTGTCGAGATGCACTCAAGAGGAAACAAGAATGATGGACTATGAAAATGAAGGAAATGTTGCCTTCACCGCTCGTGCTAAGAAGAAGAACAATGGTGGTCCGAGGAACTATGGAAGAGCAGGGGCTCGAGAAAAGAAAGGAAGATGTTACACATGTAACAAGTTTGGCCACTATGCTAGAAAATGCCCTAATAGAAGGGATTCTCCAGGGGATGATGACAACAACAACAGGGGGAATGACAATCAAAGGAACAACAGGTTCAAAGGAAAGAGGAAGGCTCCCTCTGGTCGAAATGGAAATGGGCAACCTTTCAAAAGGTCAAGAAATTCCATTTATTAAGAATGTAATGTTGTTGACAATGAAAGAAATGAATTCATGTTTATGTGATCCCTATTTGATATCGGGTTTAAAGTAAAGTTGCATCAAGCATAGAACATCTTTGAAAATTTACATGGTATCAAAGCTAAGGTGAAGACAAAGCCCAAGTTTGTATTCAGAGCAATCACCGAAGAAGTAGCATTTGTCAAGCACCCATGGGTACCTCAAATTATAATGGCTTCAAAGCTGATGATAAGTTGACTGGCAATTCTGACTATCATGCTTGGAAGATGTCTTTGGACTTGGTCTTGGAAGATCAAGAGGTCATGGACTATGTGCAATGTAAAATCCAAGAGCCTCCATCATCTACACATGTTGCCACAAAAACGAAATATAGAAAAGGAGAAATCAAAGCTAAGCTGATCATCCGGGATTCCATCCATAAAGTCTGGTCGCTAACATCTTTGAGTTGGGCACATCTAAGGAGATGTATGATAAGTTGGTCAATATGTTCAGGGCTAACAATGCAAATCAAGTTCTTTTCTTTAAGAACCAATTGAAGAATCTCAAGAAGGGCAGGGATGAATCCATTCAATCTTATTTTATGAAGTTGACTGAAATCATGAATAACCTTCTTGCCATTGGGGAAACAATAGCTGATCTAGAAATGGTTCTCATTGCACTTGGAGGTCTCCCCTCTGAATGACATGTATTCATTACTACCATTCTCAATAATAATGTGATTCCTGATTTTGATGAAGTATTGTCGAGATGCACTCAAGAGGAGACAAGAATGATGGAATATGAAATGAATGTAATGTTGCCTTCACCGCTTATGCTAAGAAGATGAACAATGGTGGTCCGAGGAACCATGGAAGAGCACGGGCCAAAGGAAAGAAAGGAAGATGTTACACATGTAACAAGTTTGGCCACTGTGCTAGAGAATGCCCTAATAGAAGGGATTCTCTAGGGGATGATGACAACAACAACAGGGGGAATGGAAATCAAAGGAACAACAGGTTCAAAGGGAAGAGGAAGGCTCCCTCTGGTCGTAATGAAAATGGGCAACCTTTCAAAAGGTCAAGAAATTTCAGGTATGAAGAATCTAATGTTTTTGACAATGTTAGAAATGAATTCATTCTTGTATCTACCCTCTCTGCTGCATCGCCACCCGACACCTTGGATGTCTGGTTGATTGATAGTGGTGCTTCAAGGCACCTCACTGGTTTTAAAGAAGCCCTCTCTGATTTGATTGAGAAGGATATTAATCTGAAAATTATCCTTGGAGATAATGCCACCTATCCCGTGAAAGGGGCAGGGACTGTGACCCTCCATTTATCTCAAGGTCAAGTCCTCCGTTTGCAAGATGTATTGTATGTACCTCATTTGAAGAAGAACCTTGTGTCTATTTCGGCCATGGAAGACGAAGGTTTCAAGGTGACATTCGTCAATGGAAGGTACGCATCTAGAAGAAGAGTTTCAAGGAAGCTCTCACTATTGGTTTTAGAGTTGATACACTCTACCAGGGTGAAGGAATTCCATTGGGGGCTATGACATGTGATACAATTCGTCAAACCGAATTATGGCACCGAAGGTTTGGACACCTTCATTACAAAGCCCTTCCCGAAGCAAGGAAGATAGTGACAGGGATGCCCGAATTCAAAAATGATCATGAAGGTGTATGTCAGGGTTCTGCCGAAAGAGAAGTGGAGATATGCCACGATGTCACCTTCAATGAAGATGCTTCCCTCGGGAAAGTGATAAATCTTCCTAGCTCCAAGGAAGATAATGATGAAAGAACATGGAAGTAGGTAGAGTCGAAGGATGAGACGATGCCCAATGTTGAAGGATCGATGGACCCTATTGATCCACCTCGATCAATGAAAAGAAGACTCTCATGGCTTTGGGATACTCTCAAGGATGCCGAGAGACATATGGCCCCAAGAGGGAGATTCCGGGAAAGAAAGAAGAGTACAATTGTACAATCTGAGCCTGGATCATATGAAGAAGCCGTAAAGCATCAAGTCTGTAAGGATGCTATGCACGAAGAGTACGAGTCCATTATGAAGAATGATGTCTGGGATGTGGTCCCGAGACTGGAGGACAAAGATGTTGGCACCTAGAAATGGCTCTTTAAGATCAAGTATGGATCTGATGGTAGTGCTGAAAATTTCAAGGCAAGATTCGTTTCCCGAGGCTTCTCTCAAAAGGAAGAAATAGACTATGATGATATATTTGCACCTGTGGCCCGCTATACCACCATCCAATCTATTATTGCCCTTACTGTTACGCAAGGATGGAGTCTTCATCAGATGGATGTGAATACCGCTTTTCTGCATGGTTCGATAAAGGAAGAGGTGTATGTGGAGCAACCTCTAGGGTTCGAAGTCCAGGATAGAGACTCTCATGTATGCAGGTTGAAGAAAGCCCTCTATGGGTTGAAGCAAGCCCCCAGGGCTTGGTACGAGAGGATAGATAGCTAGTTGATGACGCTGGGCTTCACTCGAAGTAATGCTGATCCAAACCTTGACTTCAAGGTTGATGGAGAAAAGTCTCTCATTCTGGTTCTCTATGTGGACGATCTCTTCTTGACAACTGTTGACCCTCTCATTCATCAGTGTAAGAGGGAGCTCACTTCTGAGTTCGAGATGAAAGACCTAGGACTGATGCATTACTTCCTAGGCTTGGAGTTCTGGGAGAGACCTGACGAGATTTTCCTCTCTCAAGGAAAATACATTGTGAAGCTGTTGGAGAGATTTGATATGGTGGACTGTAAGTCCGTGTCGACACCGATGGAGCTCAACTTTAAGAAGTTGAGTGGAAACGCTGTTGGGCACGTGCTAGCAAATCCTACTAAGTACCGACAACTCGTAGGGGCCCTGATGTTCTTAGTGAACATCCTTTCGGACGTATGTTGTGCAGTGAACACTTTGAGTCAACACATGGTTGATCCTCATAACATTCAATGGGTTGGTGCCAAGAAACTTTTGAGATATCTTTGGGGCACGATAGACCATGGCCTGAGATACACTGCTGGGAGTTTGAGACTCCATGGATATACTAATGCCGATTGGGCTGGTAGTGTGGTGGATCGCAAGAGCACATCTGGATGCTGCTTCACACTTGGGTCTGCTTCAAGCAGGAATCAGAAGTCAGTGGCTTTGAGCACCGCTGAGGTCGAATACATTGCAGCATGTATGGCTTGTTGTGAAGCTACTTGGTTGTGAAAGCTCTTAAGTGAGCTGTTCGGGCATGTGCTAGATACCACCGTTATCCTTTCTGATAACCAGAGGGGGATTTGTTTGTCAGAGAATCCCGTGTTCCATGATCGATCCAAGCATGTCGATATTAGGTACCATTTTATCCGGGATATGGTATAGCGAGGCGCCGTAAGGCTCGATCATATAGGAACTGATGAGCAGGTTGCGGATATTCTCATAAAGCCCTTGGGGAAAGTCACGTTCCTAACCTTCTGTGAGAATCTTGGAATCGTGGATCGACCTTATTCGGAGGGTCTTGTTGGATGATGAGCTCTGGGAGCTCCATGGGGCTTTGGGGATCGCTTCTTGGAGCTATAAGCAACCACAAGGCTAGGCTTGCCGAACCTTGTTGGTGTGCTTCCGCGCCACTGTGAAGATATTGAGTTGGTTCACCTCTCTTTGATTTGTGCCCCGTATGCATCCTACCCATGGAGTCCCGGACACATGGGAAGTACCTCTCATCTTGGCCAATGAGGTGGGAAATGTGGATAGAGACCGATAGCAAGACCGATGGACGCATAGGAGATTGTCGTACTCTCTATGTCTAGGATGGCACGTGTCCAACCACTTGATTTGGGATCAAGTCTAGTGAGGTTTCGGTCCTCCAACTGACTTCGGGTCAGTTAAATTAACTGCGGGTCAGTATATGACTCTCTTGATTCCAAGTGAGGTTTCGGATCTCCAATTGACTTCGGGTCAGTTAAACTAACTTCGGGTTAGTATGAGACTCCTTTGTGTCCTATAGAGGTTTCGGACCTCTGAGCTGATTTCGGGTCAACCGGGAGTGATGTCTTTGTGACTCACCATTTGAAATAAAGAAGCCAACAAAGCAAGTTACGGCGGGATGACGCACGATGTTTGGATGTCATAGGTGGATGGAGTTCTCCCTAGTTGAGAGGGAGTGTTAATTTTGGGCAACTATGTCCAAACTCCATGTTGTACTGCTCAGATGATGATGCCAATATTTTTATTGGATTCCTCTTTCGGAGAGGTGCAAGATCAATCTAAAGATCATCTTGATTGGATGAGCAGAACATTTATTTTGAATTTATTCCACTTATGTGCAAGGTCGGCCATAATTGTAATGTAGGCTTGGAGCCCCAACATATGTGTGACACACCCTCATAGATGGATATCTATTGGACAGACTTGGAGTTCATTTCATCATCCACTCATCACACACTTCTCTCTTGTGTTTGATTGGTTCAATAATCATTTAGAGGCTTCTCTTCTCACATGTGGGAAAACAATAGCTAGGGTTTCGGTTCAGAGCTATCTAGGGTTTCAACACAGCTTTGACCAACGTTGACTTCGATCAACGCTTGGTCCATTTGAGCTCAAACTCTCCCAAAATTTCGATTTCTGCAAACCGCATTTTTTAGCACAAAAATTGAGGCTAGACGTTGACCTTTGACCTGTTGTGTTGACTTTCTGTTGCTGTTGTTTTGCATTAATTGTTGACTGGACAACATTGACTTTCGTTGACTTTGGGTTGACTTTTGTGGAGTTGTCTTTAGGGTTGTGTGACACTTATGCTTGGTTGACCGTGAGGAGACTTCGCTGGTTGAAGCATCCTGTTGACCGCCGTAACGCACCACAACACATATATTTTGCTGATCAAGTTAAGTGTATTTTTGGCTTGTCTTCCATCGATCTATTGGTATGTTCTATCAGCATTTTACTTTCATGTTTATGTGATTGCTATTTGGTATTGGGTTTAAAGTAAAGTTGCATCAAGCATAGAACATCTTCGAAAATTTACATAGTGTTTCTAGGTTCTGCCAATACCTTTCCCCCCAATTATTAGACTTTGCTTCACCTTAAATCCTTCTTTATTGAATATATTTAGGTGATATTTATAGGGAAGCCTCCTTTGTGGGATTTAATTCACCACTAAAGAGTTGAAGAAATGTCGCTGAGATGACAATGGTGGCCAATCTCTTGTTGCCATAAGGTCTAGATTTGCCTAGTGGGGCTTTGCGCTAAGCCTGCTAGATTTTGCTGTAATAGGAACCAAGTTAATGTGACTCATTAGAATACTGTAATCCTAGATTGCAAAGCCAAGGAAACACACAATATCTAAGCTGCAAAAGTAAGAGGAATAATGAAATAGTGCAAAAGGTAATATGTACAAAGGAAGATAAAGAACTAACAGAATGTTATACCAGTTTGAGATTCTAACTCTAAGAATTTTTGAAGATTTTACAACCAAGTCTCCTCATATTTGTATAAATATATAAATATTTATTCAAGAATGGTACAATGCTCACTCTCTCATTCTTATGTCTTAGAGCCTTTTTGGTAGCTATTAAGCTAATGGGCAAGTTATCTAGATTCTAGAGTTAGCATGTCAAAATCAAAATAACAAAAGGTCTTTTAGTCCAAGGGGAAAGTGTAAATGCTAGGTTTGGTGTAATTTACCTTTATTGACATGATTGATTATGGTTTTGCATATATCTTAAATATTGCGATGCAATGTTGCATATCATTCTAGTGATATGAATGCATTGGTTGAAATCACATGAATCCATAAGTTACTTGTAATTAAGAATCGAAATAGCTTATAGATTGAGGCACACCATTGTGCAACATAAATATAGTTGGCCCCAATAGAAACCCCACATGATTGTTGTGATATTGAAGACCTAGATATGATTAGACATTTGAGTTGAAGTTTGGAGGCTTTGACTATCATGGCTTGCATGTGTCACATTAAATATTGATCCATGTGAATTTAGTCCTATATCATTTATGATCACAGAGCCACAATCTAGATGTCGTTGGATATCAAATCATACATTGTTGACCTCAAATAATGTCTAGTGTCAATAGGATACAAATGACTTGGAAACTCAAAGAAGCTTCCTTATTGCATCGAAGAGGAGAATATCCACCACCTATCAAGAGGTGGTATACCTTTTACACTTATGAGGCACGTGACTACTTGACTTGACTTAACAACTATGATGGCTTAACTACTAATCATTGATCCCTTTATGAGAGCATGTTTGAGGAATTGAACCTTTGTGGGGGCTATAACATTAATTTGCTTTTGCTAATTTGATTGACCTCTCATTGTTGAATACAAATCACTTGAGGGGCATTAGCATATCACCTAGTGTCGGGTATGTGTTATATTCTTTGCATGATTAGCCATGTTTGGACCCCAATTCCTAACGAGGGAGCTTGCCCCCTCGTATAACTGTCACTGTGTGGGGTCTATGGGGGGGGGGTGTGGCGACACTTTTATGGAACCCCCCCTAGCGGGGACTTTAGAGGGAAACACTCTCGAAGCAAGATTTTTGGACAATTTTCCTTGTAAAATATTGTAATTTCATAGTCAATATGGATCGTTCATCTTTAGGTCATAGATTTGATGATAGAAGTTATGTTAGGGTTTTTTGTCCTAGAAGGTAACCCTCTTTTAAGGGGGAATTGTATAGCAGCTTTGCAATCATTGAAAGATATAGAAAAATCAATTTGGTTTTCTTGGTTTCGGGTTTCTAGGGTAAAATCTCTATTCAAATTGTGTGCATGTGCTATTGAATCTTTTCTGTTTTATGTCGAGAATCTGTTTGTAGGAATTATCTGTGCAGGGTTAAAACCTACATTTGGTACCAAAGCAATTTTGGCTTCAAGGGAATGTCTTTGTGCTTAAGGGGTTTAGCTTGGGCCCGTGTTAGACCCTGTTATAGTGGGAGATCTACGAAATCAATTCTTTTGGTGAAAGGAAATGGCAAGCAATGCAAAGATAAAGATTGAGAAATACAATGGGCAAAGTTTTGAGCTGTGGAACCTCAAGATGGAAGATCTATTGGTTGACAAAGATCGATGGATCACAGTGGATCTAGGTACTAAACCAATAATATTATCAACAAAATGACACAATATGTAGGCTCTCAGCCCGAGCAAAACCCCTCTTCTGGGGGAAAACCCAAAAAATCTTCTTCACTTCTTCAAGAACCAAATCAAATGAGACAACAAAGACCCTTATGTCATCAATAAGACCTCCTCCAATCCACTAAGTCAACCTCCCAAGAAGATTAGTCAAACTTTAGTCAAGTTCTCAAAAGTCAACACAATTCAACCTTTCCAAAATAAGTCAACAAGAGTCTTGGGCCTTTTTCCAACCCCTGAAATTTGGCTTGGAGCTTCGACCCTCCAAATCACCTCAGTCCTCTCACACGCGTGGCAGGAAACCCAAAAATTTTCGGCTCCTTTTGCTAAACAAGCGTGTCTTCCTTCTTCGCTGTGGTTCTTCTTCTCTTGTAATGATATAGGCCTCCTTTTCTAGGTTCTTCTAACTTCTTTCTTTACTTATAAACTACAAATCAAATTTCTTACTTGGATATATCACAATAGGTCAAATGAACTGCTATATATAGAGGTCAAATCATCCTTATGAGGCTGACATGAAGGAAGGGTAGGCCTACTTGGTGGAGGAGTGATACATGACCATTTTACATAAAAACAAATTTTCTCCTCTGATACAAAAAGCTCAATAAGGGTCCAGGGACATGATGACAATGACAATGACTCATGACTTAACCCTTGGAGCACATAATGTGTGCTTTGACCTATAATCATAATAAATAGAGCATGAAACCCATGCTTACAAAAATAATTATTCTTTTTCCTCTCTTTACAAATACATAAGAATTACATCATGTCATGAGTTAAACAACCATTATGAAAATCGATACTAGTTACATTTTCAACAAATACTACAACTGGTGCATAGTGATGTGTTTGGACTTGTGTTGGTTCCATCATTGGCTAAATATGTGTACTATGTTTCATTTATAGATTACTTCTTGAGGAATACGTGGATATATTTATATTGGAAGAAATCCAAAGTCTTTGACATATTTAAAGAGTTTAAGACTTTGGTGGAAAATTATACAGGGAAGGAAATAAAGGTGTCGAGAACAAATAATGGTGGAGAATTCTGCAGGAAGGAATTTGAAGAGTTTTGTAAGAAGCGTGGTATAACACAGTAGAAGACTACTCCATACACACCTCAACAAAATGGAGTTGCAGAAATGATGAACATGACATTGATGGAAAAAGAAAGGAGCATGCTCAGTGGTGTTGGGTTAGGATAGGAATTTTGGGCAGAAGCAGTGGATATTGCATGTTACCTGGTAAATAGATCACCCTTGTTAGTGTTGGATGATAAGATTCCACACAAGGTATGGACTGGCAAGAAACCCTCTCTCACACATCTCAGGGTATTTGGCTGTGATGCATATGTACATGTTCCAAAGGAAAACATAACTAAGTTGGATATTAAATCTGAAAGGTGCATCTTTATTGGTTATAAAGATGGTTTGAAAGGTTATAATCTTTGGAACCCAAAAGCGAAGAAGGCTGTGTAGAGTTGAGATGCAAGATGTTATCAAACAAGAAGTCCTACGAAGGGAGAAATAACTAGAGAATATAGAGTTTGAATTGAAGGATGATGAATTGGACTCTACAGAAGAGTAGGGAATCAAAGGAAGAACCACGTACTCCAGTTTTGAGGAGATCGAAATGAGAAAGAAGGTAGCCAAAAAGGTATATTCCACTTGATTTTTGTTCAAAATTTGCTTTGTTTTTATTGATGATGATACTAGAACTGTTAGGGAGGCAATGGATTTAGAGGATTGAAAACACTGGGAAAAGGCCATGGTTGAAAAAATGGCAACCTTGGACAAAAATGATGCTTGGGATCTAGTGGAGTTGCTAGTTGGAAGAAAACCCATTGAAAGCAAATGGGTGTTTACGAAGAAGCTGAATGCAGAAGACAAAGTTGAGAAAAACAAAGCTCGATTAGTAGCAAAAGTATATTCCTAGGTGTAGGGAATTGAATTTGGTGATATTGTTTCTCCTGTTGCCAAGTTAGTTTTTATTAGATTTCATTTATCTGTTGCTGCTACTTTTGATTTTGAGGTAGAACAGATGGACGCCAAGACAACATTCCTACGTGGGGATCTGGAAGAAGAGATCTACATGAATTTGCCAGAAGGCTTTGCAGTGAAAGGAAATAAAATGCTTGTATGCAGGTTGAAAAAGTTCCTATATGGGTTAAAGCAATCAACAAGGACATGGTATAAAAAATTTGATACATATATATATTCGGAGTTGACTTGAATTTGATACATATTTTAAATTAGTTGCTTATTGTCTTATTTATTTGGTCTCGTAAGTGGATGATATGTTGTTAATTGGAAATGATAGGGAAATTATTCAAGACGTGAAAATTGAATTGTCCTCTCAAGTTGACATGAAGGCTCTTGGTGTTGTGAATTTCATTTTGGGCATAGAAATCAAGAGAGACTAAGCAAAGAGGAAACTTTGGTTAAATCTGAGAAAGTATGTCGAGACAATATTCCAGAGGTTTAATATGGAGGAAAGTAAACCGATAAAGGTACCTATTCTTGCAGGTGTAAAGTTTTCTGCAGGTCAGTGTTCCAAGACACAGGAAGAGGAAGAGGAAGAGGAAGAGGAAGAGGAAGTTTGATGTATGCAATGGTCTATACTAGACCGAACATTGCACATGCAGTGAGAGTATTGAGTAGGTATATGTCAAAACCAGGGAAGGAGGGTTGGACAACATTAAACAGGGTTTTAAGTTATCTGTGTTGCACTACTGATTATGGATTGTGCTACTAAGGAAGACCATGCTGGACATACATGGCTTTGTTGATTTAGACTGGGTTAGAGATTTGGATCATAGAAGATCTACAAGTGGGTATGTGTTTAACCTATTTGGAGGAGCAATCAGTTGGATGAGCAAGAGATTGTCTGTAGTGGCATGCACAACTAAGGAAGTTGAATACATAAAAACTACTCATGCAAGTAAGCAAGTAGTTTGGTTACAAATATTGTGTTCATGTATTGGGTTGATACAACAAGTTGTAAGGATAAATTGTGGCCGTGACAGTGCAAATTTTCTAGCAAATAACCTTGCTTATCATTTGAAGACAAAGCATATTGATGTTCAATATCTCTTTGTAAGAGAAATGGTTGAAGAGAATAAGGTGCTACTAGTAAATGTGGACACTTTGAAGAATGTTGACAAAATTTGTGGGCACTAAGAAGTTCTCTTGGTGTAGAGAAACAATAGGCATTATTACCTTGGATTGTTGATCATGTACTTCTATTGCCCATTGTATGCAAATAAAGCAACATGTGGGAGAATGCTAGGTATGTGTTATATTCTTTGCATGATTAGTCGTGTTTGGACCCAAGTTCCTAATGGGGGGTTCGCCCCCCTGTTGACCATGTACATGTCAATAGTTCCAGAAGCAGAGTATGAAAGTGTGGTCAAAATTTTTTCAGTCATTATAATCATTGTAATCCCAAATTTCGCAAATTATTGTAAAAATGATTCTAGTATGACTATTAAGCCATGTAACAATACCTAGGTAAGCCTGTGATTCTTCTCAAAGGGTTTCACTCTAGGGAGTTTTTAAACCTCCACAAATTATTTGTGTTTGTAAACACGAATAATTGGAAGAGTTTTTCTCCCAAATATACCCCAAAGCTAGGGTGGAGTTCATTGATGAGGTCTTAGGTGAGTCCTAGTGTTATCGAGTCATTGTATTTTATCATGCTAGATCACGTGTCTCGAGTTGCAGAATTTGGTTCAGTCTTAAAAGTCAGAGTCTATGTGTAAATTCCCCTTCTAAGGGTTGATCATTGTAATATCTTGATGTAAAAGTGTGTTTGGAAATATTTTTGGTGAATGGTTCCTCATAATTAGAATAGCATTACCAAAATATTTTTTAGACCCACTTAGAAGGTTGAGGAATTTTTAGTCCCCTCTTGAGTCTATAATTTTATTTTTTGGAAAAAATAAAAAAATAAAATTAGCTAGAATTAAAATGAAGTGAGAAATTAGTTACCCTCCAAGTGGAAAAGTTATTCAAAAAATTGTTTGAGGCTATTTTCAAAGGAAAAATTCAAGTTAAAATAAAAAGCTACATTTCCAAGGCAGGATGGACCATTCCAAAAATTTGTTGGGGGCCAAAGAAGACTATTTCCTCGTAAATTAAAATTTTTGGACCAAGCAATTGAATATTTTGCACAAGTAACGATAATTCTATTTTTTGAAGGTCCTCCAGTGGTCCAAAAGTCAAAGATTGACCCTCCAACACAGTGAACAAGGAAAATCGTTTTTTTTGAGGTTTGTGCTAGCTAATCAAGGGTTCAAATTTTTTCAACAAGGATAAAGCCATGGATCGATGCTACTAGCTGTTACATTCCACTTGGAGGGGTTGATACCTCTCATTTTCTATATAACGAAGCTTTCCAGCTCCTCATTGTAACGAAACTTCATCTATGATGTATTGAGCTAAGCTTTGTTGGAAATTTTTCTGCATTAATAAAAGTCTTTGATGTTTCAATTCAAGGTGTCTCTCTCTTGATGATTCATGGTATGTGTTGAAATATATTAATGCTCTAATTGTTTTTATCACTGAAGATTGTTGTTTCATAGCCAATGGTGGGATTGTCTATTAGCACAAGTATCCTTTTAGCTATTGGGGTAGAGTAAACACATTGAAGCTGGTAGATCTAGTAGGTGTCTCTAGATCTCTAGTCTATTTGTGTGAATTGTTAATTTTAGTTAACAATGATATGTTCTATGCTTAGCACTATTACTTTAATGTTTTTTAGCAGCCCATTGACAATTTCCAATTTAGTTTCCAAATAGCAATCACATTAACCATAAATCACATTGACAGTAACTGTAGATTGAACATGAATAACAAAAATGCAGAAGACAAGCCAAGACAAGAGAACACCAGATTTGGCGAATTCCAGGGAAATAACCCAAGATGGGGAAAACCCTTGATCAATTCTTCTTATTAATATATTAAATATTTAGTAGAGAGAGAGAGAGAGAGAGAGAGTACAAAAGTCAAAATTGACTTGCCAAATCACAGTGAAAACAACCTTGTCAAATTTGTAGCCAACAACAGTCAAATTCTGCCCTAACCAGAAAGTCAATGATGGTCAACGCATCAACAAATCATCCTCTATGTAGCTCAGTCATACACTGTCAAACCCAACCTCCTTAGGTGGTCAAAGTCAGCCCAAAATAGTCATGAAAACAACAATCAAACTTGGTAAATCCTGTAGTCAACTTTGTGGTCAACCCTAGTCAAAGTGCTCAAAACACCTCCGTTTTTGTGCCGATAGATGCAACTCTCCAAAACCGAAAATTTGACCCAAAAATCGTAGTCAAACTTGGTGAAGTACCCCTTGGTCAACGCTTGTCAAACTCTGCAATAGTTCTACAATTCGACCCTATAATTCGTCCTCTTTTCCAGCCACACGTGTGAGAAGAATTTGGCTGCCCAATAGCTGTACGAACCAATCAGATGAGGAGAGAGAAGAATGTGTGAGATGAGATGATGCCAAATGAGGTTTGAGGTCTCTCGTATCTATACAAGTCGTCGGGGCTGAAGAGACATGTCCACTGGGCTTCATGAGCCTACATGATGATGTGGTCGACCTTGACAATTTGCACATGTGGGCATAAATTCAAAAGCACATTTCTTCTTGTCCAAATTTGATGATCTTTAGGTCGATTTTGGTCCTCTCAAAAAGAGGAATTCAATGCAATAATCATCTCCATCAAATGAGCTACCCAATAGTGGAATTTGGCCTTAGTTGCCAATTTTAACACTCCCTCTCAACTAGGGAGAATTTCACCTACCAATCCATCGTGCCATCCTGTCATCATGTACCATCTCTGCTTCTCATCTCAACTTTGCTGAACTATGATGTAATGATGAAGAAGAATTGATCGAGAATGAGTCAGAAGACCTTGCCATTCTCCACTAACAAAAGTTAGTCCAGGGGTAGAACCCCAATAAAATTTGGTCCCAAATGGTCAAGTTGTTGAACACCACGCATCCTAGACATAGGGAGTACGATAGTACATGATGCATCCATGTGTAGTGCTATGGTCCCTATCCACTTTTCCCAACTCATTGGCCAGATGAGAGGTACTTCTCATGAGTCACAGACTACATGGGTAGGATGTAGTTGGGGCATCCACAGGAGAAGATGAACCACTCATCCTGCTCATATGCCATAGGAGAAAGTGAACCACTCATCATATCCATATGTCGTCAATCGTATGTGAAGGTGAACCACTCACCCTACACACGTGTCATCAATCGTAGGGGAAAGTGAAACACTCACCCTACACACATGTCAACCATCATGGGGTATCACAGGGAAAGGTGAACCACTCACCTTATGGTCACTCATAGCTCCAAGAAGTACTCCAAGCCCCTAGGAGCTCCCAGAGCTCAATGTTCAACTCAAGCGGGACCCTCATGGGAGGGTCCTTCCACGACTCCAAGTCTCTCTCGGAAGGCTAAGAATTTGACCTTCCCCAAGGGCTTTGTGAGGATGTCTGCAACTTGCTCATCAGTCCTGATGTGTTGGAGCCTTATTGCTCCCCGTTGTACCATATCTCGGATAAAGTAGTACCTAATATCAATATGTTTGGAGTGGTCATGGAACACAAGATTCTCTAAAAGGCGAATCCCACTCTGGTTGTCGCAATAGATCACGGTGGTATCCAACACGTGCTCAAATAGCTCATTGAAGAGCTTCCTCAACCAAATAGCTTCACAACAAGCCATACTAGTTGCAATGTATTCAGCCTTGGTGGTGCTTAGAGAAATTGATTTTTGCTTCCTCCTTATCCAAGAAATCAAGGTAGATCCCAATGAGAAGCAACATCTTGACGTACTCTTTCTATCCACCACATTGCCAACGCAATGAACATCAGAATATCGATGTAGCCTCAAATTCCCGACAGTGTATCTCAACCCATAGTTGATTGTGCCACAGAGATATCTCAAGAGACTCTTCGCAGCAATCCAATGTATGTGATGAGGCTCAACCATAAATTGACTCAAAGTATTTACAATGAAGCATATGTCCGGACAGGAGTTTACGAAGAATATCAGGGCCCCCACAAGTTGTCGATACTCGGAAGGGTTTACCAATTCGGGCCCAACAACACTTCCACATAGATTCTTGAAGTTGAGTTCCATCAGAGTAGACATAAACTTGCAATCCACCATCCCACATCTCTCTGGCAGCTTCATAGTGTATTTTCCTTGAGAAAGGAAAACCTCGCTTGGCTTTTGCTAGACCTCTAGGCCTAGGAAGTAGTGCATCAGTCCTAGGTCCTTCATCTCGAACTCAGAAGTCAACTCCCTCTTGCATTTATAAATGAGAGGGTCTGCACAATCAGAAAGAGATCAACATAAAGGACTAAAATAAGAGGCATGTCTTTTCAACCTTGAAGTATAGGTTTGGATCAACATAGCTCCTTGTAAATCCCAGCTTCACGAGATAAATTTTAGTCCTCTCATACGAAGCCCTAGGGGCTTGGTTCAACAAATGGAGAGCTTTCTTCAACCTGCATACATGTGTCCTTCAATCTTGTGCTTCAAACCCTTGAGGTTGCTCCAAGTAGACTTCCTCCTTAAGCGAGCCATGCAAGAAAGCAATTTTAACATCCATTTGTTGTAGGCTCCATCCTTGATTAGCAATGAGAGAGAAATAATAGATTGGATAGTGGTATATCGGACAACTAGTGCAAATATTTCGTCATAGTCCACTCCTTCCTTTTGAGAGAAGCCTCGAGCAACAAACCTGACCTTATATTTTTCAGCACTCCCATTAGCTTCATGTTTAAATTTTTAAAGCCATTTAGAAGTGACCTCAAACTTGTCCTTCGGTCTAGGTACCACATCACAGACATCATTCTTCATGATAGATTCATATTCCTCATTCATTGGATCCTTCCAAACTTGGTGCTTTATGACTTCTTCGAACGAGCATGGTTTAACTTGAACAATAGTACTCATAGCAGCCAAGTACCCTTGATACTTGTTCGGCTTCTTACTTTCACGAAATGTCCCTCTTGGAGCAATATCTCTTTCAACATCTTCGAGAGTATCTTTGAGCCATAGAGGTATTTTCCTTGAGGTAGAAGAATCACCAAGATCCATTGGGCCATCAACATTGGGCATAGGCTCATTTGTCAGAGTTTCATCCTATTTTTTTTGCAAAATCATCATTGTCCTTCCTTGGGACATGGAGAACTCTTTCTTTCCCAAGGGTAGTGTCTTCATCAAAGGTAACGTCATGACTCACTTCCACATCTGTTTGACCAGACTCCGAGATTCTACATGCCTTTGAATTTTCACTATAGCCAACGAATATACCCTTCTTCCCAGATGCCTCCAACTTGTTTCATTTCTCTTTAGGCACATGAAAATAAATGGGACAACCAAATATTCTAAAATGAGAAACATCAGGTTTATTACCAATGAAGACCTCCTCAGGTGTCTTGAAATTCAATGCTTGATGCAGACTCCTATATTGAACATACACGACAGTGTTGGTAGCTTCTCTCCATAAGAACTTCGGTAGGCCTTGATCATGGAGCATGGCACGGGAAACTTCCATGATTGTTCGATTCTTCCTTTCAACAATGCCATTCTGCTCAGGAGTGTATGGAACAATTGTCTCCCTCTTAATGCCAGCCTCTCTACAAAGTCATTGAATTCATTTGATTCATATTTGGTTCCATTTTCGGTCCTTAATATCTTGATTTTCTTCCCTGTTTGATTTTCGACGAAAGCTTTGAAGGAACAAAACCATTTGAACATTTCATCCTTCCTCTTCAAGAAATAGATCCATGTTTTACAAGAGTAATCATCCACAAAGATTGCATAATATAAGTATCCTCCCAACAATGTTACGTGCAATATACTAGACAGGTTAGAATGTACCAATTGAAGAATATTGGTTGTCTTGCTTTCACTAGAAGGGAATGGTCCCTTTGTAAGTTTCCCAACTGCACAACCCTGAGAAACACCTTCATGATTCATGTTGAACTCGGTCATACCTATGGCCATCTTTCTTACCCTAGGCAAGTTTTGTAATGTAAGTGGGCAAATCTTTGGTGCCATAACTCAGATTGAAGAGAAGTATCGGTTGCCAAAGCTCCTAAAGGACTTCCTCCCACTTGATAGAGACCATCAACCCTAAATCCAAGAGTAAATGCATCTTTAGGGTTTCTTTGCCAAATACGTACCTTTCCATCAATGAATGCTACCTTGAAGCCTTCATCTTCCATCGCAGAAATAGATACAAGGTTCTTCTTTAAATCGGGCACATACAATACTTCTTGTAGATAAATGGTTTCACCTTGATTCAAGTGAAGACTGACAATACCTATCCCTTTTACGGGGTAGGTGGCATAATCACCAAGTATGATCTTCAAATTAGTCTTCTTTTTCACCAAATTTGAGAGGGCCTCCTTGTCCTTGGTGAAGTGTCTTGAGGCTCCACTATCAATCAACCAATGTTCCAACGTATCCTGAGAAGAGGCAGTAGATAGAGCAAAAATAAGATAAAACTCATCTTGTTTTTCAACAACATTACTTTCATCATACCTGACATTTCTTGTCCTCTTGGGAGGTCGACCATTTCCATTTTGAGTAGCGAGAACATTCCTCTTTCCTTTGTTGTTGAACTTGTTGTTCCTTTGATTTCCGTTGCCTTTGAAATTGTTGTGGTTGTTGTTGTCATCACCTCTTGGAGTATTCTTCTTGTGAGGACACTCTCTAGCATAGTGGCAGAACTTGTTGCAATTGTAGCACCTTCCTTTTCTTCCTTCCTTGAATCCCTTCTTGAACCCTTGACCCTAACTCCTTGGACCAACATTATTCTTCCTTTTTGCATGAGCGGAGTAGGAAGTAGGTTAATTTCCATTTGAGGGCTTGTCTCTCTCCATCATCCTAGTCTCCTCTTGACTGCATCTAGCCAATAAAACATTGAAACCAAGTATCCTATCATTGTTGAGAATAGTGGTGACAAATATATCCCATGGTCTTGTCAGACCTCCAAGTGCAATGAGAGTGAGCTCCCTGTCAGCAATAACTGCTCCAATAGATAGTAGATAATTCTTGATTTGAGTTATTCTCATGAAGTAGGATTGGATAGACTCCCCTTTATTTATCTTGATGTCCTTCAACTTGTTTTTGAGAAAGAGGATTTGATTTGCATTGTTTACTTTGAACATCCCAACCAACTTATCATACATCTCTTTAGATGTTTCCAAATCAGAAATATAAGCAACCAAATGCTTTTGAATGGAGTTGATGATAATTTTCCTAGCTTTGACCTAACCTTTTCTATACTTTGTCTTAGCAGCTGCCGGTGCATTTGAAGGAGGCTCCATCACTTTTCCCCGCACATAGTCCATTGCATCATGCTCTTCCAAAGTCAAGTCCAAAGTCAACTTCCATGCATGATAGTCATATTTGTCATTGAGATTGTCCTAAGTCTTGAAGTAAGATGTAGAAGCCATTGAGCTTGTCCTTGTCCAACATATCTCTCTTTGTGATCGCTTTTCTCTCTCTTGCATGGGTTTTGTCTTCACCTGGGCTTTGATACCATGTTAATTTTAGTTAACAATGGTATGTTCTATGCTTAGCACAATTACTTAAATGTTCTTTAGCAACCCAATGACAATTTCCAATTTAGTTTCCAAATAGCAATCACATTAACCATAAATCACATTGACAGTAATTGTAGATTGAACATGAATAACAAAAGTGCAGAAGATAAGCCAAGACAAGAGAACACCAGATTTGGCGAATGCTAAGGAAAACCCTTGATCAATTCTTCTTATTATTATATTAAATTTTCAGCACAGAGAGAGAGAGAGTACAAAAGTCAAAATTTACTTGCCAAATCATGTCAAAACAACCCTGTCAAATCTGCAGTAAAAAAAATCAAATTCTGTGCTAACCAGAAAGTCAATGATGGTCAATGCAACAAAAAATCATCCTCTATGTAGCTCGGTCATACCCAATCAAATTCAACCTCCTGAGGTGGTCAAAGTTAGCCCAAAACAGTCATGAAAACAACAACCAAACTTGGTCAAATCCTGCGGTCAATTCTACGGTCATCCTTGGTCAAAGTGCTTAGAATACCTCGATTTCTATGCCAATAAATGCAACTCTCCAAAAACAAAAATTTGACCCAAAAAATGTAGTCAAACTTGGTCAAATACCCCTTGGTCAACGTTGGTCAAACCCTGCAACAGTCTTGCAATTCGGCTTTGTAATTCGTCCTCTTTTCCAGCCACACGTGTGAGAAGAATTTGGCTGCCCAATAGCTGTATGAACCAATCAGATGAGGAGAGAGAAGAACATATGAGATGAGATGATGCCAAATGAGGTTTGAGGTCTCTCGTATTTATACAAGTCGTTGGGGATCAAGAGACATGTCCATTGGGCTTCATGAGCCTGCATGGTTATGTGGCCGACCTTGACAATTTGCACATGTGTGGGCATAAATTCAGAAACACATTTCTGCTTGTCCAAATTTGATGATCTTTAGGTTGATTTTGGTCCTATCGAAAAGAGGAATTCAATGCAATAATCATCTCCATCAAATGAGCTATCCAATAATGGAATTTGGCCCTAGTTGCCAATTTTAGCATGAATCGAACCCCTTTGGAACTAATAATTTGTCCTTTGAGTGTGTAGACATTTTCAGGTGATTCAACCTTTGGGCAATCCCCAAGTACATGGACTTTTAGGTGAACACACCTTGTTTGGACTTTGAGCTTATCTAACGATTTGTGGCCAGGGCTTTGGCTAGTACATTGAATCAAAATTATTTCTATCAATTATTTTTGAAAATCTAATTGGGCCTAAAAGATTATTTTGCTAATTAGAGCTTGAATTTAATTGTGAATAGTGTAAATACTTTGTAAATTAATTTGTAAATATTTTCTATTAAGCCTTGTACTTATTTTCTATTTTGTACATAATTGTTTGGGGTTTTATTTTGAATTTCTTCTAGATCTTGGGCTTGGATCTATTTATTTGACTTGTAGGTGCCAAAGGATCAAGATTTCAAAGACAAATTTGAAGTGTAGGGATCCTAGCCCTCACCTAGCCTAGACGGTTAGTGTTTGGAGGCAAGTGGTCATCTAACTTAAAGAAGGAAGTCGTCCAGCCTTTGGAGGTTGATCTAGGGTCTAGGCACCCTGATATACAAGACCCAAGTGCCAAAATCCTAATGCCTAGCCTCTTTGAGGGAGCTGCTAGCCATAAAGGGCTTATTTGCTGTAGAATCTAGGATTTCTTAAGTATTTAACAAATGAAGTGGTTTCCCAGGGTCATAATAATTGCTTGGGTATTCTTTCAGCATTTTGTGGCTTGTTTGGCCTAGCCGCAAGGGTTTTGAGGGTATTAGGCCCTAGCCACAACCTTAATTGGCATATTTCAGCCTAGCCACAACCTGCTAAGGCGCCTACGAGCCCTAGCCGCAGGACTAGAAGGGCTTAGTGACAACATTACATGTGGTTTTGAAGGTTAATAATTTTTTTTGTAGGCCTAACATCATATTTGCAAGGTTTTGAAGGGGGTTTTTCACTGAATATATATCATTGATTAATGAGGGTTTGAGTTTTCTTGGCTAACTAGTGGTTTTGCAGGGCTATAATCCATTTTGAAGAAATCTAGTGAGATCAAGCTTGCTTCTAGGCCTAGCTGTGATCTCCAAGAGGCCTAATAGGCCTATTCGATAGCCCTAGAGGGCTTAACTCATTGCCAAAGGTGTTGTAGGGCTAACAATCTTGTGGTTGCAGGTGTCTAGAAGAGTTTTCTCTCTTGTTCAAGGCCAAAATCACATTTTTGGGGCTTAGACTTCGTCATTTGTCTTAGCCGCAGGCCTAAGAGGACATTCTAGCCCTAGCGATGGGGTTTGGAGTGTTGAGAAATCTAGGGCAAAGATATTAGATGATTTCTTTTATAATGATAACTGATTGTGAGGACTTTTTACTTTTCTTAATTACGTTCTTCTTGTATATGATTATTGTTATGTGTTTTTCATCAAACAACTACCAAACCATAAAGAACAATGAGACAAAGGACACAAGATGTAGGCGATTAGCTAGGGCCAAAACCTCTCTGACCTGAGAGGAAAACCCACAAGAATTCTTCTTGTTATAGAATCTTCAATTGACGAATTCCAAGACCTAGACCCTTAACCAAGAACCCCCCCAAGACCAAGTCAATGCTTCCTTTTTGAATATCTTCTCCTTCCAGCAACTTCGACCTAGTCAACAACTACAACTGCAACTATAACTTCGACTTGCCCACAGACTGCAACTTCGACTTGCCCAGAAATTGCAGCTTCGACTTGCCCAGAAACTGCATCTTCGACTACAACTTCAACTTGCTCAGGAACTGCAACTTCGACTTGCCCATAAACTGCAAGTTTGATTGCAACTTCGACTTGCCCAGAAACTGCAGCTTCGACTGCAATTTCGACTTGCCCAGAAACTGCAACTTTGACTGCAACTTCGACTCTTTGCTAGGGTAGATTCTCTTTCTTAACTCTTCTTGGTGACCTAACTTACTTTTGCAACTCGGCTTCATTGCAACAATATGTGCCCTAATTCCTTCACACATGTGGAGATAAGTAGCCCATTTACAAACCCAAAAGCTTCGAATTTTTCTCCTTCCTTAGTCTTCCTCTTCTTCGCACTTCTTTTCGTCCTTATGATCGAACTTGTGTGAGTGAGAGTGTGTTCTCCAAATGAGGCCGAGTGCCCTATAAATAGGCTTACTTGAGCCTCCTATTAGGCCAACTTGACATGTCCTTAGGCCGACTTGTTTCTCCATTAGGCCGACTTGATGTTGCATGTTTGACTTGGTCTTGGAGGGTCTTTTGACTCTAATTTGACTCAAATAATTTTTCTTACAATATGTAAGATGCCTAAATGGGTCTTCAATACATGTCAATGACTCAATTGACTTTATGACAAACCTAGAAGCCTCAATGTGCGCTTGACCTAAAAATAAATTTCCCTTGAGCATGAAACCCATGCCTCAAGAATGCAAATAATAAATTTATTTTTCTCTTTACATTGAATACATAAAATAACATTACATATGTCATTATGAAGACCAAACCTAGTTACATATTTCAACACTCCCTCTTATCTAGGGAGGTATTCATAATCCATACAAGGTACTTATACATTCTCAATCTGAAGAATTCTCATAAGAAGAGTTGGATTGGTAACCCATCTGTATAACATCATATCATCCATCATTGTCACATAGCAAGGCCTTGACTAAAAACTCTATCTCTCCACAAGATCAAAGCACAATGCCGGCGAGACCAATGATTTATAGACACCATCATCATTGTCTCTCTCAGAACATACCCCGCCCGAGTTCTCTTAGAGTATATTCCACCAGGACTATTCTTATCTTGGATTCCCAATCCTCAAAGAATATCGGTCCTCTACGACTACTCTTGTCTTGGATGCCCTACCACATCCTCAAAGAGTATCAGATGCCAGATGCTTACTCAATCCTCCATTCTATCTTCCCAGGTGAAGAAAAGAATGACGTGTCTATCTCTCCCTCTCAATTAGGGAGGATATACCCATTCCAGTGAAGGAATGTACACTTTCCTATAAAAGAAATGTACCCAAGCTCCCTCTTAATCAAGAACTTGACCAAGGCTCCTTCTTGACCAGGGACTTGCTTCCAACAACTCTTTAGGTGGAGATCATGGGACAACCAACTGCTTGTAGAGCTCCTCCTTTCTATGTCATGAACGTCTTTTTCTTTTTTTAGGAGTTTTCATTTTTTTGGGACTTCATTGTAGGGCATCGACCATCCATCACTTTCATTCATGAATCATGTTAGTCATGTCATCCTTTCGTTGGAAAGTGATCCTTAGTCCATATATGGCCTTTCCTTCATGCCTTGCTACCTTCTTCGCATCATGTTTGCTTTAGGATCTTTCATCCTACCACATGAGTGTCAGTTGTAGATGACATCTACAACTCTTCCTTTGGTAGCCTTGCATTAGCCCATCCAGATATTATTCAAAAATAGAAAATCAACATTAAATCAAAAATACCTTTGTGATGGTCTTTTATCATGACATCTCTTTGTTTGCATTAGCATTCTGCGTAAATATTGACACATCTCCAAAAATATATACAATGTCAACGGTCTCTTTCTTTTTCAGACTTTAACAGGATATTCATATCTTTCCCATGGAGATATCATAAGTCAAATCTTCTAGTCCTTGGATGTTGATTGCCTTCTCCATAGTTGCATTTTTCATGATCTCTTCCTTTCTTTATTCACACATTTCCTCCGAGGAACTTCCAATCATAATTCCTTCAACTTCATCATCCACCTCATATTTCATATGAGGACATATTATGTTGATGTCATCTAGTCAATGTGTGAACCATGCCTTCATGCATCCTTTCACAGGAGGAGATCCTTTCTTTTGATCATGCTCTTAAGGTAGAGCACTCATTCATGATATCTGCAACTATATGACATGACTCTATTTTATCAAGTACAAGCATACATACCTCATCTCTTTCTTTTGGTCATCTAGACTTCCTTCGGCAGTATCCTTGATTGAAAGAAATTCAATCCCTTGACCTGCTTCACTTCTTTTGACATCATACCATTAACCCATACAAGTTGGAACTCCCAGTGCGACACTTGCTTCTTCCAGTAGGTGAACCTTACAATGATGATTCCAACAGAGGATCTTGATCATCCTCATCCTGCAGATACTCCTTGTGAATGATGTATGATGAGCTCTATACTAGATGAATTTCTTTTTCCTATAAGTACTACTTATGCTTTTAATGATGTTATCAAGAGCTACATCCTTCTATAGCCGACAACCATAGACTTCTATTTCAACTATCTTTCATGCTTCTTTATGATGATGTCAGGAGCTCTTGCTTTCAATCATATGCTTCTATGATACCATCTCCTAACACAATGCATCATATCATGCTTCTAATGATTCCTACCATGATAGTTATATTTCACAGAAATTCAAGAGAACCAGGTGGAGAAGAGTTCTCTCAATAGTAGTAGGGATATTTTACTTCCTCTTCCTTGGATTTCTTCATTTAAGCTTCTTCCACTTCTTCAATGATATAGGCTTCTTCCCTTCTTCGTTTGTTGCTGTCCTTCTTGAGCTTAGGACAATTTCTCTTGTATTGCCCATATTCTTGACATCCATAGCATTGGATCTACGACATATTGATCTTCTTCTTTTTCTGAGGACCAAACTTGCCAAATTTTCCTTCTCCTCTTGACATGAAAACAAATGTTTGAACCTGCTCCTCTGATCCTACATCACTTTTTGCCTTCAATCTGCTTTGTTCCATCTTGAATAGTGACCATAAATTATTGAATGGGATAGCTTTCTTCTCTTCGTAGGTCTTTGATACAAGGTTACCTTGTTCATCAATTAGTGCATTTAGAACAATGCTAATCATTTTTTTATTGGATATCATCTCTCCTAGCTCTTGAATTTGATTCCTTATCTGTGATTCTTTGGTAAGACATGTGGATATCCCTTCATCCTTTGATGCTTTCAACTTGCAGAGTTAAGATTTTAGTGATATGACTTTTCCCATCATGATTTCAGAGAATAGTTTTATTAGCTTATCATATATCTCTTTTGATGTCTCCAACTCTGCTACATAGGGGATGAGGGAATCCTTGATGGATTCTATAAGAATCCTTTGAGCCCTTAGATCCTTTTTCATATATTTAGAGAGAGCTTTTCCTTCAGATGGTTTGGAGACTTTTACATTGACATGATCAATAACTTCATTTTCTTTGAGGACTAAGTCTATCCTCCTTTTCCATGCAAGGAAGTTCGATGACCCAACCAACTTGTTGTTTTCCTTGCAAAATAAAATCATTTTACTAGATTTAGCTATATTAGATAAAAATACTTACTTGTCAAGTGAAGATGAACTTCTTCAACTTGATGCTTTTGTTCATGATGATTGATGATTTCTTGATGATGCCTTGATGTCTTTGATGATGACAATGCCTTTGATCTAGCTTTCCTTAGATGAGTAGTCTTCAAGATGCTTCAAATCAAAGTCCTTCCTTTCTTGAGTAGAGATAGGGTCTTTTGAGGTCTCCATTGAGATGATGATTTGAGCGAGGATCCCAAGAATGCTTTAACTGTGAACTTCTTCTTTGATCGATCTAGGGTTTTGACACTTCGTTCAAGATAACGAAGTATCCTTTATTTTCAAATTCCCTTGGAGATGAAAGGACCTTCTTGATTCTTTGATGCCCTTGATATCTTTCTAGAACCTTGATCTTTGAGAGCTTGAGTGTCCCTTGTTGAGCTGCCCTTCCTTGACTTGTTACCTTAGCTTTGATACCATGTTGAGAAATCTAGGGCCGAGATATTAGACGATTTCTCTTATAATGATAATTGCTTGTGAGGACTCTTTACTTTCCTTAATTAGGTTCTTCTTGTACTTGATTATTATTATGTGTTCTTCTTCATCAAACAACTACCAAACCATAAAGAACAATGAGACAAAGGACACAAGATGTAGGCAATCAACCAGGGCAAAAAGCTCTCCGACCCGAGAGGAAAACCCACAAGAATTCTTCTTCTTATAGAATCTTCAGTTGACAAATTCCAAGACCTAGACCCTTGACTGAGAACCCCTGCAAGACCAAGTCAATGCTTCCTTTTTGAATATCTTCTCCTTCCAACAACTTCGACCTACTCAGCAATTGCAACTACAGCTATTACTTTGACTTGCCCAGAGATTGCAACTTCGACTTGCCTAGAAATTGCAACTTCGACTTGCCCAAAAACCGTGGCTTCGACTTGCCTCGAAACTGCAACTTTGACTTGCTTAGGAACTGAAACTTCGAGTTGCCCAAAAACTGGAACTTCGACTTGGTCATTTGTCTTAGCCACAAGCCTAAGAGGAAATTCTAGCCCTAAACATTGGGTTTGGAGGGCCTTTTCCATTATTTTTTTAGATTAACATTGGTGGTTGCAAGTGTTAGAGAACCTACTGTGAAAATTCCTAAATTTGGAATCCTATTGCAGCAATTGGAAAATATTCACCTAATTGTTAATCTTTACTTAACAATTTATTTGCAGTTATCTACGGCAAACACTAAATACATCACACTGCAACCTACTCAAATATAAAAATGTTGCAGAAACAAAATACAACGCAGGAAAGAAATAATCACACAATCGACACCGTTATTTTTGGACAAATGTCCCCGAAAAAATCCAATGCGGGAAAACCGGTGTAGCAGCTGAGGGTTTGTATTATTATGCAGTAGTTTTGAATACAAATCTTTGGATGCCTTACTGGCTATCCAATATAGAGAATATAACTGGCAGAAATGAAGTGAGAATTAGCCTCACACTGTCACTGGCGATCCAACACTAATCCAACTTCTGAATGGCTAGCCCCAAGCTGCCTTTGCGCAGTCACTGTGCTGCCTTTGTGTCACAACTCGTAGGGACTACGTCACTCCTCTAGCTGATCGATCTGCGGGCTAGATGCTCAGATATCTGACCCTCCGGTTTCACACCCCGACTCCCGGCTCTAGATCTGGACTGCTCCTTAACAAAACTGTGGATCTCCTCTCAAGCTCTGTGGAGTGTAAAAACTCTGGTAAACTGGAATAAGTATATATTATTATTGATAAAAGATGAGATATGAGATATGATTACAATGGGGAATCACCGAGGCTTTAAATATAGCCTCATGGTGTCCCTTGGGGAAGAGGCATGATCTTTGATCATGCCATTTCACTTAATAAAACCTAATATAACTATATCTAACTAATAATTAATAAAATATACATAACATTGCCCCTCTCTTAAAGATGCTTTGTCCTCAAAGCATACATAACGATGGACAATGTTGACGAACGCCTGGGTTTCTTGAGCAGTGGGCTCTTGCTTCCCACATTTTAAAAAGATCGTGAAGCATATTCTCGAGCTCCATATGTTGGTGATGTGGATAGCGATAAGATTTGATATTGACAGGGTCGGGTCCTTTCTTGAATTCTATTGGATGTTCATGTTCCTTATTAGGAGGTATTTTTATTGGCAGGTCTTGGAAGACCTTTTCGTGTTTCCTAACTATTCCTTGTTCTTCTGGTGATTTTTCGTGATTTCTCTTTAGATTTAGAGGTAAGTTACCAAAAATTATCGTTCGATGCAACTTCTCCTCATCATCAAACGCTTCCTTCTTAAAAACCATATCTGCGTGAACATCGAAGGCCTCAACAGCTTCTGGCACTGTATTAGTGGCTTCGAATGTGTTTATCTCTTCACATTTTTCTTTCAATTCTGGGGATGAAACATTTTGCTGTTTATAAGAAACTATATTTTCATGGATTCTTTCATTTTCAACAACTATGTCTGTTGTTGCATCTGTGATAACAGTCATGTTAAATTCTTTATGTGGCTCCTTCACCAACATTGTTTCTTTTTCTGCCATTGGATTTTCATTTTTATAAAAGTTTTCAATAACTTCTGTTGTTGCATTACTGGCTTTATAAGTGGATTGAGTTGCATTTTCTTCTCTTGGTTTCTCAGCTCTATAACTTTCATGGTTGATTTCAGAGTCTCTACTTCTAGGTGGTTCAACACTATAGCCTTCATGTGAGCTGATTTCCAATTCAACCTCATCTAATTGCTCTTTGTCAAACATGTTATATTCATGATGATGATTTGAATTAGCTGAATTTTTAAGTTGATTATGTTCGACATTTGGGAATATTGGAAGTTGTGTCTGACTTAACTTATCTATCTTATCATTTAGCTTATTGAAGAGTTCTGTCATCTTGTTCATTGCTTCACTATGCTTTTCTGTGACCTCGTAATGATTTAGCCACATTTGTCTTTCTATTCGATTTGTCGTATCATGAACCTTTTTTATGTCATTGGTGTGTCTTGCAACTGTACCTTCAAGATCAACTAATCTTTTTCCAAAGTCATATGAATTATTATTGATCTGTTTCTCAAGATCCACCAATTTCTTCTGGAATTCGTCCATCGACATCGATGAAGACATTGACGTGTATGAGGTGGGGAATATTTTTCTACCAGTTTTTCCCTCTTTTTAAAAAAAAAAATTAATTAATTAATTAATTAAATAATTTTTTTTTGAAATAATAATAATAATTTCTATTATTATTATTATTATATATATATATATATATTTTTAAATAATAATAATAATAATAATTTTTATTATTTGAATTATATATATATATATATAATTATGGGGAAAAAGATTGTTAACCTTAAAAAGTCACGTTGTTTTTAAAAGTCACTTTGTTTTGAAAAGGCAAGTTGTTTTGAAAAGAGGAAATGGGTTTTAATACCATGGGAAATTACCATGGGCCCAAAACCACGAGCAATTACTCTTCCTTTTTTATTTGACTTTGTCTTCACATGTACGTATTTCTTTATATATATATATATATCTCTCTTTTTTCTTTTTCTTTTGGAACTATTTTCTTTTAAATATATATATATATATATATATATATATATATTTTTTTTTTTTTTTTCTTTTAATTTATTCCCCCCTTTGTGCTAACTTTCCTTCTCTCTTTATTTTATTAATATATGTATTATATATATATTTCTTCCTTCTTCTTTTTTAAAAACAAATGTTGTTGCCCACAAGCACTTTGTTTTTAAAAAAATCTGCAATTCTGGAATTTTCTTGTAATTCCTTAATTCTGGGTGATCACACAGATCCCGAAGAGCAATGGCTCTGATACCAATGGAGTGTAAAAACTCTGGTAAACTGGAATAAGTATATATTATTATTGATAAAAGAAGAGATATGAGATATGATTACAATGGGGAATCACCGAGGCTTTAAATATAGCCTCATGGTGTCCCTTGGTGAAGAGGCATGATCTTTGATCATGCCATTTCACTTAATAAAACCTAATATAACTATATCTAACTAATAATTAATAAAATATACATAACACTCTGTGCTGCCCAGCATGGCTCTGCGATGCCAATCTAGATCTCACTCTGCGTCCTTTGCATCATATTCACTAGATAAGGTAAACTTCCACCGGCCATCATCCCTGCCTCTCACTGCAAGAAATCAACTCGATCACTCCTTCGACAACTGTTGCGCTGCTCTCTTGAGAATTCGATCTCTAGATCTCTCCTTCGATGTATGCTCCAAGTGCCCATCGAGCTTCTTCTTATAATCTTCTCGTTGAACATTCAGCGACCTAGATTAAATCCTAAACAATGGCTCAGATCATCTTGACTCGATATCCGTCATTTTCTAGAAGATTCACACCAGTTTAATTAATACAATTTTTTTTTTAATTTCCAAAGTATAGACTTAGGCATCCATTAAAAATACTTAATTATTTTAATTAGACCTTCTCCTGGTGGAATTTCCCAAAATGATTTATGGGTCTTGGAGAATGCATGTGTTCTAGCCTCTCTGCAAAATATCAAGGCTAGAGCATATTCGATGCTACAAAAATCAACACTTACATCGTACTTTCAAGGTCAAAACATCATCATTTTGGTCCCTCAACCATCCAAGATTGCCATCAAAGGAAGGCCGCTAGGCCTCAAGGCTCAAGGGTTTGATTTCTCTAGCCTTCTCTCCTTTCTTGACTGTCATATCAATAACCAGATCTGAAGCTAATCATTACAATGGCTTAATCACACAATAATCACATTAACAAGACCTAAAAGCACTCTCTAATAAGTCTAAGAATCCAAAATATTAACTCACATTAAGCGAAGGCTTGTTCATTATTGTTATTGAGTGATTTTTGGGACTGTTCTAACAATAATAAGTGGCTGGTCTGATTTGCATAAGTCTGGTGCATCTTCTGAATAATCATTGAATGGTAAGGACATCGGTGCATTGATATCTCTTTGGGTCTTGAGGATAGGATAGCACTAGTGCATATTGCCTCTTTGTATTCTTGCATCATTGCATTGTGTTTCTGTCTCTAGCATCCATTGTTGGTTAAATACATTTGTTGGTTTTATCATACATTGCATATCACTTTTAGCAATCTCATCTCTCCTTATGCTTATTGGTTTTAATTACTATCGTGCTTAAGAGAAAATTACAAATCTTCTCTTATGTCCAATTGGCTTATGACATAAGTGGTAAGAAGCTATTGCTCTCACTGTGCTCTAAATTGTTCCTGTTCCTAATTGCTAAATAACATAAGAGGACTTAAATAAGATCTAATTAACACATTAATAAGCTCTAATAAGCAATAATTGATATTGCTATTCTTGTTTCATTGGGATTATTGCTAAAGTATTTTCTAAGTGCTTCATTCATTTGATATTGTCATCTTGTTTTGAGGAGTAATTTTGACATATTTATGATCTCATTGAGGCAAATCTTGTCACCATTGCAATTTCATTCTAGGATAGAAGTGCACCTCTAAAATATACCTCCAAGCATAAGCTTGGTTGTAAGAGAGATAGGTCCACCTTCTTCACACAATTTGAGAGGTCTAGACCCTCATTCGCAGTTAACATAGGTGACCTTGCAGTTCTCTTGTGGGAAATCCCTTGTAGGAATGGAGGCACCTAGGTGGTTAGAACCCCATGGAAAGTATCATTAAAGAGGCCTTATCCTTCTTCCTTTGGGCTTCTCTCTACAACTTGCATTCAAGACTAGCTTCGAAATAATTGAGAAGAAGGATTCACCTAGACTAGGCGTCTAAATAAAATTGACCAAGATCTTGCATCTCACCTAGATTAGGTGCCGCACTTCATTTAGATAGACTTTGCATCTTGCAACAACTGTTCATCCAGTGACTTGATGCATTAATCTTTATTGTGCAAGTAATTAAACTTGAAGGTACTGGTCTCTCTTTCATAATCTCAAGAAATCTAATCTTGTTGTGCTTAATAATCTTACTTGTCACCTAACTTGTTGTATCTCCTTAACTTGTTGGCTTCCAACGAGTTTGTCATCATCTCATCCATAGGGACTACCCCCCTTAGCCTGCATTTAGGAGATACCTTAAACAGAGAGGGCGGGGATAAGAGTGACGATCTCTGCAATGAGTGTTGTCGCATAAAGGTGTACAATTTGAGCGACAACACCCCGCATATCACTATTGTCATGGGGGGTGGCGACACTTTTATGGAGACCTTGCTTTCGGGGCTAGTGCCCCTGGATCAATTTTTTTGGAAAACTTGCCTTGTAAAATATTGTAATTTAATACTCAATCTGGATTGTTCATCGTTAAGTCACAGATATGATGGTAGAAGTTAGTTTAGGGTTTTTTTCCCCCTAGAAGGTAACCCTCTCTTAAGAGGGAATTGTATAGCAGCTATGTAATCATTGAGAGATATAGATAAATCAGTCTCGTTTTCCCGGTTTTTGGTTTCTAGGGTAAATTCTCTGTGCAAATTGTGCGCATGTGCTATTGAATCTTTTTTTTATATATTGAGAATCTGTTTACAGGAATTCTCTATACAGGGTTAAAACCTACATCTTGATCATTGGGTATTAGAGCATTGGTAAAGAGTGCTAGATACCAATTTATTTAGTTAAAATTTTAACATGCTAAATAGACTATTCTTGATTAACCTAAGTTATATACATCGAGGTAACATATGTAGATTGAGAACTTATCATTTGCTTTCATTTGATTCATGTATTAGCATATGATGAACTATTAGCCACTTACTCTCGGGACATACCTTGGCCATTTTGACCATTGTGTTGATTTCAGGATTTACATTTATGTAGTATTTTTATTTTTATCTTTTTATGACTCGCGGAATCGGTAACATGCCGGCTCTCGGTTGATCCCCGACTGCTGCCACTATAACCTTCAGGTGCAACCGCACTGCCCCCAAGCACGACGCATGGGTAAGTCGAGGTTTGAGCCTGTGACCTGCACAACGGCACAAACGCCTTAGCATTGCATTCGTTGGCCAACAAGCTACACCCCTGGGGGCACATTTATGTAGTATTTGAGTCCAAAGTTTTGGTGATTTGTATCACAACATGAATCATATTCTAAAGCATACATTATTTATATGCTTCTCCTTACTAACTTTCTGAAATGTGGAATATGTTTTGGGTGTTGTGCAATTTATATCATGGAGATTTGTTTACATTACTCTCCTATATTACTTTTATGTACTCCACATGCAGATGTTATAATATATGCTCATTTCAGTGTATAAAAGGAATGTGTGACTGTGCTCTTTTTGTTCATTTTCAAGGGCAATATATCTAAGCTTTTGATCTCAAGTTTCTTGATTTTAATAAACTAGTTGATATCTCAAAACACATATAAGAGCAACTGTGATTCCTCACCAGGTTCAATTTTTTTTACGAATATGGCAAATACTATAAGATCAACCTTATGTGGAAACACATGCAAGAGAATCTCTATTGCTGGGGCTGACTCAAGCAGGAACTGTTTTTCCATAGCCACCAAGGAGGAAGGTCATCACAAGATATGCCAAAAGGTAATAATGATGAGCTGTAGAATATATATCGGTGCCTCAGATTGCTATGTAATGGCAGTTTTTGCAATTATTTATGCATTTGTCACTATATTTCTTTTCCTATCAGCAATGCTATGTTCAGCCCGTTAAATAGGACCATAAGAACAATTTTTATTTGCAGTGGTATTTGCTTTTGGAGGTTGATTCTGTAGCTGGAAGCTTAGCCCATTTTTTCCTTGTAGTATTGGATTAGCAAAGTTTGTTCTGATTGTGCCTAAGATAATCTAAGAGTATGTACCTCAAACCATCACTATCAATTGAAAATTGCATGATTGGAGCTTTACTATAAGATTGCTTTGGCCTTGATGATTCATTCTATACCAGTGCCTAAGAATTTGACATAACTGAAGCAAGAAACATGAGCATGTCAATGTCAAATGACAATTGTCACTTGAAAGTTTTGTGGCTGTTGTCACCGTTGGTAAAAATATCATTAAAAGAAGAAAAGAGATTATATGGGTGCTCAAGTATAATATTCAACTTGATTATTGTTATTGATTTAAATCAGAAGTTTTAGAGTAAGGAAATCGTGCTTTGTGCTTTTTGGGAAATTGACTGTTGTTGGAAGGATCCTTTAGGTTTCTTGCATCTATTATGTGTCATGCTGGTTGCCTAGTAGAGTGCAGTTTTGGCTGTTGGAGCAGATATACTAAGGTTTTTTCTGTTGTCCAGGTAAGGTGGGGATCAGGGTCTTTTGATGGTTCCTTGGGATATTTGTGTGATGCTCAAGGATGAAGGAGGACTTAATTTGATTGGTGTGGCTACTTAGGGGTGCATTCTTGTAGCGAAGTGGTTGGTTCATTGTCTGAAGGGGTCTTCTTTGTGGCAGGTTCTATTGAGACAGATTGCTTGCAGCGCAACATATTGGCAAGATATGGTGGTCCTTTGGTTTGTATGATATCATTTTAGCACCACAGTAGTTTCATTTATTAGGCACATTTATTTTTAGGAGTATTTGGTCTACCTAGAGGAAGGTGGCGTGGCCGGTTAGGTGGTGGATGGCTTGCAGTTGTGTAAGGTGGGATTTAGCTAGACAACCAATTTAGAGCTGGAGGATTCATGACATCTGCGTCAGTGCAACATCACACTTCCAGGTTTGGTGATTGAGCAATAAGGGTACCTTTGTTGGGCATGATTTGTGGAATTTAGATGCATGTTCCTGGGAGGGCTGGTAAACCTTAGCACATGAGTATGCTCCATTCCTTGCAGATCGACCCACCATTCTGGATATTGTTAGACTCATTCCATGGGTGGATGTGTTCAAGATGAACATTGATATATCATGCCCTATATGGTGTGATTGAGGCTGGAGTTTTGGGTGTCCTCTTGTTCAGTATGATTAGCGCAAGTTGTACTTTGCATTCACCATGAGCTTGGCCCTATACAGGCATAGTAGGTGTCATTTGATGCTGAGGGTTGGTGGATTTAAAGGTTGCATAATTTCTGGTTGGTGTGGGTGTCATATAAGATAAATGTGTTTGCTTGGCTGGTTATATATTACGGCCTTCCTTCCAAAGCCTAGCTAGTGAAAAATAGTCTCTCTCATGGTCTTTAGGCTATTTTCATTTGTTCCAAGGACCAAAACAATGAAGCATATGTTGTGGGATTGCCGATTTGCTAAGAGCTAATGTGATCATGTGCAGATACAACTCATGTTTTTTCTTGAACTGGGAGTGTATTGGCAAGTAATTTTGTTTGGTGTCTCTGGGTATTTTTCAGTGGAATTTGTCACTAATGATCTCTGCTTTCTTTGTCCTTTGGAAAATTTGCTGTGCACTTTCGAGAATGAAGTCAGCTTGTTTTTAGCTTTTTGACATATGTGGAAGGATAAAGCACACATCCAACTACTGGCTAAATGTTTTTTCTTGTCAAAGGTGCTAAGTTGTTAGAGCCTGATGCATATTTGGACTTTATTCTGCTTTGGTAGTGTTATCACGAAATCTAGCACCTTAGTGCAAAGCTTTCACGAGATGCTTAAACTAGTAAAACATTAATCTTAAAGGTAAGAACAGAAAAGGGTGATAAGAGGAAGGGGGCCAATTACCCTAGCCCTTTCTAATGAAGCAGTTATGCTCAAGTATGGCACTTGATTGATTTTGTCTTCCATAAGCGACAAAAATAACTTTCAGTATAGTGCCTAGAACATATAGCCACATATATTGGAATTATACAAACATGAATCCAAAACTTAGACAAATAAAAGGAAACTTAATCTCTGAAGCTTGGAGCTTGCTGACAAGTTCTTCCATTCATTCAATCCCCCTTACAAAGGGATGGAGCAAACTCAATACCCTTGCTAGAGTTCCTAAAATGGATAGACCAAGCAAAGCATCAAATAATTATCCAACTAACAAGGAAGAAGGAGAGGAGTTACCCTAAAATGTCTTCCCTCCATTGGTTTAATTTCTCATTGATGGATTGATCTATTTAGCTTGTAGAAGACTTGAGCATTCACAATCAATCTTTATGCACCAAATAGAAACCAAGACAGAAAAGCTTCAAGAATTGATGCCAATGTCCACAAAGAAAGAATCCCTAAACTGAGATAGAGAAGCTTCAAGAATTGTGCAGTTGCCGATTTGCTAAGAGCTAATGTGATCATGTGCAGATACAACTCATGTTTTTTCTTGAACTGGGAGTGTATTGGCAAGTAATTTTGTTTGGTGTCTCTGGGTATTTTTCAGTGGAATTTGTCACTAATGATCTCTGCTTTCTTTGTCCTTTGGAAAATTTGCTGTGCACTTTCGAGAATGAAGTCAGCTTGTTTTTAGCTTTTTGACATATGTGGAAGGATAAAGCACACATCCAACTACTGGCTAAATGTTTTTTCTTGTCAAAGGTGCTAAGTTGTTAGAGCCTGATGCATATTTGGACTTTATTCTGCTTTGGTAGTGTTATCACGAAATCTAGCACCTTAGTGCAAAGCTTTCACGAGATGCTTAAACTAGTAAAACATTAATCTTAAAGGTAAGAACAGAAAAGGGTGATAAGAGGAAGGGGGCCAATTACCCTAGCCCTTTCTAATGAAGCAGTTATGCTCAAGTATGGCACTTGATTGATTTTGTCTTCCATAAGCGACAAAAATAACTTTCAGTATAGTGCCTAGAACATATAGCCACATATATTGGAATTATACAAACATGAATCCAAAACTTAGACAAATAAAAGGAAACTTAATCTCTGAAGCTTGGAGCTTGCTGACAAGTTCTTCCATTCATTCAATCCCCCTTACAAAGGGATGGAGCAAACTCAATACCCTTGCTAGAGTTCCTAAAATGGATAGACCAAGCAAAGCATCAAATAATTATCCAACTAACAAGGAAGAAGGAGAGGAGTTACCCTAAAATGTCTTCCCTCCATTGGTTTAATTTCTCATTGATGGATTGATCTATTTAGCTTGTAGAAGACTTGAGCATTCACAATCAATCTTTATGCACCAAATAGAAACCAAGACAGAAAAGCTTCAAGAATTGATGCCAATGTCCACAAAGAAAGAATCCCTAAACTGAGATAGAGAAGCTTCAAGAATTGATACCTGTAACCCACCAAAAGTGGGGTACCCCTAGGAGAATTTTTCTCCTAATCATCTTCTTCTAGCCGACAGCCAGTAGCCCTTGACAACCACTTTGTAGCCAATATGACGTGCCATTTTATCTCCACCACCTGCATCAGTTGTATGTTTCCTCAGCCATTTGTCAAGAGCATATATTAAAAGGTGGGCAATCTGATCCAAAAGGTATGTTATTCATTATGCAATTAGGTGCTTTTGCTTGTTTTTCATTTGGATATTTGGCATGGATTATTGGGTGACTTGAAAGAAGGAAGTGTTTTGACCTTGGTTTTGTTCCCTCACCTTAATTGGGGGGCTAATCTTCAGTCCTAGTCCAGTGGAACCTCCCTTAATGACCCATGGCTTTAGAAAGGGAACTACTTGGGAGACCTTGATTGAGATAGCGTGATCCCATTTTCCCCATTTCGTATTTTTCACTTCCCTCTATACATTACGAGCCTTATACTCCACCTTCCCTCTCTGGGTCCACATGACCATGGATCCACTGGGTTCTAGCACATCCCCTCCCCTTGTCCACATATCTGGATCGAGCCTGGAAATGTTGCTAAGGAGGTTGATGCAGCTAAAAAAAGAAGTAAAAAGCATATCATGGCCACAAGCAAGAAACAAAAGAAAAATAAAATTATAAAATGCAAAAGATGGTCGGGACATTAATATTAGCACGTGGGAAAAAGCCAATCATGAGTTGTACCCTTTATCATTATGGCCATCACATGGTTCTTAGAGACAATTATTGCCCCAACACATCATAAAAGGAACCCTTGCATGTCCCAACCCCTGGTAGGTGATGAACTACCCCACCACTAAGGGGGTAATCATTGCTACACATCATTCACAACATGCTCTCATTCCTAGAGCTTCAAGCAATAATACAAATAAAGAAAGAAGAGAAGGTAAAAGGCAATAAGAGGGGTGGAAAAGCGAAGGTTGGGATAACTCATGCATCCACGATTGCTCCCTCCTCACATCTGTATGCCCAAAATGCGAATTTCCTCATTATTGCTACCCCTTTGACCATGGCATATGGCTTTGAGACGCCTCGTTCCCCCTTCGTTCCATCATTATTCACATGACACCTATTGATTGAGAGATGTACTAGGGAACTATTTTTCCCCTTAGGGATTGGGAACACCTAATAGGATTGTCTATTGGCCACTCCTACCTAGGGAGGTAACATTATTATGTGATCAAAACCCCAAATTTGGAAGGGAAGCCCCATATGAAGTGTCAATTTTCCCTTGACTAACAAGCTTGGTCCACTCAGATGTATTAATGATTATTGTACCTAATGGTGAAGATGTAGCACTGGACATTGTGTGTGATTTGTAGGTGGTTCTCATCATGGGATGGGCAACTTAAATGTGGCCCAAGTCCACTAGAGGAGCATTATGGCACACCACAGGTGAGGCGTGGAGAGCCATGGGACTCCTAGCACTTGCAAATAATCTTTCCATTCCATGGGCACCTACAACACCCCTAACAGTTTGCACTTTGTCCTGCATTATTCATGAGATGATGCATTTGGACCAGTATGCCCCAGTTGACTTAGCAATGTGCATGTGGTTTGGAAGTTGATTTGAGGCCCAGATGAGGTTTGTCTTGTTAATTTTCCAGTGTTCTATGCTTAGCACAATCACTTATTCCAATTCTTCTTCAATTAGCAATCAATTATCCAATAAATTCAATCTTCCAGTAATAATAAGTAATTGTAGATAGAACAGTAAATCCAATGCACTATAGAAGACAACCAAGAGTAATAACAAGAGACACAAGATTTGGTCAAAGACCAGTGAAAAAACCCCACAAGGGGGAAAATCCTTTCAAAATTCTTCTTCTATTAGATTGTCATCAAATGTTCAACAGAGAGATACAATGATCCAATTCATCAATATAGTCAAAGTCAAATCTTTGACTAATACAATAATCAACTAACCAATATCCAAGAGATGAGCCCAAAAGTCAAATATGGTCAACAAGTCAAATCTGCAATATTGGTCAAAGGCAACAACAACAACAACAACCCTGATTAGTCAACAGTCCAAATGCCTCCAAAAGATTCGATCAAAGTAGCATCAAATTCGACTTTTAAAAATCGGTCAACCCAAGTCAAAATAGTCAAAATTTTGTCCTCACAAATTCAGTCAGATTCAACCTTGGAGGTGCAGAAACCCCAATTGTAGGTCTGTGGTCAACGCTAGTCAAACAACCCAAAAAAATTCGATGAAACTACCTTTGACTTTAGCCTTCCAAAACGGATCCAAATAAAGCCAAACCGAGTCGAAATGAGCCAAGTCAAAGGCTGGTCAAAGTCCCAAAACAGAAGATGAATTCGGCCAATAAGAAAAGACTCTCTCTTCTTCATACTTGTGAAAAGAACTTGCAGTTTTAGAGCTATACAGACCATAGAAGAGAAGAAATGAATGTGATGATGATGCTCCAAAGTGATGTGACACGTGCTCTATTTATATGTCTCAGGGGGGTCAATTTAACTTGCCCAAGCCGACTTGTACTTTTGTGTACTTGTGGGTTTCACCTTAAAAATTAAAATTTTCGTTGACCAAATAAATTCTTCCAATGGCTAGGAGGGGTCTTTCTTGATGAGGAAGGTTGTCCAATGGAGGGAATTTATCCCTGAGCTGCCAAATTAACATGTCTCACCCCTTCAGATATGGGAGGGCTAGCACCATCCTCTGATCCCTCAACGTTGGAGCAAAATCACGCTATTATATCACTAGGAGACCCATGAGATCCATTTTGTGCCCCAAACACAAAACTGGGTTTTACACGATGATTTGCAGGGAGATATAGGGCCAACCCCTACAACATGAATTTTGGAGCTCTCTTCACTTAGTTTGGCACTAGAGGAGCCCAACACATGCCTCCAAAAGGCCTACACATGCATGACGTCGACATTTCAGTCCTCTTGTGGGTGATTTATTATGATTTTACTTTGGCTATGAGGTTGGCTTGTGACCTTACTTGGTTTTTGTCCATTATTTTATTGTTTGAGGGGCTATTAGGCTAAAATTAGAGATCATTGGACATGTATATATTGGAGAGAGATCATTTCATCTTTCATCATGATCACACTTGGAAAATTCCGACCTCTTGGAGGAACTTGCACTTGTTTATTTTTGGCTATTGGAGTATCTTGGATGCATTTAGATGTTTGAAATCTATTTTGGATCATCTTTGGAGCTATTTCTTTGGTGAATGGATGGATATACTACATGTTATATTGTAAGTTCCTATTGTTGAATATTACCATTTTAAATTTGTCTAATATATGGAATTACTGCTTCTAGACTATACTTGGTTATGCCGTAATTTGTTGAAAATTTATTTTGAAAGCTATCTAGTCGAGAATTGCATATGTTACTCATTGTATAACATGTAACAGATGTTCTTAGTGGAGGAATTCTTTAACTCTCCATCAAATTCCATTTTCCTTAGAAGTGGGTAATTGTTGGAAATCGATACCTAGGGCATCAATTTTCAGCCTCCTTAGAAACAAATTTAGCTTATCTAACACATCCTTGGTTCCATATGCCTGAAGGACAAGGCACTTGTCCAAGTCCTTGGTGATCATTTTGATTTTCATCCACAAATTCTTCTCTTGAAATTTCAACCCTTTTAAGGCTAGGAGGACAAAGTAGGGCTTAGAGTGAAATTTTAGTGGGGAGGTTTTGTGGAAACTTGAGAGCCTAAACATCGATGGCCTTGGATACTTGACCTACAGATTTGATGGGCATCCACATAAGTTTTCTCCATAAAATCTCTTGCCCTAGGTGTTTCCCTCTTAGGGAAACCCTAACTTTTCCTTCCTGAACTTTGAGGGCTTCTTTGAAGGTTGTATGAGCTTAGTATTTGTTGAAGTATATCCTTAAAAGCCTTTTCTCTCCATTGCCTTGGCCTTGGAAACTCTCATACTCAAGCAAAACCAACAAACACTATGCCTTATGCACTTCTTTTCTAGGTCTCTTATAGAAAACATATTGCTTCTAAGTTCTTACTGAAGCCTTATACCTGAAATTTGAGTATTTCTTAAGAGATTCTAGCCTATCAACTTGTACCTTAACCTTATAATACTTTTAATAGGTGATCCTATACTACCGGGACTCCTCCCATCATTGAAAATCCATAAAGAGTAGGGGGCCTTGGCTGTGGTGACAATGGGCCATTGCCCCATTGTTAGCACTTAATCTAGTTTTTTGTCTTGTAGGATTTCCCTTTCCAAGGCCTGTTAGATTTTGTGGTAACAACACCAATGTCCATAAAGAAAGAAACGTTAAACCAAGATAGAAAAAATCAAGAATTGACACCAACGTCCACAAAGAAAGAAACCTTGTACATCCATATAGCTCCAAGAAAGATATGTCAATTAAGCTCTCCAAAAATCCAACCATGAGTACAAATGAGGAATGCCTACTCTTTATATAGAGTTTAGCTCAACTTCCTTTACAATAGAATAATAGTATCTCATGTGAGACACTTAGATCTAGCCTAGGGAGTTGTAAAGAATTATTTCCTCTAACTAACTAATCAAAGTGTTGGACACCTGATCTACTAAGGGTTATGGTGTGGAATATAAACAATCATTTGAGTCCAAGAGACCACTTGGATATGAAAACCAACGGTCATAAGAACATGTATTTTATATGTACACCTTTGTGAATAATATGGATATCACGAGTTATCTAAATCTTGTCTATTATTTTCCGAGTGTTTAACATGGTATCAGAGCACATGTACTCCAACCCCGCTCAAGTTTGAGCCATAAGTTTTTTGTGGCCTTTTTGTGCATGTTAGTCTAGCACCTTTGCCCAGATTCCTAAAATGGCAAAACTGACTTTCTCCCTCATACCCAAGTTTGTAGGTCTTCAGTTTAAGTTACTCCTTGAATAGCTTTGGTTTGAGCTGTGTATGCTCTGGCTTGATCAGAGTAGGCCTTTCTCTGCGCTGTCATTGGCTTTAGTGTCTCTTACTGCTGTAATTGTCATAACCTATCTGCACATTCAAACATTTGGTAACGTTGAAATGTTAACTTCTTGCTTGTAAACATTACCTCCTTAGTGTGAGGTGGTCTGCGCTGTGCGATCCCCAGTTTCCATTGATATCAATGACAATGCCACCATCATGAGGATGTTGAGGTGTTGTATAACCAACATTTGCAGATTCAAGGTGGAACCAATAATCAAACGATCATGACCACGACCATTCACGTCTGCATTTTTCTCATTTGAAACTAGAGTGTTTTCAACCTCAAATGCTTCAACTCCACTAGGAATCTGCTAATATCGTATGCCGTGTTACCGGTCACCGAACAACTTCTGTGAGTCCCTTAAAAAAATCCCAAGGGCACTTGAGATCACGTGTTTTAGAGTGACATGCTCTTAAAAACGACGACACTATCTGTGTTGTGTGCTTGAGCGAATTTGCATTGGATGACTAGTAATAAGGAATGGAGAGCATTATAGTATGCCACGACAGATAATAATTTTTTTTTTGAGGATTTGAAGAATAGATTGGAACAAAAGGTGGGTACTGAGGTTTCCTCTTTAATAGTTTCGAAAGCAGTCTTCTACATCACAAATGGGAGCAACAACTATTTCCTCACCTATTATTTGACACTGCTAAATCTTGAAATCATATCTTAGAGCGTAGATGTAAGAGTGAATCGAAGAATTAAGGAGTTTCTATTGACCATACAACATGCCTACCGACATAGAGCTCGAAAAAGAATCTATTGCTATTCAGAACGTAAGGCTCGACTTTGCTTGATTTTGACTTTCACTCATATGATATATTAATCTTCCGAAATATCAATTGATTTAGATGGATTCTGCTATGTTCGGTGAACTGATATAGAGGTATATGTGACAAATTTTAAGTGTTGTCTGGGCTAAGTTCCTCTTTGTTGCGTAATCCCCATTTTGATAATCACTTGCTGCAGTGGAACTCTTAG
The DNA here is from genome assembly GCA_034641835.2 of Pinus albicaulis. Classification (NCBI taxonomy): domain Eukaryota; kingdom Viridiplantae; phylum Streptophyta; class Pinopsida; order Pinales; family Pinaceae; genus Pinus; species Pinus albicaulis. The sequence continues at coordinate 578,764,125 of CM076570.1, forward strand.
CCATCAACGATATAATTGATGTTTTAGTAGCAATGTGGGAAAAGAAACAACAATCTCTTTCTTCTGTATGAGGTCTCTGCTAGTGGTACCAAATCCTTTGGGTTCATAATGGACGGCCCGAGTGATGAACGAATGGTGGTCCTAGAATACTAACCACAACGAATATTACATTCACCAACCCTATACGTTGGTTCATATCCAACATTTTGCCAAAATGATTTAATTGTATCAATTGTGCTGTCTGGCAACATAAATTTTCAAGGTTGTTTTCATCCTTTGACTCAGGAAAAATACCTTGCTTTTCCTCCACTTGTAGTTGCATATGCTTTTACTGCCCAGATATTGTGAAAAGACATTTGGTTATCTTGCTCTAAGTGTCACATTTTTATTAGTTGCTTGCTTGGACACACACAACTTAGATTTTCCTGCTTTGCTTCAGCATTAACCCTTCATTTACTTGAACTGGAGAAAATGGCCAAAGTTGATGAAGTATTAGAGTTACTAAATACTCTGATACTCTCCACTGTTGATGCGATGATACAAATCAACAAGGACGCTCCCTTTGATATTAGAACTTGTTTGCAAAATGCACAAGACAAAATTGTTTTTTTGCAGCTTGAATCATAGATACAACAAGATGAGCTACAACAACGTAGACATCATTCTGAACTGGTATTTGTTCAAAACAATCCTCTGTTTGAGTTTGAGACAAACTCCCATCTACTTCCAGAAACTAATCATATTAGTGAGGTTGAGGTTGAGTCAGTGCCTAGTGCATGTAGATGCAAAAATTCAGCCTGCACTTCCTAAGCCCATCATCATACCTTGGGAAGATCTTGTCAGCAACAAACACAAAACCGATGTTGGATATGACAAGGATGTGTCCTTTCATATTCTGGACAACTCCAAGCCCATTCAGTTTCATAGTGCTGGATTTCTTCAAGACAATTCATCTTCACATGTTCCAGAAAAATAGGGAGCACTTCCTCTAGCAAAAGACTTCAACTTCTAGCCATATTTGGAACCATTCCACGAACTGCATCGAGCTTTCCAGGTTGAGACCTCAATGGTCTCCCTTTTCTCAACATTAGGGAGCACTTCCTCTAGTAGAAGACTTCAGCTTCTAGCCAGACTTGGAGCTGTTCCAAGAAATACACTAAGCATTCCAGTGTTGGCGGTCATCCTTAAACCACCACCGGTTGAGACCTCGAGTTCTCCTACCTTGTACTATCATTTCAAAGAGCACAATCAACCAATTGCTGCCATGCATTTTTGCATTTTTATATTGCAACTCTCTTCTTGGACTCATATATACCCCTTCGGATTAAGGGGGGGAATGTTGGACACCTAATCCGCTAAGGGTTATGGTGTGGAATATGAACGGTCATTGGATTCATGCGACCACTTGGATATGAAAACCAAGGGTCATAAGAACATGTATTTTATATGTACATCTTTGCGAATAATATGGATATCACGAGTTACCTAAATCTTGTTTACTATTTTCTTAGTGTTTTAACAAATAATACATAAAATAATGAGGTGGTCGAGCCAGATGTACAATCCTCGAACCAAAATAGGCCCAAAAGAGTGGGACATCTCCATCAAGAGGGAATAAGATGTGTCAAAGGTGCAAGTTGCAACATCTAGCCTCTAAGGGCCTCCAAGTAGATAGATCCACAATCGACTCCTTGAAGTAAGCAATGAAAATCTCCCAGATCTCTTCCAAGGTGGATGTGTAGCTCTCTAAGGTAAAATGTCCTAATCAAGCAATGAATAGAAGATCCCAAGAGTTGAAAACCTCTAATAGATGCATGAAAATATGGGCCATTTGGCCTCAGAGCTAGGGCACTTTTCACTACGGGCATACATCAATAATGAACTCCCTAAATAAACAAAACGCTCAAGCAAAATATATGTGGTGTTCCTTCGCCAAGTGGTCAAAATTACGTGAAAATTTTCTTGTGATAGATTTTAAAAGCACCATAATTGTATCAAGTTTTGCTCAAACTTTTATTATGGCCACATTTTGGAAATCTTGTGGCCATTCTACGCCTAATGGTGTTGATCTGGTAGAAATTTGGGCACTTTATCAAAAGAGAAATGCTCCTGAATCTAAGACACCCTCAAAATATGTAATGGACCTTAGGTTTAGAGTTTGGAATCTTCTAGATCTTTTGCAACATGGGATTTCATCCTCAAGTCAAGTAACTGGATCCATGATTTAAGGCCTCAACATGTGGAATGACAATAATGCTCAATCATATCCATTAAAAAGAAGGGATGACCCCCTTCTAATCTAATAATATGCCTCAACATGCATGCAAAAGTCTCTAAAATGACACGTGTTGACCAATATAGTAGGTCAAATGTGGTATGAACCATGTGCCAAGTCGTCAAGAAACTAACCAACACATCATGGAGAAGGACGACCTCATCAAAATTTGCGTGAAGTGATGATGAATATATAAATGCAAGTGTGGGCCTATGAAAGGGACTTGTGCTCAAGGTAATAACATGCTCTATGCTACAAGTAATCCCTCCACATGTGAATATCATCCATAGGAGCTAGGGTGCTAGCGAAAAGGAGCCCTAACCATGGCCAAGTTCATCCATTCGAGCAACAAACCATGTGTAAGTGAGTGTATTCCCAATGCTCTATGCCGTGATGAAGCCAACACAATGTCCACCCAGCCCAAAGTGCTAGGGCATTCCAACAAGGGATCCATGCATCCTCATATTGAATCATTTAGCAAGCAGTGGAGAGTTGAACATCACATGATCAAGTGTAATTCTGTCTCTCTATGATTATCAAATATACCAACCAAAATACCATCAAAATCTCTAGCACATCATCATCGATGCCATCAATAATCCATAGAACCAAGTGGACACTCTAACCTTACAAATCTTTTTGTGATGAAAATCACAAGGGTAGTGAAAACTTCACTAGTATAAGCCTCATGTGAAATGAGGAGTAACACAACCTACAAGAATACACTCCAAATATAGTTAGAAGACCAAGCAAGGGCATACAAAATCCATATGTGTAGCCCTCCGAGTGTTAGTTTTTGTAGCATCAGATGGTGTTCTTGTCTTGACAGTTGTCAGAGAGGCTGAGAAACAATAGGACTCCATAACCCAAAAAAGGTTTTCGGAAAATCCACCTAGAAATGCCTTAGTTAATTAATCAATAATTAGTTTTTTCCTAAGTCTAACTTAGGAAAAATGATTAATTAACAAGAATCAATTAAGGAAGGTGAGATTTCTCTAGAAACTCACATGAATCGACTAGGAAATAATCTCAGCCATTGATTAAGTTTTAATCTTGGTCGTTGGAGTCCCATAGTGAGATTATAAGAATAAGTTGATGGTTAGATGGTGATATGATATGATATATTTTAATAACGTCCACGAGACCCCACAGTCTAAGGGACCCACATTCCACATCATACAAAACATCACACTCTCAAGTTTCCCTCTAGAACAACTCTTTTGCTGTGAATTTTGATCAAGAAATTTGCAGTTTTGTGAAGCCTTGCCTCCTCGAACAACGTACTCAAATTGCCACCTTTAGACCACTTTCAAACTGATTACGAAAATCCTCATAAGCCGGACATTCCTTGATAAAGTGCCATTCAGTTTCAATTGCTCCTGTCTTGCAAAATATACAAATTCTTTCTTCCCATTCTTCCTTGGGGGTTATCCATCTACCTGTCTCGCACCTAAGATGGTGAGATTTGGTCCTCAACTATGCTATTAAAATTTTAGCCTTTCCCTTGAATGCTGCACTCAAATAAGTCTTTTCTTCATGCGATTGTGATGGGTTGAATTTTTTGACATATATCGCTTTTTTTTCTGCCAACCTGTTTTTCCCACATGACAGTTTTGAATTTTTCAAACACCCAATTTTTATCTCCTCTTTAGAATTATGACAATCCTGTCAATTAATTCCGCATTTGCTCATCCATTTGTCATTTAGTTTCCTCCAAGTTTTCTTCCTATGCTTTATCTCCTCCGCATAAATCATCTTGGGCCAACGGCGTGCCTCCGTGTTTTCCACCTTTTTTAGATAAATTAACAAACGAATGATTGTTGAGGCCTCCATCTTAAACATTCCAGCCTCAGCTAGCAGGATCTCATATGGGACTGTTGCCTTGACTTTGAGGTTACTAATGAGTCAGTTCTTTTGAATTCTTTCTATTTGTTTCCACTTGTGATTTGACATGCTGCTGCCTCAAACTTCACATCCATATAGGACAACCGAGGTAACCAACACTCCAAAAGAGTTTTCTTGGTTTTCCAGTCCCACAATTCTGCTTCCCTGCATCTGTTTTGGAGAAGATAAGAAGCTCTCCACCCCCCTTGGATCCTTTTAGTTATGCATGTCTCCCAACTGAGCCTATTGTGAAAAACAATTCCTAGGTACATGTACTCTTCCTCTATCTCTAGGGGTTTTTCCTCAAATATGAAGCTAACCTGTTGCTTTTTCCGTTTCAAAGAGAAGATTACGACTTTGGTTTTACTAGTGTTTACTTGCATCTCAACTTCCTGACAAAAAAAGGACAAATGCTTTCAAATGGAGGAATACACTTGAGATCGATTTCCTTGGGCAGTTTGATTTTCCAGAGAGCAACAACATTATGCTAGAAGAGCCAGAGAGGGGACGCAGAGACAGAGAGGGGTAGAGATAGTGAGTTCGGAGGAAGTCTTCCAGTTTTTGGAGACTCAACTACAGGAGGGTCGAGTTTCCTCAGTGGTGCTGCGCAGAAGCTTTAGATGCAGAGTTCGATTTGGCCATACAGACGGTCGAATCAATTGCTGGAGGCGGGGATAATTTTTGGAAGTGGTTATCGAGGCATTCTCAAAGGTTGAATTGGGCAGACGACTTGATCAGTTGCAATTTCCAGGCATAGTATATCAGTGCCTGCGATGTAGGGGTTTCGTGGAGCCCATTTAGTGCCAGTTTTGGAGCTGGATCAGTGCCGGGTAAGACAAACTTTCTCACTAATTTTTGTGGCTAGTTTTCCTGTAGTGAATTGCCAGTTTGGTCATCCAGTTGTACTCAAAATTTTTCTCACTGCTGCTTAATAATAAAAACCCTCAGTTGCTACATCAATTTTCCCACATTGGGTTTTTCCACGGACTTTTGTCCAAAAATAACGGTGTCATTTTTATGTGTGTGTGCTAGCATTTCTTAGTTTCCAACGCTTTTATTTTCACAGTATTATTTGTGAAAATTGCAGTGTGATTAATTGATTGTTGCCATAGCAATAAACTGCATAATTAATTTACAGTTAGAAGAATTAATTCCAGTTGTTGCATTATAATTTTAGTGGTGAATTTTTCACATGGTATCAAAGAAATTTTGATCAGACGGGGAAGCTCAGAAGCAGAAGTAGAAAACTCTTTGTTCAGAGGGAGCAGCAGGACAAATTTTCTAAAGGTTGCGCAGTGCCTAGCTAGGCAGTGTGAATTGTTGGCTAGTTTGATTTTTTAGTGCAGGTTATTTGACTTAGCAGATTGAGTGATCCCAACAGGCAGAGGGAGCAATAATAACTCAAATTTTCGCTGAGCAGATTCCTTGTTTGGGTGTAGGAGGGTTTTGCAGCAGTTTGCAGTAACAAAATCAATGCCGGGTGGAAGAGGAAGCGCACACAGAGGGAATTTATCTCAGAGGATATCTAGCCTAGAAATCCAAATTTCTAGTTGTAGCAAGTAGTAGCTGCAAGAAGACTTTCTCACTCCAGAAGGAAGTGCGAATAGTAGATTCAACAACAGAGTAGGTGAAAGAGGGAGATTTCTAGTCTAGATTCAGAGATGGCCATATCTGGGCTTAGAGATTAGGATAGGTTGGAGGGAGCCTCCAACCAACTATGTCATCTGGGAGGCTAGGATGTCCTTCTTGTTAGATGAACATGGCCTGAAGACCTTTGCAGAAAACGTGGTGGCAGTATTGACTGATGCAGATCAGCTGAAAGAGTATAGGAAAGAGATGGCCAAGGTGAAACGAATGATCTTGGATGGAGTTCGGGACCATATAGTTTCACATATATCTTGCAAGAACACTGCTAAGGATATGTGGGACGCTCTTGCTCGACTATATCAGAATCCTTTCGAGCAACGAGAGATGTTCCTAAAAGAGAAGCTGAGAAACGTTAAGATGCATAAGGGTGAAGGAATTGATCACCTTCTCCCTAGAATTTAGGAAATTCCATCATCCAATACCATCAACTAACCCAAACCACTGTCCAAAACCATGAGCCAGGGCAAAACCACCATCAAACACCATGTGCCAAATGCCCAAGGCTCGCTTGAGTGGATTTATGCAAGTACCCTTACATCCTTCCGGTATACCCCATTGCTTATGGTGAGAAAAAAGTACCCTATTTCAGACAGCCAATGGGTCTCCCCGCTGGTAATAGTGCCAAAGAAGGGATAAAAATGGCGTGTGTGTGTGGACTACAGGGAGCTCAATAAGGCACCAATATTTTATAGGAGGGCATTGCCAGCCAGTCATTGTAAGCCAGCTGATAGTCGGTCATTGTCAGTCGGTCTCATTTCACGCCGCTCGCCATCAACCTCTGGAAATGGTGGTGCCTCGACCACATGTGTTTCTAAGTAGTCCCTGTATGGCCCTCCCTATTTACGCAACCCTTGGCTGTTCTAACATTCGGGATCAACTTGCAGCCGTTGGGGAGGCGCCTCAAACTACAGAGCTTGTGCGTTTGGCCTTGAACAATGTCTCCGAGGAGTGGGAAATGGGAAATCTTCTTCCAAGGCATTTTGGGATGAGATACATTACTAGGGTGGGACAGTATGTGGTTAGACCTACAACAGGAGGAGATGAGGCGAGCACTTGTGAAGACCTCCATCAGCGAAAGCAACAATAGGGGTTCGAAAGGTGAGGGGGAAGAGAATGTGGTCCTTGCATCAAAGGGTCCCAGTTAGGGACAGGGGAGAAGAAGAGAAAGAAGGACCTATCTAAGGTCAAGTGCTCCAGGTGTGATGAGTTTGGCCACTACAATACTTAATGTCCTCAAAGGAAGAAGGAGAAGCAGGAGAAGCAGGACCAGATGGCAGCATCTGCAGAGATAGACAAATTGTCCTCCGGGTTGGAGGAATATTTTACCGTGTTTGTACCTATACCTCTAGGAGGTGGGGCGATATGGAGCTATAGTCCTAGAGCAGCGCAGAGGTTTGGGTAGGGTCCATTAAGGTGTCCTCCTCATGGATCATTACCTTGCTACACGGGCCCACAATATTCAATAGCAGGATGGATCAATGCCAGTTGATGCCAGATTCCAGAGTGACAGTTGCCGACTAATCGCGGTTAGTTGCTGAGGAGTGCAGAGCAGTGTTGACAACAAAGCAAGAGGCTTAGTAGCAGGGTCAACAACAACACAGATTCCCCATTGGATAGTGAAAATGATAGTAGCAGTCAGATGCTCAGAAGACAGATGCAACACAGAGACAGTTGATTCAGTATTTCAAATGCTTCTCAGTTGTAGTAGCAACAACAACAGTTGAGAGGGAGTTGCAGTGAGACGCAGAGTTGGAAGCAACATAGCAGTGTCAGCAACAACACAGATGCAACATCAGAGTTGCACAGTGGTTGGTGGACAGCCGCAGGCAACCACAGTGGCCAGACATCAACAACGTATGGAGGATGATGCAGACACAGGGTGTTGAAGCAATTCAGCACTAGAACACCGTCCTTGCTAAGACGGAGTGTTAATATTTGTAGCATCAGATGGTGTTCTAGTCTTGACATTGTCAGAGAGGCCGAGAAACACTAGGACTCCATAACCCATAAAAGGTTTAAGGAAAATCCACCTGGAAATGCCTTAATTAAGTTAATTGATCAATAATTAAATTTTTCCTAAGTCTAACTTAGGAAAAATGATTAATTAACAAGAATTAATTGAGGAAGGGGAGATTTCTCTAGAAACTCACATAGATCAACTGGGAAATAATCTCAGCCATTGATTAAGTTTTAATCAAGGTCACTTGGGAGCGGGAGCGACATTTTCAGAAGCTCCAGGTTCAAGAGCAAATCGGGGAGCGAATATATATATATATATATATATATATATATATATATATATATATATATATGTATGTCAACAAAAACATGTAGAATGATGAGTTAGATATAAAAAAACATAAAAAACATAGATTGAACCATATAACATCAATCGTCTAGAAGTTATAATCTTCATCAACCACGTCCACAAGTTAGTAACATACAACATATTGAGTCTCATGATTCATCAATCTTAAAATTTCAAGCTTCCAAAATTCAATATATAACATTGGTCATCATTGATCACCAAAGTTGTACTTATAAGCTAAGTGTAACCATTACAACAAAGAATATCTAATATGAAATGAAATGTTATAAAATGAAATGAAATGAAACAACTTTCAACTTTCACGAAACATCATATTCATAATTCATTACCAATGAGTTATAATTGCCAACTTCAAACTTCAAATTTAAATTGTCATATATTGTTTACAAAAAATATCATAATAAATATGAAGGAGTCAACAATTATAAAAACTACTAGAAACTAGAAAAGACAAGTAATTCTATTATCTATAGCTAATGCTTGGACCTCTTGCTGCCACGAGAAATGTCTAATTTTTGAGTTTTGTTGGAAAATTAGGATCTTTGTCATTAATATCATGCTCTAAGCATTAATATCTAGAGGTATCTTTGTCATTACCTCTGGATCTGTATAGTGATCTTTGTCATTAATATCACCCTCTAAGCATTAACATAAGATAGAGAAAAAAATAGCATGTCAAGTCAAGATTTTGTTTGATTGATGGGGTACATTTTTAGTAGGGTCATGATAGATAAGTTCAACAACCAATGTCACTAACATCAAGGTACATAGAGGGATTGGTACTCTTGATTAAACACGAGTTCCATACCCTAATACATGACAAAATCCAATGGAAACATTACAATCCCCCCGATCCTAAAATCTTGAAAAAATGACAAGTCCGTTGGATTTTGAATGAGATCTAAAATTCTACTTTTTCCATATGAAATCCAATGAGGTCAGAACCACTGTCAAACATCCTGAGTCATTTCATGGTAATGTTAAAAATTTAAGTAAAAGGATGAAAATGAAGATTAAGGAGTGGAATATTCCTAAATTAGCATGCAGCTAATTGGAATATTAATTTTTGCTCTTGTCATGCAGTTAGATGAATAAATGGGTAGGGAGACCCATAATCTCTTTAGTAGGAATAAAATCCCTCTTAATATGAAAATGGATCATCTTCATAGCTGGATAAAGCACCCTCATGTGTGAACAGGGGCTAATGCATGTGGACAAGGTCAAGTTTGACCAAATCAACAGCGTTGGTATGGAGGGAGTGGATCATCAATGAGAGACTGCGCATTGTGAATGGGAGAAAATCTCCATGATAATGGTAACCCTAATGAGTGGGACCCAAGGTGAGAAGGTTCACATTGTTTATAAGGAGGGCAAGGCAGCCATAGATGATTATGTTATTGATTATTGATTTTGTGGTCTGTATGACTTCTTGCACTCTCTAGTTGTTTAGCTAAGATTGTTGTGATGTTTAGCACAGGGTGTTCCCGAGCGGGGATCCCACCTCTTCCCTTGAGGTAGCCTCTAGGAAGAGTATTGTACTATCATTTCCACACTCCGGCATTCTGGCCAAGCTTCAGTCCTCAGCTACAGCGCAGTGTCTATTCAGATTTGTGTTGTGTTGCAGGGCGTTGCAGTGGAGGGTTGAGAAACCCACTTTCTAAGCTAGTTTTTCGAAGGAAGTATTCTTCTCATTGGGAGATCAGCAAGGGAGATTCTTGAGCTTTTTTCACATCTTGGCACCAGGCCAACCTATTTCCATCATCTACAGTGCATATTCCCTCTTTGACTGTGTTATTTTAGTGAGCATTTGCAGTGGAGGTTTTAGTGATTGTTTTGGAGGGTAAGATCTTCAGTATTGGGATCAGCCTTTCACTTGAAGTATCTATTGGAGGAGATCTATTCATTTAGATATCATTTTCAGCCATCTCCATCAAGTTATTCAGTTGCAGCTGCTATTCAACCCTAGGGCTGCATTCCGGCATTTTGTACTATTTGGTATTTCCGGAAACCCTTCCTGGGTTGTCTTGGAAATGTGTTTGGGAGCCTAGATCTTCACTCCCGGCATTGTTTGAGCTATATAACAGCAGATCCATCTTGTTATATCTTGTTGTATCAGTTTATGCCCTAAAACTGCGTTGTCATGGCTCATGGAATCTGTATAGCAGTGTTTTTCTCATGTATTGACATATTTGCTTAGAGGAGGCTTGTTTTGTATTGCTTGAGTGACTTGATCCTCAAGATCTTGTGTCTATTATTTGTTGATATGTTTAATAAGATGGATGTACATTTGTCTCATATCATGGTGTATTGATTTGTTCACTGTTATTTCCATTATTGTGTTCAAATATTGTTGCTTCTCCATTTGGGAATATTACAGTGGTATCAGAGCATAATCTTGGCTCAGCTTGTGGATCTCAGCCATTATGCTATCAGGAGAATAAGAAGAAGGAGAAAGAGATCAGAATGATGGAAAGAATGAGTTTTATCTCATCTCTTTTCAGATCTAAGAGGGACCTCACCAAGGAGGTCAAGCAAAGAAGAATGGAGAGAAACAATGAGACCTCATTAGGGTTTCAAGATGAGGAAGGACCATGCACTTCCTATTAGCAGAAGAAAAAAACGGTATTGCATAGAGCTCCAAAGCAATACACTATGCCCTTTTCTTTTGAAGAAGAAAACAAAAGGCATGGAGATGGAGGACACTTAGATCATGAGATTCTAAGTGAGTATCTTGCAGAATATAAGTCTCAACCTAGAGCTTTCAAGGAGAATCTAACTCTCCCACAGTTCATTCAGCTCAAAGAAGAAAGAAGACCTTGCAGCAATAGATTTCTATTGTCTACTTTTGATGGGTCATCCACATGCACAGCAAAGGCTTGGAGAATGAAGTTGGATGCATTTTTTCCTGCTACATCCAGTAGTAGAGAAAGAAGTTGTTGAGATTGCAGCGCTGCACCTTGAGGGTGAAGCAAAAATTTGGCGGTTCATCCATTTGAGTCATGCAAGAGTGACTACATATGCAGATTTTACTCAAAGGTTGATCAAGAAGTTTGATTAGTAAGCTATTTGTCATGGAGCAGCAATGATGGGTTGGGGGCCCAACCATTATTGGAGCATTCCAATGACCTTTCTACATGTATAGCAGAGGATAGGCAGATGGTTGATGGAGGACATCTTATGATGGACGACATCTTCCATTATTATGATGGATACTTCTTGATGAGCACTTCACATCTTAATGAGAAGTTTTTGCCTACACCTTGTTTGGATCCTTATGGGGTCAACTTGGTCATTGATGAGTGGTCTTCATTTTGAGATCTCCAAGAGGTTGTACTTCAACATCCCGTGAAGTACAAAGATAGAAATCTGATTTGGGAGGATGGTATTCTCCATTGGAGGAATACCCATTGGGATCATGATAGTAGACACTCACCATTGGTTGTTTGGGAGATGTTGATGAGCAAGAGGCTGGAAAACCATTTGCAGATCTATGATATAGGGCAACAGGAGGCAAGGCTGCGTTGGCTACTCTTGAAAGAGTTTGGCCATCATGTGACATATCCTTTGTCAAAAGGTATGTTATGGGTTGAGGCATTGCATGGCACCCATATGTTATGGCAGCAGAAGATTTGGTTGTATGGGGCATTCTACAAGTCAACTATCATGATGTTACTCCATGACTTGTATGATGGTGAGATGAGGGAGCAGCAAGAGATGTTGTTGCTTTGGTTACTCTTGGGAGAGTATGGGCTGATTTTATCCCATACTTTGCATGATCTTACAGGAGTAGGTGATGGCCCTATCATGGTGCAAAGGGGCTACTCCTTAGCTTTGAAGGTGCAGGAGGTACTTCCACCTTGGAAGGGATCTCCCATATATAGCAGCATTATGGTAGATGACTTTGGCATTTGGTATGTCAAAGAAGGGAGCTTTGAGATGACAGGAGCCTTGTTACCAAGGCCAACAACGCTGTCACTTGGGAGCTTGGATTTGTTGATGGAGTGTTCCCTGGATCACTTCACATATGATGCACTTGATGGACAAGTAGGAGATGAGAGTGATGGAGTGGTGGATGGAGACATCTATTACCATGATATGATCTTCTTGACTTGGATCTCCAAGCGTAAGAAGAAGGTTTTGCATGCAGCACATGGTTCATTCCTTTTCATGGAGATATGTCATACCACTATGGAGGGCTCATTCATGGATCTTATTATCAACCTACTTTCAGTACATGGTAAGAATTGTGTTTTTGCACTTATTGATTATCTAACACAGTGTTTGCATTCTCTTACCATCTCTATATAGTGTATTGCTCCACAAGAGGGCAAGCCTCTATTTGGGCTTCATGGTCATTTTGGGACCAACATCAGTGATGGGGATAGCCATCTCTTGTATGGCTTTGGGCAAGTATTGTACTATTCTTTGTATGCTCAGTTGATACATAATGCCATTTGCTATTTACTAGTAGATGTGATGACATGCACAACTAGCAATTTGTTGGGAGACAACTTGCCATGTTATTTTTTGAAACAACAGTTAGAAAAACTGCGTTGTAACTACTTGGGAGACTGTTGGTACCTTCCAGCACTATATGAAACCTTCAGTACCTCTCTCATTTGGATTCCATATGATGATAATGTCATATTCATTTTATATGGGATGGTCTGGGCAAGAACCAAAGAGTGGGTCTTTGAGGATCCAATTGCCTTTTTGCTTCATGAAGGCAACATTATTGCAGCCCAAATTCAGCAGTAGCTCTACACTTATCATAAGTGGAGAGAGAGACAACGTGGAATGGACAATTTGATCCATCATGTTCAGCTATGCAACCCACCTACTTTGCAGGAGCCTAAGGTGGAGGAGTATTTATATGAGTTACCATTTTGGAGGGTGACTCATTTTGTATGGATGATAGCTTGGGGATGGGTGCTTCACATGGGAATGAAGGTTCCCAATATATTTCAGATTCCATGCCTCAAGAAGGCCTCTAGACAACATATTGTTGCCTCCATGGGTATTCCACGTTTTCATGATGATAACTATTTGGGATTGTCACCAAAAGCTAACTTGCATACTTGGGAGGAGCAACTTGGAGACTTATTGATGAGACATCATCTTGTACTTTGGAGAAGCTTATCATATGAGGATGCTACAGGAGGAGGAGAGGAGGCTCTTCAGTTCTATCCTTGTAGTTGCTTGAGGACGAGTAACATTTGGGAGGGGAGGACTGTAAATATTCCTAAATTAACATGCAGCTAATTGGAATATTAATTTTTGCTCTTGTCATGCAGTTAGAGGAATAAATGGGTAGGGAGATCCATAAATCTCTTTAGTAGGAATAAAATCCCTCTTAATATGGAAAGGGATCATCTTCAAGCTGGATAAAGCACCCTCATGTGTGAACAAGGGCTAATGCATGTGGACAAGGTCAAGTTTGACCAAATCAACAACGCTAGTATGGAGGGAGTGGATCATCAATGAGAGACAACGCAGTGTGAATGGGAGAAAATCTCCATGATAGTAGTAACCCTAATGAGTGGGACCCAAGGTGAGAAGGCTCACATTGTTTATAAGGAGGGCAAGGCAACCATAGATGGGTATGTTATTCATTATTGATTTTTTGGTTTGTATGACTTCTTGCACTCTCTAGTTGTTTAGCTGAAATTGCTGTGCTGTTTACCACAGGGTGTTTCCGACCAGGAATCCCACCTCTTTCCTTGAGGTAGCCTCTAGGAAGAGTATTGTACTATCATTTCCACACTCCGGCATTCTGGCCAAGCTTCAGTCTTCAGCTACAACGCAGTGTCTGTTCAGAATTGTGTTGTGTTGCAAGGTGTTGCAGTGGAGGGTTGAGAAACCCACTTTCTGAGCTAGTTTTTCATTAGGAGATCACCAAAGGAGGTCCTCGAGCTTTCTTTCACATCTTGGCACTAGGCCAACCTATTCCCATCATCTACAACGCAAATTCCCTCTTTGACTGCGTTATTTTAGTCAGCATTTTTAGTGGAGGTTTCAGTGCTTGATTTGGAGGGTGAGATCTTTAGTGTTAGGATCAACCTTTCACTTGGAGACTTTGTTGGAGTTCTATTCATTTCTTTATTAGTTCAACCACCTCCTTCCAGTATTCAGTTTTGCAGCTGAAATTCAGCCCTAGGGCTGCATTCTGGCATTTTGGAATTTTTGGTATTTCCGGAAACCCTTGCTGGGTTGTTTTGGAATTGTGTTTGGGAGCCTAGATCTTCACTCCCAACATTATTTGGGCTATATAATAGTAGATCCATCTTGTTATATCTTGATGTAGCAGTTTATGCCCTAAAACTGCGTTGTCATGGCTCATGGCACTTGTATAGCAGTATTTTCTCATGTATTGACATATTTTCTTAGAGGATGCTTGTTTTGTATTGCTTGAGTGACTTGATCCTCAAGATCTTGTGCCTATTATTTGCTAATATGTTTAATAAGATGGCTGTACATTTGTCTCATATCATGGTCTATTGATTTGTTCACTGCTACTTCCATTATTGTGTTCAAATATTGCTGCTTCCCCATTTGGGAATATTACAAGGAGAATGTCACTTTTTCTTTATGAATTTAACATTATCGTGAATCACATATCAATACTAGGGCCATAGGCTTGATCATTAGTCTGCCCTACTAAAAAATTATTGTTTCTTTGAAAAAAAATTGTAAAAAAGCCTGGGGAGCGAAAATTTCACTCCCGAAAATCGCTCCTCTGTGGGAGCGATTTCGGGAGCACGATTCGGGAGCGGGTTCGAATGGGGGAGCCTCTCCCCTGCAACCCTAATTTTAATCTTGCCCATTGGAGTCCCACAGTGAGATTATAAGAAGAAGTTGATGGGTAAATGAAGGAATACACTTGAGATCGATTTCCTTGGGTAGTTCGATTTTCCAGAGAGCAACAACATTTTGCCGGAAAAGTTCGAGCCAAAGAGGGGACGCAGAGACAAAGAGGGGCAAAGACAGTGAGTTCAGAAGAAGTCTTCCAGTTTCGGAGATTCAGCTACATGGGGGTAGAGTTTCCTCAATGGGGCTGCACAGAAGCTTCAAAGGAAGAGTTCGATTTGGCCAGACAAAGGGTCAATTCAGTTGCTGAAGGCCAAGAGAATTTCCGAAAGGGGCCAACGAATCATTCTTCTTATCTTCTTTCTTCTTAGTTCATCAAGCAAATACCAAAGCAAATGCACATAGATCAAGGACACCAGATGTAGGCCAGCTGCCAGGGCAAACCCCCACTCTCGGGGAAAACCCAGTCAATAATTCTTCCTTCAATAGTAATTCTTGAGACTCTAGACCTTGACTCAGACTTCCTCCACACCAAGTCAACCTTCCTTTTGATCCTTCCTCAATTTGGTAGCAACAACAGTAGCAACACTATGCCGCAGTTTCTTAGACCTTGCTTCTGGAACTTCGATCTTGAGGGAAAGACTTCTATCTTGCTTCTAGGAGTTCGGTTTTTACCCATCACAGCTTCTCAAGGCAGCAACATCCAACAAAATCAACTTCAACCTATTCTTCTCTTGGCAGTAGCAACTGATGCAACAACTGAAACAACAGAATATTGAGAGACTTTGATCTTCCAAAGTATAGCACGTGAGAGAGAGAGCACCAAAATTTCGATTTTCTTCTAATCTATTAGCTTGCCCAAAACCGCACTCCAATTGACCTCTTCTTTCACTTCACACATTTCCTTGATGCAACAAATGATATCAAATTTCTGAGTGTGAGAGAGATGTCTCCAAATGAATTCAATCTCCCTGTATTTATAGGCTTTTGATGGGTTCAAATTACTGGACTTAAGGCCGTCTTGATCACTTGAGGGCCAACTTGATGTGGAGGCTCCATAAATCATATTTGACTCAATACTTGACCTAATTGCATGATTCAAAAGCCCAGTATGAGTCAATTTAAATCTGCAATGACACTATAAACTCAGAATAAAACCTAGAAGTCCACAATGGGGATTTTGACCGAAAACAAATATGACCCAAGCATGAAACTCATGCTTTAATAAGTCATTTAATAATAACATAAAATTCTTTTCTTTATTCTTTTGACAAGTACAATGAATATTGAATCAAATACAATTTATGAAGACCTAACCTAGTTACAATCTTCAACACTCCCTCTTAACTAGGGAGGTATTCATAATACAATAGTACAAGGAAGATCTCAACTATGTGAACTATGAAAAATTTTTAGACATTTAAATGCCATGGATGAGATTCTTGACCATGGAAATCTATCCATTGGTCACTCAACAATTTCGGCACTGCAATGCCATGGACTAGATTCCTTACTAGGACAATCTATCCAAGTGGGACTAAGATGGACTAAAGCTTTCAACCTCTATAGGTACCATCAGGCTTACTTACTAGCCATCAACCCAGGGAACTAGGTGCACATCCACCTGATGCCACCCTCCCTACTAGACATCAACATAAAGGGCCGACCCGATGTCTTTCCAGGCAATGCTTCACTCACAAAGCCTAAAGACTCCTTGATCCAGCAGATCAAAGATAACCAATCTCTCCCAATCAAACTGATTGGTAACCAACATGCTATCAAATTCTTTGAGAGATTTTCCTGTACAAACACAAACCCATTCAACAATACACTTTTCAAATACATAATCGAGGCAAAGCTTCAGGGTTTCGATGTTGCCCTTCAACTAATTTAGTAGGACTATTAGTTGAATATTTGGGAGAAGATTCCTTTCCCTACTTCTCCTGTAGCAACATTTCTTCCAGTATATATTCCAATTAAGACTTATGTTGTGCTCTCCCTCTTAACTAGGGAGTGTTTTTTATCCAGGCTCCCTCTTAATGTAGGGAGATTAACTTCTTCCTTTGGTGTTGGAGAATCTTCCATGGCCTCCTTCCTTCTGATTATATTAACTCCTGTTACGGGCTTCTTCACCAATATGATGTAGCTGCATAACTTAGATATCAAGTACAACCAATGCTATAGAAGCATGAAGTTCGTCATAACAAAATTTTATAGTAGCGGAAGAATTTAGACTTTACATAATCAACAAGAGACTATACTTCAATACTTCAACTTCTAGCCCAGGTTTGATACAAACCCTAAATCACATCAACAATTTAAGCAAGATGACAAAAGAATAGTTCTGTCATATAGCGATCCCTAGAAATAAGTCAAAAGAAAAATAAAGGTATCTAATAACTTTCGGAAGCCATATGATAGACTATCTACTAGGGTTTTATGTAAACCCTAGATTTCACTCAATCAAGGCAAATCCAACATGAATAGATTTTACTAGGGTTTGATGTAAACCCTAGATTTCAATTAAACAAACACATCATAAGTAACTTCTACGAGGGTTCGATGTAACCCCTAGATTTTTATCTATAAATTTTCAGGAAACATTATATCGATTTAGACGAATACACATACTAGAGAATTTTAATCATTACTAGGGCTTGGATGTAAAACCCTAGACTTTTCATTCATAAACCCAGAACTTCAAACTTTGACTAGAGCTTGTTTCCAAACCCTAGAACTTATGACCATTAGAAATTGAGTTAACACATTTCTAGGAGATTACCATCATGCATAAGCATATCATATGATTAGACATGCATTGACCTAGACTAAGCTAGGGATTCAAACAAAGGAATATATACCCAGGGTTTCATTCCTAGGACTTTTCATAACAAGGTTTTTACTTGTAGACCTAACCAAAACCCAGGCAAACCCTTATTCTATCAAAACTTCAAAGGTTTTTGGTTCATGTCAAGGCAAACCCTTATTCTATCAAAACTTCAAAGGTTGGAGATTTTGAACAACATCATTTCAACACTTATAAATTAGAGCTTTCATGATCATATCAAAATAAAAAACACGACATCATCAATATATCAATTAGTATGGTAAGGAAAATCTCCAGTGATTCTTTAATCATCTCAACTCAATTTCCTCTGAGATTAAGTTTACAGTGGAGGTTGAAGAAAATAGGAGCATTCCTTTCTTGGATGTCCTTGTTACCAGAAAGGAGGATGGAACAAAGGGGCATCAGGTGTTTAGGAAGAAAACTCATAGTAACAACTACCTTCATTCTAAGTTTTACCATCATCCTGCTCAGAAATTTAGTGTCCTTAATACTCTTGATGTAAGAGCCTTGAGGATATCCGATGAGGAGCATTTGAAAGAGGAAATCACTCACCTAACATCTGTCTTTATGGGTTTGGGATATAAAGAGAGAGAAATTAGGAAAGCCATAAAAAGAGCTGAAGGTTCGGTCATATTCAAGAAGTGCCAGGGACCTCAAGAAAGTTGTGGTAGGGTTTTTCTACCATACATTAAAGGTGCGACGGATAAGATAGCCAAGGTTTTGGGAAGAAATGACATTTTAGCGCAATTTTCAGCAGCAGGTACCATTAGACAAAAAATGTGGTCAGTTAAGGATAGTATTAGTCATGAGCAGCTTAAAGGTGTTTACAAGATTGTCTGTTCATGCGGGAAGAGTTATATTGGTGAAACCGGGTGCTCTCTTCAAAAACGTCTTAAGGAACATGGTGTCAATCTTAAACATGAACGATCTCGCACCTCGACCCTTGCTGATCATTCCTCGAAAACTAAACATCACTTGCAGCTTGAGGATGCTAAGATCATTGCCAGAGAGGAACAATATCGAAGAAGAAAAAAATTAGAGAAGCACTCGAGATTATGAAGCACCCGCATAAAATTAACAGGGATGGAGGATTCGAGATCAGTGACATTTGGCAACCTTTAATTCGACAAATGTGCTCCTCGAGTTCGTCTTCTTCTCAGGTATCATAGGTTTGCTTCTCTTCCGAATTTTTTTTTTAGGGTTTGGTAGTTGCAACAACTAATTAAGTCATTTACTTTTAATAATTATCTTTATTAATTAATTTTTATTTTTAAATAAGAATTAATTAATTAATAATTATCATTAGTATCCTAAGTTTTAATTAAAATAAAAATAAAAATATTTATATTCAATAATGATCATAGTTAATATTAGGTTAATTAGGATTGATTAAATTTTTTTCTAATAATGATAATAATAATAGTTAATTAAATAAATAGTGATTATTAGAGTTAATATATAATAATTATAAATAATAATAATTTTTTATTAACATTTATTGATTAAATGAATGTTAATATTAATTAAAATGAACTATTATTTATTTTTATTAATTACTAATTTCAAGAATTAATTATTATTAATTTTGTAAATAATTCTTTCTAGTATTGGTACCTTCTAAGGGTTTTTTCTAGGATTTTATAGTTTATAATTCTTCACTGAAATAAAGATTAAGAATAAACCAATATATTATCAGATTAATTAGATAATTTTATGTTAGTAATAATTATCAAATTAATTAAGACAATTATTTTAAAATATTTTTAAATTTTTTTAGTAACATTTAGGTTTTATCACTTTAAATTAATCAAATAAAAAATTCTTATATAAAAAATTATCTAATTTTATTAAAAACATTTATTAGAATGGATTAAAATAAATGATTATTATTATTAAATTAATATATTATATATACTTTTAATTTTATAAATAAATATAATTTATTAAGATTTATTAAATTTATTATAGTTAATAAAATTTATTAAAAATAAATTTATTGAAATTTATTAGAATTAATTAAAGAATTTTATTTATTAAAAAGCAAAATTCATTCATTTCTTTTTTATTAATCAAAATTCATTAAATAATTTAATAGAATTAATTAATCAAATTCTTGTCGACTCTTTTCCTCTCATTTTTCACTATATAAACCCTGTCCTTTTCGTCCTTCTTTCATTCTTCAATTCAACTCTCGTCCTGAAGATGGATCCCCATTGTTTTATAAAACTGTGGAAAATCCTAAGATTTTTTCAATAAGCAATGACCATAGAAGCTTGAAAACCATAATTAGTATAGTTGTTTCTTCATTAATATCCCTAAGTTGGTTTAGGGTTTCACACATTATCAACATACCCTTAGGTTAGGGTTTTCCAGAGAACCTTTTTAGGGTTCTATTTATGCAAACAATTAGAGGTATATAAGGTGGGTAGATTTATCAAATGATGAATCATCCCAAACAAGAATCTTTTAAGATTCAGTAGAGCTAGACATAACAATAGTTAGTAGTGTAGAATGAATATACCAAAGAGAATAACAAGACTTCATAATCTAAGATATACCTTTGATATTTTGACAAACCTTTATGATTCCAATGCTTTGTCTAGTGAGGGCTTCTTTCTTAATCCTTGAGGGCTTCTTCCATGATTCTTAAGCATTCAAGAGGTTAATTCCTAGTCAAGGAAATAGAGGTAGACAGGTGATTATATTTAATATAATCAAAACTTCAAATAAGTACATGAAAACAAATAGAGAGGGAATGAGATACTTATCTTTAGGAGTTGTTGTGGGCTCCGTCCAAAGCTTTGAGGGAAACCTAAAAACTTAAAAAACAAGAAAAATGTTTTTCGAAAAAGATGTTAAACCTATAACTAAAACATAAAATATACAAATGAAATATTTAAAGCTAGGAGCAAGGGGCTTAGTAATGTAAGCCCCTTATGCTATTTTCTTCGGGCTTTGCTCTCTTGGGAGAGGATACTTCTTCAACCATATTTGCACGATCTCTATCTCTTTTCATACTTCTAGGATTGTTGGGACACTCACTTCTATAGTGCCCCATTTTGTGACAATGATAGCATTCAATCTTGAACATATCAACCTTCTTCCTTGGCCCTTTCTTCTTGAAGTTTCACTTGTGATGAGCCACATAAGCATTTGAGACTTCTTCATTGTTGGCTGCAATTGAGATTCTTAACTCTTCTTGACTGCAGGTTGTCCATAGTTCCTCAAAGGTAGGAGTTTCTTTCCAGTTGTTGAGACCTGAAGCAAA
The DNA here is from genome assembly GCA_034641835.2 of Pinus albicaulis. Taxonomy (NCBI): domain Eukaryota; kingdom Viridiplantae; phylum Streptophyta; class Pinopsida; order Pinales; family Pinaceae; genus Pinus; species Pinus albicaulis. The sequence continues at coordinate 578,785,183 of CM076570.1, forward strand.
TGCTCCCCAAGTAGGTGGTAGCCTTAGTATGGCTGTGATCACAAGTTCTTTCTCTGTCACCATTTCATCAATGGCAAGAAGGTCATCTCTTATTCTTGCTGTCTTCACAAAGAAAGTGGATACAATATCCTCCTTGGTCATCTTAGTAGTCCTTAGTTCATTTTTGCTGCTTGCCACTTTTCCAATATTCTTGATGGTAAATAGTTTTGACAAGGCTTCATACATTTCCTGGGCATGATCAATGTTTGCTATGAAGGGGACAAGTTTTTCCTTTATGCTTTCAACCATCAAATTCATAGCCACTAATTCCAATTCTCTAAGTTTTACCTTATCTGTAGTGTTCCAAAATAGGAAAAACAGTGCTAATACAAAAAACCATAAATTTACACAATGGAAATTCAAAACATTGCAGTAAATATTCGGAACAATTTGAAACACGGAAGCAACTGAGCCATTTTATTATGGAAATGGGAAAGAGTACAAATATATAGAAGATATGCACCTGGGCTTGCCTTTTTGGCAAGTAGAGCAAAGCCCAGATGAAACAAAAATACCTAGAAAGATTGCCCAATGATGCTCTACGCTGTCCTAGTGAATCTGCACTAGTTGTTGTAATGGAATAGTTGGAAACCCCACCTCTAGTGCTCAAAAAATTCTGTAAAATTACTCCCGAACTCCTTAATCCAATCCGAACAACACCCAGAAATGGTTTGGCCTGATCACGACCCTGCAAAATTGACCTCCAATAGGGTCTACGCTCCCCAGTGACTGCTGAAGCACGCAGTCTGTAGAACCACCAGCAAAATACTCTACAACTCTCCAAGAATGCAGCAAACAACTCCTTCGACACTTCCCTTATTTCTCTAGGCAAACAACGACTCAAATGACAAAGGCACTATCTCACATGTGTGCCCAACTTTCCTCCTCTGCGCTGGCCGAGTGACCGCCCAAACAACTCCTGAATAATGCTATCAAATCCATCCTCCAAACTTACCCAATAGCTTAGCAAGCTACTGAACCTCCTGCTCCATCTAATCTCCTGACAATCAACCTCCAGAAAGGAGCTACAATAGTCTCGCAAGAAACACCACTGCGTCCTCCAGAAATATGCACTCTTGGGGCAACTGAATTCAAATGATGAAGATAACTCGATGAAACTCCCTTGGATGAGAATGGAAAACCAATCTAGGGTGGCACTCAAATCCCCCGAAGCATCGGCGAGTTCTTCGCTTGGAAAAATCGTGCTAAACAACTAGTGACGCGACTAAGCAATTGAGATAAATCGATAAGCCAAGAATGCCAAATGAAGTGAGCTTCCTTCCTTTTATAACCTTCGTTGAGCCTTCTTCCTGCCTTTTTCCTCCATACTCTGTTCCCACTCATGCTTTTCAAACCAGTTATTAAGGGTGTGTGTATTTCATGTGTGGGTGGTCCCCATTCATCACCAACAAAATAACATAACATAATATTAACTAGCCTCGTAAGTCTTCTAATGAAAAATCAAATGGGCCCTGACATCACCAAAATTGGCCCTCAAGACATAAAAATAAATCCAGTGACAAAATAATTTAGGAAGGAATATTACAGTTCTCCCCTCCCAAATGTTGCTGGATGCTCCAATATGTGTTCACCCTCCCAGGTGGCATACTCATCCGACAAGCTCTTCCAATGCACCAAATACTCCCTGATTGTCTTACTCTTGAGCTTCCTCTAAGTAGTCTCCAAAATGGCTTCCAGTTCTAAAACCAGATGTCCCTCATCATCAAGTGGACGCAACCGCACAACTGCTGTAATCTGTTTCCCCAACACCCTCTTAAGGCATGAAACATGAAAGATATTGTGGATTCTGCTTCTTGGTAGCAGCTCCAACTCATAAGCTACTACCTCCCTAACTCTCCTAGTGACCGTGTAAGGTCCATAAAACCGGGGTTGCAACTTCTCGGCCCCCTTTTGTTTCAAAGTGGACTCTTGGTATGGCTGTAAGTGTAGGAACACCGAGTCCCCCTCCTCAAAATGTCTCTCTACCTGCTGCTTGTCAACATATAGCTTTTATTGATTCTGAGCTGTCAACAAATTATCCTTAAGAGCCTTGAGGATGTCTTGGCTCTCTTGAATCCAATCTTTGGCCTTTGGGGCCCGAATGTCTCCAAAAACAATGTCAGCAAAAGACAAAGCATCATAACGATATAAAGCACCGAAAGGAGTCATACTGATGGACATATGATGTGTGGTGTTGTAGCAGTATTCTCCTACGTGCAACCAACAAATCCATGCCTTCTGTTGCTTAGTCACATAGTTCCTCAAATACCCCTCTAGCCACTTGTTCACCCTCTCTGTTTGGCCATTTGTTTGTGGATGGTAACTAGTGCTCGGGGTGAGCTCTGTGCCCACTAACCTGAAAAGCTCCTGCTAGAATCCCCCCATAAATCTGTTGTCTCTATCATTGACTATGGTCTTAGGGAGTTCATGTAGGCGGAAAGCCTCCCTAAAGAACAACTCTGTTACCTGAGAAGCTAAGTATCGAGTCAGAATAGCAAAGAAATGTGCATATTTGGTCATTCTATCGACCACCACATAAATACAATCCTTCCCCTGCACCGCGTGAAGTCCTGTGATAAAATCCATAGAAATTCTCTCCCATTTTCCCTCAGGAATGGGCGGAGGCTACAATAATCATGTTGGATGTGTCAACTCTCCCTTATTCCTCTGACAAACCTCACACTTCTGTACATATCTCAACACATATCCCTTGAGGCCCTTCCAGGTGAAGCGCTCTCTCACAACCATATATGTCTTCCTGAACCCCTGATGCCCTAACAATGGAGAATCGTGAACTGCATGAAGTACTTGCTCTCTCAACTGTGAGCCTGGAACTAGAAATATCTGCCCCTTATAGTAGATAACCTCAACCATTACCCGATAGTGCTCATCTGCATGAATGCCCTCCAGGATCTTACATGCTCGACGATCCTTGGAGTATTCCACTAATAACTGTGCCTTCCAGTCATGGCTAATGCTCACGAGTGAAAGCCCTGCAGGTCTCCTAGATAGTGCATTGGCTACCACATTGTGCTTTCCCCGCACATACTCAATATCAAAATAATAAGCCTGCACCTTGTAGACTCATCTCTGTTGTCTGTCATTGATGCCCTGTTGTCCCATGAAGTGGCGAAGACTGTTATAATCTTTCTTCACCTTGAATCTGTTACCCACCAAATATTGTCTGAACTTGGCCAATGCATACATAATGGCAAACATCTCCTTGTTGTATATAGAATATGACCTCTCATGTGGTAAGAGCTTCTTGCTCTTGAAAACAATGGGGTGCCCCTCTTGGTTCAAGATGACTCTGATCCCCTCACCTGAAGCATCACACTCCAAGGTGAAACACTACGTGAAATATGGAAGTGCCAAAACCGGGAAACTACTCATCACCTCCTTGAGGCGATCAAAAGCTGCATGAGCTCCATTTGTCCATGCAAAAGCCCCCTTCTTGGGAAAATCTGTGAGGGGTGCTGCCAACTGTGAAATGCCCTTGACGAACTTCTTGTAGTAAGTGCAAATGCCCAAAAATCCCTTCAACGCTATCACATCTCTCGGCTCCGGACAATCCCGAATGGCCCTGATCTTCTCCTCATGCACCTTAACGCCATTTGCGCCAATGATGTGTCCCAAGTACAACATCTCTGTTAGCCCAAATTCACAATTGGACAATTTGGCGTAGAGCTGCTACTCCTCCAGAATACGCAACACTGTCTCTAAGTGCTGCAAGTGCTCCTCCCACGTCCTGCTGTAGATCAAGATGTCATCAAATAAAACCAATACAAACCTCCTCAACTACCCCCTGAACACATGATTCATGCATGACTGGAACGTGGCCGAGACGTTGGTCAATCCAAAAGGCATGACCAAGAACTCGAAATGCCCATAGTGACATCTGCAGGTTGCCTTGGGGATGTCTTGATCCCTCACCTGGATCTGATGATATCTTGACCGTAAATCTATTTTAGAGAAGAACTTGGCTCCTCTAAGCTCATCCATCAACCCATCAATGTGGGGTATGGGATACTGATTCTTCAATGTCTTCTTGTTGAGCCCCCTATAGTCAATACAGATGCGCAGAGACCCGTCCTTCTTCTTCACCAACACAACTAAAGAAGCGAAGGGACTGGAACTCAGCCTAATATGGCCCAATGCCAACAACTCTTTGATGGCCCTCTCAAACTCATCCTTATAGGCTTTGGGATGCTTATAGGGAGTAGTAATGATTGCTGCACACCAGGCTCCATCTCTATGGTATGCTCGAATCCTCTATCTAGTGGTCATCCAGGTGGTATATCTCCAAAAAATCCTGCATATCTATCCAACACAACCTGTATGTCCGATGGTGGAGGTTTGGTCTATCCCCCAGCCTTTGAAACCCTCAGCTCTATTGCCCACGCTATGTCCTCGTGCCTCAAGTCTGTCTCCATCCGATGAGCTGAAACTGTTTGTGGGGGATATGAGTGCATACCCCGAAGAACAACTAGCTTACCATCTGGCCCGGTAAACTCCCTCACAAGCTACCTCCAATCGATGGTAACTCTGCCAAGGGAATACAACCATTGGACACCCAACACCACATTGGTGCCTGGCACATCCACCACAAAAAAAGTGATCTGTCATTGAATAGTTCCCCATGGCCACTGTCAAAGCGGGAACATATCAGTTGCACTGCATAGTCTTGTCCCCCGGAACTAGTACTGAAAAGCCCTCAAACTCCGTAGTGGTAATGCCTCTCCTCTGGACCAACTGAGCATCAATAAAATTGTGGGTGGCCCCACTGTCTACCAAGACTGAGACACGTTGCCCTTGCACTATGCCCATGATTGTAAATTTAAGTAGATGTTCTATGTTTGATGCAACTTTACTTTTACTCCCAATATTAGACAACAATCACATAAACAATAAAGTAAAATGCTGATAAAACATACCAGTAGATCGTCAGAAGACAAGCCAAAAAATATATAAAAGTGTTGGTGCGTTATGGCGGTCAATAGGATGCTTCAACCATCAAAGTCTCAATATGGTCAGCCAACCAGCAATGTCACACAACCCACTAGGACAGCCAAACGGTCAACTCAAAAGTCAACCCAAAAAGTCAATGCTGTTAGTCAACAGTCAATGCAAACAACAGCAGCAACTAGGTCAACGCAAAAGAGTCAAAGTCAATATCTTGCCTTGGGAATAGTGCCAAAAAATGCGGATTTGGAAAATTGAACTTTTGGGAGGGTACTGGTCAAAGTTTGCTGCAGAAACCCTAGACCGAAATCAGAAATGTGTTGTTGCTTGGAATTTCCCACCTGTGGAGAGAAGAGCCACCAAGGTCATCGAACCAATCAGATGAGGAGAGAGAAAATGTGTAAGGATGAGATGATTGAAATGTCCTCCAACGTTGACCAATATATATCCATCAGTGAGGGTGTGTGACACAACTGCTGGGGCACAAAACCTTAAGGCTGACCTGCACATATCTTGAATAAATTCAAAATAAATGTTTTTCTCATCGGATTAAGATGATCTTTAGATCGATCTTGCACCTCTTCGAAAGAGGAGTCCAATAAAAATATTGGCATCTTCATCTGAGCATCACAACATGGAGGTTGGACCTAGTTGTCCAAAATTAACAATGATCCTCATGGTCAGAGATTTGGGTACCCAAAGATGCAAGGACTCCCCCTGATGGTGTGAAAAATGGTCCTTTTGTTGGAGTTGGTGGTGGTGGAGCTCTCTTTGATGGCCCCTCGCAGTCTCCTCCCTCAAACTCCAACTCCAACGCATCCTCCTGGTCACTATTTGAGAAAACCTTGATATAGTGGGCTTTGCCTGTTGTGCACCGATGGCCTAGTGCCCACGACTCCCGACATGTAAAACATAGTTTCCTCCTCCTGAGGTCTCTCCTAGTCTCATCATCCAACTGTCCTCTCCCTGGAGTTGCTCTCTGCGCTGGTGCAAGTCTAGTGTCACCCCATTTCTGAGGGTAGGGAGTGCGTGATGGAAAAGGTGCCCGGGTCTTGGGGATGGCACCCTGCAAATCCCTTGTACAAGTCACAACCTCCAATAAAGTGGAGGGTTTGCGTGACTTCACTAGTCCACGCAATGGCTCCGTCAATCCCTCTACAAAAATGTACACCCTCCTAACATCCAACAAATTAGGCACCATAACTGAAACTCGCAGGAACTCTGAAATATAATGCTCAGGTTGTTCTGTCTGCCTGAGCTGGGTTAGCTCCCTGAAGTGAGCCTCTAGATCCCCTCGATCAAAGCGCTCCACTACTCTTCGTGTGAAGTCCTCATAGGCAGTCACATTAGCATGCCCCAAAGTAGACAAGCCATGAAACCACCAATCGTGTGCCTCTCCCTCTAAATACAGAGTGGCCATTTTAAGGCCTCCATCTTTGTCATCCTGTTGAGCTGGAAATTTGTATCCAACTTCTCCACCCAAGCACAAGCTATGCACTTGGCAGTGCCATCATAGGTGGGGAAAAACATACTCCCAATGGTACGCTGCAACTCATAGCTCTGTGTGCCTTGGCTTCCATGGCCTCTTCCCCTCTCATTTTGCTTGAGCTGGTAGTAATCTCTGAAAGGTAGTGCTACTTTGAATTCTTCTCCCATGGTTGCCACACTTTGAAATACTCTTCTTCATCAACTCCCACTTGTTCCACCGGTACTAAAGGTATGAAAGTAGGTAGTGTAGCTTTAGCTGGCCCACTAGAAGATGATGGTTGTGCAATAGGTAAAGGTTGATCATATTGCTGAGAGGCTGTAATATTCCTAACGGTAAATTATAGTAATAACAAGCATCAAGAGACATTAAACATCAACGAATAAAAATCATGCCATTAGAACACAAATTGAGATGAGCCATTTTATTAATTTGCTGAAAATGCGTACAATGAAGGTGTTGGAATGAAGGCGCCTAGGCTTGCTCAAGGCAAGCTTGAGAAGCCCTTTGAATCAATGCTGAAATCCATCACTGATGGTACGTTGTATGGTTGTAGCTCTGCGCTGAAATCTGCCAGAAATGTTGTTGCTGCTCCAGAAGAAATGCTGCTAGGGCTTTCTACACTGCTTAGAAAGTTGCAGAACTTTAACCTCAGACTCAACTCAGGAAACCCACAAAAACCCACAAAGGAATTGGCCAAATGTTGACCCCAGAATTTCGGCCCAATTTCCCCTAGCTCCTCTAGCTGCTAGCTGAGTTAGGATCTCTATTTGACTCCTCAAACTTGCCCAAATTTTTTTGCCAAATTAATGTTGGCTTCTCCTCAATAAACCCAGAAAGACCCAGAAAGGGTTCAACCAAAGCTTGACCCCGGAAATTGGCCCATTTGGGCTTGGCTCTCTGCGCTGTTGGGTAAATCGATCCTCCTGTAAATCCTGCTGCTAGAAATCTCCAAAATTCCACGAAAATCCTTGTTAGGTAGCTCCAAGCCTCCCCACCAAATCTCCTCCAAAATCTCCTTCACTCCTCAAGCTCTCGGGGTGATGCTCCTCACTGACTGCGCAACCTCTGCGTTGCTATGGATGCCACTGCACTGTTGAAGTGATGACGACGCTGTGGATGAAGCTCCTGCTGCTGGAAATGATCAAGCTATAGTAAGACACCTTCCTTGGGCTGGCACTTGAAGTCCATCGAAGCAAAGGCTAGGATCTCCGCTCTGAGACACACGTGTGTTGAACAACACATGCAGACTTGGCTCACTGCTGAAGCGTGCTCTTTTCAAAGACAAATTCGAAATAGATGAATGAATGCCAAGAATGAGCCTCATGCTTCCTATTTATTCAATTTTGCCCAACGTTCTCTTAGGCCCCACCTCGTGCCGCTAGCCTCCAATACACACCAATGACTGCGCTGCTTCCATGTGGGTTGCAGTTTCTCCCTCCGTGGGCCCCATCCTCCACTATTGCTGCAATATTTCGACTCGGCCTAATGTCTAGAGGCCTGCCTTTAGTTTCCTAAGTCTAATTGTGGGCCCCCAAATCTACATTTCCTAAGCCAAAGCGTAATAATTTTAAAATTGGCCAAAATTAATATTTCGGTTAGCGGAATTGCTAATTACGGAGTATTACGATCCTCCCCGCCAAAAATTGCTTGTCCTCGAAGCAATGCTGAGTTTCAAGCATGGAAGCATCCTCTCTTGCTAATGCTCTCCCCAGCATCCCTTTGCAAAATTGTGCCGGGGTCCTAGATGCGCCATTGAATCATCCACGACCTTTGCATCGCTCGATATGAAAAGTCCCTCAATACTAGGATCCCAAGCCATCCTGTCCAACATGAAACTGCCCTTGCTCCACTCACCATCTTGCCAGGCATAAGTGGCAGAAGCCCTCTACACACCATCAATGAGTAGGGAATCATGATAATATGGCACTATGCCCAACTCCTCATGAAGTTGCCCTACCAAGTAGTCCCATCCCATGCTCTCCAAGAGTAAACCCTCGAAGATACCACTTGATCCCTGCAGAGATAGTGTCTTGCTCACGTGAGCTTCTCCGGATATTATGTTGTTGTCCCATCTTCCATGCTATTGAAGTTCCCCACGTCATCGGGGAATCGCTAAATCCCAATGGAAGATCTGCATGATCTCCCCCTATGGTAGCCAACTCATCCTTAAGTGTTATTGCTCTATAAAGAGCGGTGATGATCAAGTCTCCTGCCAAACTCAGAGTGGTGCCACCATGCTGACGCTGCGCTACTCTGATTATGACATACTCCCCACCGTGTGAATATTGTATCCTCCTCTCCTGAGGCCTAGTGGCGAAAGGTCTGTGAGAACCAAGCTTATCCTGCTCGGGCATCACCATGATGCCAATATCTACCCTTCCAAATCTAACTTTGAACCTATGTTGCAATAGAGAAAGCATGCCTCACCATCCGGTGAAGGCCTCTGTGTACCCCCATGTGCCAACCCAATAGTGAACTAGATCACTCTCTGTCACGACTCCAACCATCACGAGACAAAATGATTTATCAATCAACTGAATCTCTGCATCCAATAGTCTGATTTGCTGCAACATAGCTCTGACAACTGCAGGAATCCATCCGCGCCTCATCTCTAGTCTCTGCATGTGATCAATAAAGAGGGTCCATATATCATGGGCCTATCTGATGCACGCTAATCTTCCCTGTGCCTGCCACCGTGTAGTATCGATGACCGTTGGAAGCCACATGTGCCGAATAGATACCCCCTGAATGCAACCAATAGATGGGTATCTGATACTCGCAATCGACTCAGGGTATGTGGATTCCTCCTGTTCTTGCCAACCATCTCCACTGGGTCTGCCATCAGCCCTCTCGATAATGTGCCAATACAATGTCTGGAGTCCAAATACATACTAGGATGCTACCTCGGTCGTACCTAGTATCCTCTGCTCATGCATGGTCCCGATACGCCCTGAGAAAAGAGTGATACATGTCTCTCGCGTGACCTGCTCCCTAGGCGTAGGCTCAGTGATGAATGATATGCCACCACTGCAGATGATCATCTCATCCCCCAACCTGTGGCTGTCAACTAGCGCACCGACCCAAGCCACTACTGAGAAGTCTCTGCCCTATTGTGCTGAGTGTCATCCAAATATCTTGGATGAGATCCTCGTTTCTCGCTACTCATGTCCATAGTGCCAAAGGACAACAACCAAAACAACTGCGCCCGTAAGTGATGTAGAAGAGGGTCAGGCATGTGAGTCCCCACGAATACCATCAAGTATCTCTCATCTGCATCTCTGTCGATCCTGGGATAGCTATGCCCAAAGGTATACCCGGTGTCTTCGTCCATGAGTCTCTTGGAGGCGACATTCTAAGACCCCACTGTGAAACACCATACACTCTCGCATATCACCGATCATCCCTGTACTCCTGGACATGCCACTGTACATCGCGGCCTACTGATGTACACTATTGGATACCTCCTGCTATTGCTGTCCGATCTTGTATCACCTCATGTCCTGCCTGTGTCACCGTACTTGACACTCCCCGCGGGTACTTAATGCGATGTGAGCTACTCCTACTCAACAACGTAGTATGACATACTGCGACACACCCCCATGAATCTCCATGCCCATCTGCAAACCATTGCTCAACACTAGATGCTCCTACACGTCCCAGTATGTGATGGCCGAAAGTTGTGTCCATATGCGTCGGCCCGCACCCGACTTGTACCATCAACTCCATCGTCGCATCACCATACTCTCTAATGAATTGATGTCCCCCCCAAATCCTCCCTAAGGGACCCAAGAAGTGAATCTCCCTAGGTGTTAGTAGTGAAGCCACCATTGCTCTGCTCCTCCGCGACCTCTATGCCCCGTACAAAGGTGAAGAATCCCCAGCCCCATACAAGGCACCGTTTGGTGGCCTACCAATGCCACCTCCTCCGACAAACTCCTGCTAGAGCATGTGGATCACCCCGTGACCCTGTGTACAAACGTCATACCAAGATAGCTTAAGAAGTCTGTTCATAAACTAGTTGGCCACTGGTGCTGACCGAAACTCCCCAGCGAATGTGCACGCTCAACTGCTAGGTCAACTATACCATCCAGATTGTAGTGAAGCGACATACCTGGAAAGTGATAGGTAGTCCTGCCCGAATCCTAATGCCAGTCTGGGCTTTTGGTATCTCCAGTGCCTGGAAGCTCTTGCTGAGCTACTCTCGGGTTCACCACCATCTCCATGGCCTACTCCACTGGGTACCAACTCAAAATCTCTCACCATCCAACCCTAAGAGGTGTATCGAATGCATGAACTCCCGCGCATAGAACAATGTCAACACGCAGATGCTGCACCTTGTGCAATTCAGGTTGTCTCATATCGCTATACAGGTCAATGCATGAGATCTAACGAAGTATCTTCGTCTCTCTCTCTCTCCAATGGCCAAAGGTGGCCCAACAATGCTGCTAGCCCTGTCTATGTATGCCTGAAGAGGGTTGCTCTGACTCTCCAATGTGCCCTCTAACTGTACCATTAGGGAATCCAACTGTTCCCCAATGTGAGCCAACTTGGCTGTTGACTCGGCACAACCCACTCTCATGCCCTCCAGCTCCTTGTTCTGTTGTAGAATAGCCTCTCGTATTGACCCGACCTTCCTTTTTAATGTTAGAAGGTCGGCCTGAAACTGATGACACTGCTATGTGCGACCATCGTCTAATACCTCTGTATCTCCTGGTGCCTCATCAAGGGTAGATACGTCTCCTAACACATCATTCATCTGCTCTGTGCTGCTATCACCCAAAAACTCGGACACAACCCCGGTCACCACCTCAACATATGGCACTACTGGGGTATGCTCCACTCTCTCCACTAAAATGTCAACCGACACAGTCAAAGGAGTCTCCAACATGGGTGACCCCTACATCACGCTGGGTGTATCTACTTGCTCCCCACGAACTTGTGTAAATTATTGAACCCCCTCGATCTGTACAAGTCTAGTGTCTCTTCTATTAGGAAGAGGATAGATCTTGTCTGACACCTTCATCAACTGGGTAAAGAATTCGAGGTAGTTAAATCCTCCTTATGCCATGGGTTTTTTATGGTTTAACCCGTCACTGTGTATACATGCACAAATCTTCCCTGATCTAATTGGCTACCCCATAACTGGCCAAGATCGTGGCTCTGATACCATTGTAATATTCCTAATGGTAAATTACAGTAATAATAGGCATCAAGAGACATTTAACAACAACAAATAAAATCACGCCATTAAAACACAAATTGAGCCATGAAACTGAGCCATTTTATGAATTTGCTGGAAATGAGTACATTCGAGGTGTTGGAATGAAGGCACCTAGGCTTGCTCAAGGCAAGCTAGAGAAGCCCTCTGAATCAATACTGAAATACCCCACTAATGGTACGTTATATGGCTGTAGCTCTATGCTGCAATTTGCCAGAAATGTTGTTGGTGCTCCTGAAAAAATGCTACTACGGCCTTCTACACTGCTAAGAAAATTCTAGGACTTTAACCCCAGACTCTACTCAGGAAACCCACAAAAACTCACGAAGGAATTGGCCAAATGTTGACTCTGGAATTTCGTCCCAATTTCCCCTAGCTCATTTAATTGCTAGTTGAGTTAGGATCTCTGTTTGACTCCTCAAACCTGCCATGAAAATTCTGCCAAATTAATCTTGGCTTCTCCTCAATAAACCCAGGAAAACCCAGAAAGGGTTCGCGCAAAGCTTGACCCCAAAAATTGGCCCACTTGAGCTTGGCTCTCTGTGCTATTGAGTAAATTGATTGTTATGAACCTAATTCATAACTAAAGTAATAAATTTAGTCATTAATGGAATAAATACAAATAAATGTAATTACTAGCTAATCAATTAGGATTATGTTAAATAGTCACTAGGTTAATGAAAAGGCATGTCTAAAAGACATGCCCATTCGTGAAAAGGTCATTGCATGGGTATAAAAGCGGGACCTCATTGTAATCATTCAATCATGTCTTATATCATATCAATAAATATTTATTATTATAAATACCTCTTGTGTATTTTTATAATTAAAGCTATTTTTGCTATCAAAGTCAACAAGCATACAAGTCTTATACAAGGCAGTGTATAGTATTCAAATCTACGAATTAAGATTTATACGGTGGTATCAAAGCCATATCGAGCCATATTGAGGACAAAAGTGGGGAAGCAATGGCACATAACATTGTTTTACAAGCTACGAACGTAGTTTACAAGCCTATAGACATAAATTACCACACTATGTGTCATTACGTGAAAATCCCAAAATAATTGAGCAGATTAGGAAAGCTCAACAAAAGCTTCAGCAATTAGAAAATTCTTGGGCAAAAGTCACAAACGGTTGTAAAAAAATTTCTGCAGATCTTAAAAAAATTTCTCGTAATAGAGAAGAAAATCATGACAAACAAAAAGATGAAAAATGCGGTAACAATGAGAAGACAGCTGGTTATGCTAAAGGGAAATCAAGTAAAACATCCATAGAAAAGTCAACCAAATATATTCCCCCACCAATGCGTAATAAAAGTAAAAAGGAAGAGAATTGTTGGAAGTGTGGAGACAAATATTTCACAGGACATAAGTGTGCAATCCAAAAACTTTATAACTATGATGCAGATTATAATGATGATGTAGATGTTAAATGTAAAAATGATTCTGCTAGCCGGAAAACTATTAAAGAAGCTGGAAAAAGTAATGAACATCAGAGTGTTTCATCCTCTGTTTTGAAGAAAACTTGTGAAGAAACAAAACAAGGTGAAGCAGGAATGGTGACAGTAACACCAGAGCAACCGATTCATGAGAAAAGCCGAGACAACATCAATACATATAGTTCATCAAAGATACAAGGATTTGTCTCTAATGCTCGCTACCAGTCAATGGAGGCAGCATCAATGAAACCTGGTTTCAGAAGAAATTTTAACGCTAAGAGATCTCCAACTTACCTTGACAATTCTGGTGGATTTCAGGGAACTTCTGCTGCCCAAAACAATGGTGTTGTTATTAAGAAAAAGGACCACAGTGTTGGAGGAGGTGAAAAATTCAATCAGGCATCAAGGGAGAGCAAAATAGAGAGAAACCCAACTCCTGTATCAATCAGTTATATTCCTGCAGTCGAGAATGATTTCATGCCATGCATCTCAGGCACTTGTCTCGATATGTGTCCTGCCAAGGAGAGGGCACAGAGAGAGAGACTGGGAGACTTGGCAATTTTTGAAAGGTTGAATGGGAACCCACGAAAGACTTCTACTAGTACTGCTGTTAAAAAGTTTTGCAGGACTATTTCAATTTCAGATTCTCAACCATCAGATATACAGTCTCTTACAGTGTTATGGAATGCACTGAAATATTTAGTGAAACTACTTGACACTTCAGAATATGGATTTGAAGTTGTGCATGAGTTTGTCTTTGATCGCACACGTGCAATCCGCCAGGATCTGACCATCCAAAATATTGTTAATCACCAATCAATAGTCATTCATGAACAAATGGTCAGGTTTCACATTTTGTCACAGCGCAAGCTTCAGCATCTTGGCAACAATATAGATACATCATTGCTTCACCTGAATTTGGAACAACTTTCCAAATGTCTCAAATCCCTTCTTGATCTGTATCATGTCACCAGAAAAAGTGAATTCAGTTCTGAAAATCAAGCTGAATTCTGCTGTTATTATGTTCTTATGAATCTGGGATCTGACAAGCTATGGCAGGGAGAAACACTTGCTGTATGGTTTCGGAGTATAAGACCATCACTGTGGAAATAAAAAAAGATGGAATTTGCCAGGAATATATTAAGGTGTTATCGCATGGAAAATTTCAAGGGCTTCTTTAATCTTGTTAGAAATTTGGATGATCACAGTGTGGCTGTGGAACAGGATTCCAGTAATCTGACCACCAAATTTAACTCTTTCATTTTCTGTGTTACCTCCATGTACAATTCCATGTTCTCCTCAATCAATTAATAGGATGGACATGTATAATGAATATTTCTCAGGTCGGAAAAGTTATGATGCTTCATCTTCTTCATCTAGGGCTGTTGGATCATATGTTCGAAAATCACAATTAATTTTCTTTATTGGACCTGAAAACAATGAAAAGGATGTACGTCGAGAGAAACGTAGTGAGGTGGACAAGGAGGATGGTGGTCTTGATAAGCAACCGTTTTTTTCAAACAGTCGTCTAGCTGCTGACCGTGATTCAAATAAATCGTTAATTGATAAGTGGAGACCATCTCGACTCCGGACGGAACTTCGAGTACAAAAGGATGGTGTTGGATTTCTTGCTGGGAACGAGCGTTGGAAGAATCTGTGGCAAGGATTACATCTGGTCCGTCTTTATTTTTGCCAGTTTATCTTTCGGTACGCCCGTGCATCGCCGGCTTCCGCCTCAGGTTTCTCTTTTGCGACCCCGGCGTCGTCATCTTCAACCAGTGGCCTGTCTTTCGGTGCAGCTTTCCAACCAGGGTCGAGCTCGAGACTTTCTTTGGCACGCCCACACAGCCGCTTCGAGCGCTGGTCAACGGACATGAGGAATACCAGCGTCGATTCGAACAGGGTCCGATATATGACAAGAACCGAATTAATAAGATCTATTACTCCTCTGAATCGAACGACGTGTCTATTGCTGGGTTACGAAAATTGTGAATCGGTTAAGATGGTGACATTCATTTGGACGGTTTGTAATTAAACGGTGACGTTTCGTTACGACAGATAACTCGACCTTAATTACAATCATAATTAAAATATATATGTATGTTATATAAAAAATATTAATTTAATTAATTAATTAAATTTAAAACCCAAAAAAAAATAAAATAAAAAAATAATAATAAAAATAAATAAATAAATTATGTCAATGTTGTTGAATCTAGTCCTCGAGTTATCACCGCTGGTTATGCGAATTACTACAATAAACGCGCATTATCACCAAGGATATGCAGATCATTGTTCTCGTATGCAAGCTATCTCGAGTTTTACCGACATAAATTGAAATATATCTCTGTAAACGTGATATGAGATGGACGATATCAGTGACACTTGAAAATCGATTTGTTTACTAAAATATGGGTCGTTTTGTGGAGTCTTAGTCAGCTGCCACTCTCGCTAAAAGATGGATGAGATTAAGGGATAAAAGTACGATAGATACTCGATATGGCAACCATGCATGTTGTGCTTATAATCCGAACAAATTATAATTAAATCAAAGCAAATGATTACATCACAGTGGTAAGAAAGTGTGCTAGGAAGCTTCGAGAATATTTGTGATATATATATATATATATATATATATATATAGGAAAGAAAAAATGGGCAATAGAGAACCCAATTCAAGATAGCATTACTGAGAATTATACATGTCAAGGTATCAGGATTAAAGACATGCTTATCAGATAATCCGAAGTGAAGAAAGTTATCGAAAGGTTAAGCTTTGAGGACAAAGCTTTCCGAGAAGGAGGCAATGTTATGAACCTAATTCATAACTAAAGTAATAAATTTAGTCATTAATGGAATAAATACAAATAAATGTAATTACTAGCTAATCAATTAGGATTATGTTAAATAGTCACTAGGTTAATGAAAAGGCATGTCTAAAAGACATGCCCATTCGTGAAAAGGTACCTACATGGGTATAAAAGCGGGACCTCATTGTAACCATTCAATCATGTCTTATATCATATCAATAAATATTTATTATTATAAATACCTCTTGTGTATTTTTATAATGAAAGCTATTTTTGCTATCAAAGTCAACAAGCATACAAGTCTTACTGCTATAGTATTCAAATCTACGAATTCCGCTGCTACATTGATCCTCCTATAAATCCTGCGACTGGAAGTCTCCAAAATGCCACGAAAATACCTGTTAGGAAGCTCCAAGCCTTGCCACCAAATCTCTTCGAAAATTTCCTTCACTCAAGCTCACGGAGTGATGCTCCTCACTGACTGCGCAACCCCTGCACTGCTATGGATGCCACTGCGCTGCTGAAGTGATGACTGTGCTATGGATGAAGCTCCTGCTACTGGAAATGATCAAGCTATAGTAAGACACCTCCTTGGGCTGGCACTCGAAGTCCACCGAAGCAAAGGCTGGGATCTCCGCTCGGTGACACCCGTGTGCTGAACAATACATGCAGACTTGGCTCACTGCTCAAGCGTGCTCTTGTCAAAGACAAATTTGAAACAGATGAATGAATGCCAAGAATGGGCCTCATGCTTCCAATTTATCCAATGCTGGCGAACTTTCTTTTGGGCCCTAGCTCGTGCCTCTAGCCTCCAATACACACCAATGATTGCGCTGCCTCCATGTGGGTCGCAGTTTCTCCTCATTGGGCCCCATCCTCCACAATTGTCGCAATATTTTGACTCAGCCTAATGTCTAGAGGCCTATAGTTTCCCAAGTCTAATTGTGGGCCCCCAAATCTACATTTCCTAAGCCAAAACTGTAATAATATCAAAATTTGCCAAAGTTAATATTCCGGTTAGCAGAATTGCTAATTAGGAATATTACAAAGGCTCCAAAAGTCTCTCCAAATAGAAAATTTTGGGTGCTTCGCTCCTGGTTTTGCATTTTGATCTCATTAAGCATGTTTGTCTGTCCCTTTTTGAAATAATTTTTGGCCTTCTAAAGACTGTCAAATACCATCTCCTCCTTTCCCTTTGGCTTTCCCATGTCCTCTACTAACACCTCCTTCCCTCGATCCTCGATGTCTGGAATAATATCCAATTCCCTTTCTTTGCTTTGGTACCTTTGCTTCTTGTAAATAATATATTGTCTATCTTCTTCTCTCATAAAATAGTCTTCCCACGGCTGAGCCAAGATCTAAGTTCTGATACCACTGTAATGTTCCAAAATAGGAAAAACATTGCTAATACAGAAAATCATAAATTTACACCATGGAAATTCAAAAAATTGCAGTAAATACTCAGAACTATTTGAAACAGGGAAGCAACTGAGCCATTTTACTACGGAAATGGGCAAGAGCACAAAAATATAGAAGATATGCACCTGGGCTTGCCTTTTTGGCAAGTAGAGAAAAGCCCATATGAAACAACAATACCTAGAAACACTGCCCAGTGAGCCTGCACTAGCTGCTGCAATGGAATAGCTGGAAACCCCACATCCAATGCTTAGAAAATTTTGTAAAATTACTCCCGGAGTCCTCAAGCCAATCCGACCAAAACCCAGGAATGGTTTAGCCTAATCATGACCTTCCAAAATTGACCTGCAATCAGACCTACGCTCCCTAGTGACTGCTGAAGCACGTAGTTTGCAAAACCACTAGTAAAATACTCCACAACTCCCTAAGAATGCAACAAACAACTCCTCCAACACTTCCCTTATTTCTCCCAACAAACAATGGCTCAAATGACAACGCACTATCTCACATGTGTGCCCAAATTTCCTCCTCTGTGCTGGCCCAGTGACTTCCGAAACAACTCCTGAATAATGCTATCAAATCCAACCTCCAAAGCTACCCAATAGCTTAGCAAGCTACTTAACCTCCTTCTCCAATTAATCTCCCGACAATCAACCTCCGGAAAGGAGCTACAATAATCTCACAAGAAACACCACTGTGTCCTCCAGAAATATGCACTCCTGGGGAAACTGAATGCAAATGCTGAAGATAACTCGATGAAACTCGCTCGGATAATAATGGAAAACCAATCTAGGGTGGCACTCGAAGTCCCCAGAAGAATGGGTGAGTTCTCCATTTGGAAAATGCGTGCTAAACAAGTGATCCGACTAAAAAGTTAAAGCAACTGTGATAAAATCGATAAGCCAAGAATGCCAAATGAAGTGAGCTTCCTTCCTTTTATATCTTCGTTAAGCCTTCTTCTCGCCATTTTCCTCCATATGTTGTTCCCACTCATGCTTTTCGAACCAGTTATTAAGGGTATGCATATTTCATGTGTGTGTGGTCCCCATTCATCAGCAACAAAATAACATAACATAATGTTAACTAACCTCTAACTCCTAAGTCTTCTAATGAAAAATCAAATGGGCCTCGACATCACCAAAATTGGCCCTCAAGACATAAAAATAAATCCTGTGACAAAATAATTTAGGAAGGGACATTACATTATGAACATCACTTGATTCTTTTGTGGGCTTCTTCACTTTTCCCTTTACCAAGTCTAAGACCTTGTTCTTTTCAAGGAGGAGGTCAATCCTCTTTTTCCAAGATCTATAGTTTGTCATTTGAAGCTCCTTGAAGCTTATTCTCTCCCTTGATAGTGCTAGACATCTTCCTTGAAGGTAGTGAAGACTTCTTTCCTTAAAGATTTTCCTTTAATGAACTTCTTATGTCTGTTTGATCAAATCCTTGAGACTGCCTTTTCCTTCTTTCACCAAAGCTCTGATACCATTTTAGTGAACCAAAAAGGCAGAAAGATTCTCTTATTCTTTATTATTTACTTTGTGATATTCTTTAGTTCTTATTATGTTCTTCTTATCTACTTTCTTCTTAGTTCATCAAGCAAATACCGAAGAAAATGCACATAGATCAAGGACACCAGATGTAGGGTAGTAGCCAGGGCAAAACCCCACTCTCGGGGAAAACTCAGTCAGTGATTCTTCCTTCAATAGTAATTCTTGAGATTCCAGACCTTGACTCGGACTTCCTCCACACCAAGCCAACCTTCCGTTTGATCCTTCCTCAATTTGGCAGCAACAACAGTAGCAACACTATGCAATAGTTTCTTCGACCTTGCTTTTGGAACTTCGATCTCGAGGGAAAGACGTCAATCTTGCTTCTGGGAGTTCGATTTTGACCCAACACAACTCAAGGCATCAACATCCAACAAAATCAATTTCGACCTATTCTTCTCTTGGCAACAACAACTAGCAGCTACTGATGCATCAACTGAAGTAGCAGAATATTGAGAGACTTAGATCTTCCAAAGTATAGCACGTGAGAGAGAGAGAGTAGCACCAAAATTTTGATTTTTTTACAATCTATTAGCTTGCCCAAAACCGCACTCCAATTGACCTTTCCTTTCACTTCACACTTTTCCCTGATGCATCAAATGATGTCGAATTTCTGAGTGAGAGAGATGTCTCCAAATGAATTCTATCTCCCTGTATTTATAGGCTTTTGATGGGTTCGAATTACTTGACTTGAGGCTGACTTGATCACTTGAAGGCCGACTTGATGTGGAGACTCCATAAATCATATTTGACTCAATACTTGACCTAATTGCATGATTCAAAAGCCAATTTAAATCTGCAATGACACTATAAACTCAGAATATAACCTAGCAGTCCACAATGGGGACTTTGACCCAAGTATGAAACCCATGCTTTAATAAGTCATTTATTTATAACGTAAAATTCTTTTCTTTATTCTTTTGACAAGTACAATAAATATTGAATCAAATACAATCTATGAAGACCGAACCTAGTTACAATATTCATCATAGTGTACCAGTGCCTGTGAAAATTTCTGAATCTAACATACAGAAATCCTACTGCAGTTAACTGATTTGCATTTCTTACTTGTGTTCTTCAATTAACAAGTTTATTTACAGAATTATTCAGTAAATATTAATGCAAATACACTGCAACCTACACCAATATACAGATCAAGTACTAAAAAATAAGATGAGATAATCACACAAAGGACACACTTTTTTTTGGACTAACGTCCTTGGAAAAACCCAATACGGAAATGCCGGTGCAACAGATATGAGGGTTTTATTATTAAGCAGATTTTTGAATACAACTACGGTGCCAAATCCGGCTCATCAACCAGAGAAAATCCTGGCAGAAATACCTCTATTCGGAGACATATTTTGGCTGATCCAACAGTTGAATGATCAAATCCCACAGGTGGCTGTGCTGTCCCAAGTGCTGTGCAACAGCAGCAGCTCCCAACGCTGCGCTGAGGTTGCGTCACCTCCTCTAGGAGTTGCGTCACCCTCCACGTGAGCCTTCCCGGCTCAGAAATCGATCTGCAAAATTGATGCCCGATCTACCTCATAGAAACCCCAATGCTGCCTCTTCAGTGACTGCGTCACCCCTCTAGGCTCTGCGTGACCCTCTCAGGTGCTGCGCTGTCTCTCGTTGGTGCTGCGCTGCCTCTCTGCAATGTATTCTTGGCCTTGGACTGAAGTCCCACTGCCTCTCTGCCGAACTGAAATTCTCAGCAAACCATGCCCCATAATTTCGATTTAGCTCGAGTACTGCGCTCTGTGTGTTGTGTTCTTCAACTGACCCTCAAGCCTTCCTTTATACTTTTCCTGTTGAGAGATCAACGACCGTGATCAAATCTTTAATCAACGACAAAGATTAAAACAAACTTGATCCTTGTCACTTAGAAGCTTCTCACCCACATTTACATTAATTCACTTTAATTATTTTAATTTCCTAAGTTTTAACTTAGGCTCCATTAAAAATAATTAATTATTTGAATAACATGCACTCTGGGCAGAATTTCTTCAAACGATTTCTGGGTCTTGGAGATTTCATGTGTTCTAGCCCCTCCACAAAATTTTGGAGCTAGAGCACATCTGATGCTACCCAAAAATCAACACTCCCTCTTAGCGAGGAATGTGCTCTAGCAACACTTCTCACCAGAAGCATTGCCTGATCCACGACATCGGTCTCTTGCACTGCTAATGCTCGACCTACTGCCCCTCGTCCACTACGCTGCTGCAATATATACTGCTGCCCATGAATCTACCACTGTCACTGTTGCGTCTGTATTGCAACTCTCTCTCAAAATGCTGCATCATGCTGCCCATAGCAATGCCACTACTAATTGTTGCACTGCAACTCAGTTGCTGAGAGTTAAGCAACTGAAAGACATCCCAAATCCTGACATACTAGTTAGTCTGGATGCACCTCGATGCTGAAGCTTCCTCTACTGCTAATCTGCGCTGACCCTCTAATGCTATTGCGACGCTGCTGCTCTGCACTGCGTAAGCACAACTCTGCACTGCGTAAGCACAACTCTGCACAACGCTGCACCACTGTGCACTGCGCGGTTGCTGCTACGTTGCTGCTGCCTTTGCTCTGCGCTGCTTCATACTTTGGCGCTCTAGCTTTGCCATTGTCGCTCCATCATCCCTCACACCAACTGACTCTGGTCATTCCATTACTGTCATTAAGGGCTCTCCTAGCCATATGTGATCCAAGAGTTTGGGCACCTCAAGTATCCCACCCTTCTTCTCTCTGTAGCTCCAACTACAACTCCATATCGCCCCACCTATTCTATAGAGGTGAATGAGCACTCATGGCACAGTCATCGTCATCCTCCTCATCAACCTGTGCTGAAGCAACCTTCGAGACAAGCTTCTCTTCCTTGTCCTTCTTCTTCAGAGGGCACTGTGTGGCAAAATGTCCCATTTGCCCACATCTGAAGCATCTGACCTTCAAGAGGTGCTTTTTCTTTCGTCTTTGCTGCCCTTGCTGTCCCTTTGATGTGAGAGCCGCATCTTCCTCTTCCTCCTTCTTGATTTTGATCCCTTTATTGTCGCTTCCCACCTTGGTCCACCGTCTGATCTCTTCCTGTCAAAGAGCTGCCAACATCTGCTCCCATCTAGGAAGAGTAGCCCTGCCTAAAATGCTTTGGACAAAAGTTTCCCAGTCTTCAGTGACTGCATTCAGGGCTGTCCTAACCATAAATCCAGGATCTGTTGTAGTCCCTACGAAAGCTAGCTGATCTCGAATCCGTTGCAATTTGATAAGGAAGGGATCAATTTCTTCTCCCTTCTGCATCTGAAACAATCTCAACTGATTCTCAAGCAACATCTTTCTCTGGATGGAAGATCCCTCGTACAATGTGGTCAAGGACTCCCACATTTCCCTTGCTGTGTTCTCCTCAACAATATGTTGGATCACATGATCCTTGACTCCGTCCATGATCATGCGCTTTGCTTTTGCTTGAGCCTCCTCGTACTTCTTGAGAGGATCAACATCAATCGAATAGCAATCGTGTTCAAAGCATGATCCTTGATGAGATGTTCATCCAAAACTGCTAGGATCCTGGCCTTCTAGATGACAAAGTTGGATGCTCCATCCAACCTGTCCTGATCCCTCAGTCCATTCACGACCATCTCTGCTCAACTAAATGTTGAACAAGTTCCTTTCTCCCTCTTTCACTGCTGCCCTAGCAAAACTCGGATATGGATTTCTTTGGCGCTAGAAATCCTCTAAGGAACAAGCTCCCTTTGAATCTCAGTTTCCTTCATGGAAATCCTTCTGCCAACAAATGTCAAAGCACAACTCTCTGATCTCTCTTTGCTATTGCTCAACACTGGATCTAGACTTCTTGGTAAGAAATATTCTGAGGAACTGATTCCCTCTACTTGATTCTGCCCCACTAGACACTGTTCTGCACCAACAGAATCAGTGTCCCACCAACAACTCCAGATAAAAACTGCACTGCACCTCTAGCCATGGCAACTGGAAAAAATGAGACTCAATAGCCTCTGCGCTAGCCCAACAATCATTGCGCTGCTTTTTGCAACTACGACGTCACCCTAACAGACTGTTAAAGGCTTTGTGTGAGCCTTCCTTGGTGACTGCATAACCCTTCCTCTACCTCTATGGTTCAGAACTACGCTGTGTCTCGAGACAGGTGCTTTCCTGCAACAGATTTTCCTCTGTCCTTTTGTTGATGGCTTCGGTCCTCCTTGATCTGCAATTACTCTGATACCATGTGAAAATTTCTGAATCTAACAAGAAGAAATCCTACTGCAATTAATTGATTTGCATTTCCTACTTGCGTTCTTCAATTAACAATTTTATTTACAAAATTATTCAGTAAATATTAATTCA
The DNA here is from genome assembly GCA_034641835.2 of Pinus albicaulis. Taxonomy (NCBI): domain Eukaryota; kingdom Viridiplantae; phylum Streptophyta; class Pinopsida; order Pinales; family Pinaceae; genus Pinus; species Pinus albicaulis. Next base: position 578,808,461 of record CM076570.1, read on the forward strand.
AATACACTGCAGCCTACACCAATATACAGATCAAGTACTGGAAAATAAGATGAGACAATCACACAAAGGACACACTTATTTTTGGACTAACGTCCTCGGACAAACCCAATACGGGAAAAATAGTGCAACAAATATGGGTTTTATTATTAAGCAGATTTTTGAATACAACTAGGGTGCCAAATCTGACTCACCCAACAGAGAAAATCCCGATCGAAGTAACTCTATCTGGAGATAGATTTTTGGCTGATCCAACAGCTGAATGATCACATCCCACAGGGGATTGCGCTGTCCCCAGTGCTGTGCAGCACCAACTGCTCCCAACTCTGCCTTGAGACCGCGTCACCTCCTCTAGGAGCTACATCACCCTCCACGTGAGCCTTCCCAGCTCAGAAATCGATCTGCTGAATTACTGCCCGATCTGCCACACAGAAACCCCAACGCTGCCTCTTCAGTGACTGCGTCACCACTCCAGGTTCTGTGTCACCCTCTCATGTGCTGTGCTTTCTCTCCTTGGTGCTACTTTGCATCTCTGCGATATATTCCTGGCCTTGGACTGAAGTCCCACTGCCGAACTACCCCTCTCTGCACTAGAACTCACTCTGAAATTCTTAGCAAACCACGCCCCAAAATTTCGATTTAGCTCAAGTGCTGCTGTGTGTGTGTGTTCTCCAATTGATCCTCAAGCCTTCCTTTATACTTTTCCTGTTGAGAGATCAACGATCGTGATCAAATCTTTAATCAACGGCTAAGATTAAAACATACATGATCCTCGTCACTTAGAAGCTTCTCACCCACATTTACATTAATTCACTTTAATTATTTTAATTTCCTAAGTTTTAACTTAGGCTTCATTAAAAATAATTAATTATTAGAATAACTTGCACTCCAGGCGGAATTTCTCCAAATGATTTCTGTCTTGGAGATCTCATGTGTTCTAGCCCCTCCACAACATTTCAGAACTAGAGCACATCCGATGCTACCCAAAAATCAACAGTGCCTACGTAGATTTGACGCAGAGGCTGACACAAGGGTTTTGTGGAGCCCAGTTGGTGCCAGTTTTGGAGCTGGATCAGTGTCGGGTGAGACAAAATTTGTCTCACTAATTTTTGTGGCCAGTTTTCCTATAGTGGATTGCCAATTTGGTCATCCAATTGTACTAAAAAAATTCTCACTGCTGCTTAATAATAAAAACCCTTAGTTGCTGCACCGATTTTCCCACATTGGGTTTTTCCGGGGACTTTTGTCTAAAAATAACGGTGTCATTTTTAAGTGTGTGTGCTAGCATTTCACAGTTTCCAATGCCTTTATTTTCGCAGTATTTTGTTTGTGAAGATTGCAATGTGATCAATTCGTTATTGCCGTGGCAATAAACTGCATAATTAATTTACAGTTTGAAGAATTAATTCCAGTTGCTGCAATAGAATTTCAGTAGTGAAATTTTGACACCTTGTATGTTGGATGCGTCCTACTAAAATCCCCCTATGACTACCCGCAATAAAATAGTATATGTGCCAAGTTAAAGAGGTGAGGGCACTCTCTAATGAAGGTCAAAAGATGACAAGTGTAGTTGAAATATCCATGCAATAAAGATGAGAGAGCGCCTATGAGAGGTGTACCTTAGAAAAATGTGCCATGTAACTGCCTCATCCACCCAAAAGTAATAAAGTATCTCCATGTGTAGTGCACCATAGGAAGAAGTGCCAAGATGGTTTGGACTCATCAATATACATGTCAGGACTCAAAACCATGTGTTGTTTCCTATTACCATCAATAAGTCCCACCAAACCATTTGCACAAGAGAGAGTGGGCCCTAGAAGTGCACCAACCTCTCCGATAAAAATAATCATGAATACCTTGGAAACTATGCCAAGAGAGGGGCGTTCCATAATAAAGCCTCAAATCAATTCTAAACAATTTCGAAGTGAAGTAGGTGCTCAAGCTATCCAAGGTAATAATATAGATTGATTTAACCATCGAATAGTTAAATCAACCTCAACATGTGTGCACAAGGGTTAATGCTGAAATAAATCGTAGTTCAACCTCCCAATAGTCACTAGTTGATTAAATCAACATGAACATGTGTGCCAATGGTTGGGGGGGGGATGTGCACTCCAACAAGTGTTGTACATGGAAATAAGATGCATCTCTGAGTAAAGTCCACCATGATAACAACACAATGATAATGTAGAAGCTCCAGCTAGGTTTGAAACTAGGGTACATCACCAAAGGCCTGACATGATTAATACCTCATGAAACTTAGGAGAAGGATTGATTACCAAAGATGCATGTAGTACCTCCCCATCTAACTCAAACTTAGGAAGAAGAACATCAGTGAGGGTACTAACATCATCCAGCACATTCCACCTAGGTGATATCTAAGAAATGTTACAATGTCTAATCATGTCACTTAGGGACATGCCATTGAGGCAAAGTGCACAACCACAACAAATCATTCATCTAACAACATCAACATCATAAGATAAGGGGACAATAAAAATGCTAACCATCCAATCCTCAAGTATGCCCCCACCACACATCAAGCATAAGTTGACCATGTAGAACAACCCCTTCGTAGTGACGCCAATAATACAACATCACCATGCAAAAATCACTAGGCGACACTAACAATATCATGAAACATCGACCTCCTAACACCATCCTCTAACTGCTTAGGAGGCTAGAACCATTATCCAAGAATAAGATGTAGCTCATCCAAGATAAACAAGTACGCCACATCCACATCATAATGAGATAACATGCTCCATAACCATCAATGTGCAACCAAGGGGTGATCAACAAGGCAAACACATGTGAGAAGACCACCAAATCAAGAAGCACGATCATCCAACCAAGGAGAAGTGAGACACCATGACCAAAGACTTCCAACAAATGATCATCCAATGCAATGAAGAGAAGGGGATCCACGAAGATGAATCACCTCAAGTAGATCCCAAAGCTCCAAGATACCAACTGCAAATCTCCACAAATGTGATGAAAATCACAAGTGGAGCCTCTAACAATATGTGTAGTAATACATATTATTGGGGTTCTTTTTGATTTCAAGGGCTTTGCTGATCAAGTGGGTGGACTAATGCTAGATTTTGGCAAGGACCTTGGATTGTCGAAGAAGACGTGGTGTTTGTCTGAGGCGAATGTTCGACAATGGGCGATTTGGTTACACATGTGTGAGAACCTTAATTCGGAAAATTACGGAAAATTGATTCTAATAATACAAGCAGTGAAATTTTAGAGCGAAATTTACCAATTAAATACACAACTACATATCTGGCTTCCGAATTTGAAGTCAATCTTGCGTTGTTGTAGCACCCAATTTGCTCCCATTACCAAAAGACCAAAACCTCCTAGCCAAAAAAGGCACAATCTTGGTACCCAACTCCAAAGTACTTCAAAATTTGAAGTAATTTGGCCCCCGTGCCCAAAAGCTTCAAGAACAATCAAGGATTCTCTCAATCTATATGACACTCTATAGAAAATTCCTCCTCTTCGCACTTCATTCCAAAAGCCCAAAAGCTCCCTTCTCAGTGATACTCCCTTCCCCATATATTTCTTCAAATCACCGCCTTTCTTCCCTTTCCCGTCTCTGTGTCACTGTCCTTGTTACGTGGAACTTCGCATGCCTTTAAACCTTATTTGATTTTTATAGATTTGATTGAGTAGGTTCACCTTTTTAAAAGGTAGGCTATGTAGGATTATTTTGATTAGTTTAATCACTATTTTATTAATTAAATTAATTTACTTTATTGATAATTTTAATTAAATTATATTATTATTTTGTTTATTTTAATCATATATAATTTGTAAATTAAATTATATTTCTTTTGATCAAGGATTATCATATATATGTATATAAGGGTGGTATACATATCAAGTATCTACCTTGATATATTCATTATATTCCGGTGAGATAGGAATTTATTTCGATAATCTATTCATTACCCTAACTTAGACATTTTCCAGTATTAGTTAATTTGTATACTAGTGCAATACATGCGGTTCATGCATATGTAGGTATCATATGGATGCTCCGTATGTATGCTAATATTTGCTTTTTGTTTGTAATTGTAGGTGGGTCCTTAAATACACAAATATCACTGGTATCAACAATGTATTCTTTAAGATCAGTTTGGATGGCTCAACCAGTTTGTCTAATGTAGGAGATGCCGAATGGATAGGGGATCTCATAAATGCGTTGTTGGAAAGGATCAATTTTGTCTTTCAATGTACTAAAAGTGTTCTTAAAGGTTTTAAGGGGTTTGAAAACAATGTGGTTGTTTTTCTTCTTAAGAACTCTAGTTAGCTTGTCAATGGTCCCATGGATAAGGGGAAGATAAGCTTGGGGAAATGGTGGTTTGGGAGTTTTGGTATTTTCTCTTAGGGAGTTTTTTTCTTTTGTGTCCTTTGTTGTGGAGCAATGAATAGTAGTAAAAAATCGAAGAAGAGTCTCGACTCTATGAATGACTAACAAAAATAAATCTTCAATGCATTTCTTTAAATGTCATTTGATAAGTCTTGGCTGGTCAGAAACTTTAATATGCTCTTAGAAAAGGAAAACTGAAAGAAAGATGAAATGCATGTCTTCTATGTTTCGTGGTAATCAATAGAATAATTGACACAGATCCAATATTTTTGGTCCTTAATTTTATTGCAACTGCATTCTAAGTTATTTTTATGGAATAGGTTATCAAGAATAGATATATTATTGTTTTTGGCTTGACTGCCTTGATATTGTGATGAAATGAAAATTGGCAGGAAACTGAAATGCATTCCTTTGCCAGGCTAATGTTGACATGTATTTGTTTCTAGAGCCAAAAGTTGGCAAAACATCAAGAAGTTGGTGCATTTCAAAATCTTCCCATGGTGATCCCCTCGAAGGATATTCTTTTTTCTGCAATGAGGAAGGCAAAGATGGTTGGTCCAACAAAAGGTATTCAAACATGCCAAAAACACAAGGAATCAATTACTTTGTCTTATGAAAGATAAGAGTAGGAGCTTTCTAGCACCATTAGTTGCTGTGTATTTTATTTCATATTCATATTTAGGTGGCTGATGATACCTTTCTAAGTGTGCATTTATTTAAATGAATTCCAGGTATTGCAAATATAGCAAAGAGAGAACGGAATCGAGGGGCAAAGCAGCTAGATGCATTGATGAAAGTTAATAATCTGATTTTATTGCTTTGAAAGTTTTAGTTTCTGATTTTACATTATTGAAACTGTTAGTAACTACGATTTAGATAGTAAATTAATGTGCTTCATCATCAAGGTGTTCAACTGCACATAAAGATTTGTTGTCTTCATGTCAGGAGCTAGCTAATCCCTTAAAAAATTATGTGGAGAAATTTCCTCGCTGTCAGAACTTACATCCTTACGAGCAGTCTTTGATTGAGTTCACCCTTGGAAAAGGCGAGTATGAAGAGGTATATATATTAGTCTTCTTATCTCTAGTATTTGTTAGGGTATTGATCATTCCTTTCAAAAGCAAAAAAAGAATAAAATAATGCACCACAATTTTTCCCTTTTTAACGAGTAAAGAATCAAATGTAGTCATGTTATTGTATAGATAAGTTTACATTTTGATTCAAAATGAGTTGATTGAGTGACCTCAATATCTGATAATGATCAATAAACGGCGAGACAGCTGGCTGTTAGTTCAGCTGAATTTAGTTCTATCTAAGGCCTGTTACCCCTCATATTTGCGTGACTAGTAAATGTGTGATTTTCATTACATGGCAGATTTTCAGGGGTAACTTATGGGGATGCTGATGGACTCTAGAGATACTAACCTTCTATTTTTGCTCGTGGATAGTACATCTTGGTTGGGGATAATTGGTGGTTGTGGATCTTCTTACTTCATCATGGTGATACATAGGATGCTAAATGTTGCTTTAGTAGTTGGTATGGTGGTTCATCTCTATGCATGGCTTTATCTTCATGGTCATACTTGATGCTTAGATTGTAATGGTGTTATACTCCTTGGCACTATATCTTGGTATTGCATGCTTTATTTGGATGAATCAGCTTGTCACCCACCACTTGTGGGTGACACCCATTGGAGAAATTTTTTCTCTGAGATGGTCCTTATCTGGCAGCTAGCAGCCCCTTGCAGCCACCGGATAGCTCGATGTGCCACTATCTCCGCCACCTGAGCCAACCATGTGGTGCCTCGCCCATTTGTTATGATCGTATGTTTGAAGGTGGGCCTCCCAACCACGAAGGTATGACTTTTCATTGTGTTGTTTGGTAATTGCGTTTACTTATCATGGACACTTTTGGGCATGGACTGGTGGGGGGATTCAGAGGAAAGAGTGGGTTTGGTTTGTACTCTTGTCTCCTCAGTCCAACTTGGTGGTTAACCTTGTATCATAGTCCTGTGTGATCTCTTTTATTCACTACTATCTTTAGGAGTGCTACTACATGGGAAATCTTGATTTTGGTTGCATGGTCCTGCTCCTCAATACCATAGACATCACTCCCGTCCGCTCATTATAAACCCTTTTCATATATTTCCCATCCAGGTCCACAAGGTGTTAGCCTCCCCCTCCCTTTCCCAGACTAGGTTGGGCCTGGAACGATGCCTCAGAGGTTGATGCAGCTAAAAGAAAAAGAAAACACATAATTTGGCCACTCTCAACAGGAAAAGTACCACAAAATGCAAAAGGTGGCCGAGACATACACATTTACCACGTAGACAAAAACCAAACATGAGCTCTTCCCCTTTCATTATGGCCATCACCTTTGTTCCTAGGGTCCCTCATATTGACCCCTTTCATCATTAAGGAACCCATGATTGTCCCAACCCTTGGCGGGCGATGAACTGCCCCACCTTAAAGAGGGTATCCATTGCTATATCTTACACATCATGATGTCATCCCCTCGAGCCTCGAGCAGTTATAAAATAAAAATCAATAAAAGGCAACAAGAATATGAAGAAGGGTGGGAAAACAAACGCCATGGTAACTCATGTACCACGATTGCTTCCTCCTGCATTCATACACCCAAGTGTGGGCTTCCCTATTATGGCTACCCTTGTACTATGGCATGTGGTTTGGAGCCTTCCCCTGATGCCCTATTCCATTCCATCATCATATCACATGCTGCCTACCACTTGATGGATGTACGATGGACATGTCAGCCCCTTTAGAGGTAGAAACCACTTAATAGGGTCCTTAGTTAACCCCCTTATTGAGCTTGGAGACACCTGTACATGCTAAAGTCCATTATGCAAGGGCATGCCGCTATGAAGTGTCCACTTGATTCCATGATTTGTAAGCTCTTTTACTTGATTACTCTAATGATTTGTTGTACTGGGAGGCGAGGAGACACATTGGATCTTACATAGGATTGCACGTGGTTCTCCATTTGGGGTTTGGTCTCCCTATACGAGGTCTAAGCTCTCCAGAGGGTCAATATTGGCACTTGTAGGGTGAGCGTTGAGAGCCACGGGCCTCCACCATAGCAGAGAGCAAATTGCCACTTCATGGATCCTTCAACACCATTCATTGATTAGTCGTGTTCCAAATTTTGGATGAGGATGATGCACCTGGACCACCATGCCTTGTAGGCTTCACACTTTCACCACACACTTGGCAGATGTTCCAGGGCCTAGATGAGGATGTGTCTCACCATGGGAGATGGAGGTCTTATGTCATCATTCTAGCCCTTACAGATGGTAAACATGCATTATTGATCCACTTGGTGACCCATGAGGATGTCATTGTGCCCCCATACCCACTTGGTGTAGAAATTTTAATACAATTATGTATTGCCTGGATTCTCCTGGTCTACCAATTATATACCACTGTTAAATACAAAATCCTTCTACCTAATTCTTTGCGGAAATTTAATCGCCAATTGCAAACACATGAAGAAAGATCAATCACACATAACACAGATGTTTTTACTGGGAAAGCATAAAGCAAAAAACCCCACTATCATATATTATGTATATATCATGGATCATGAAACAATCTTATACAAAACTCTAATCCAAGAGCTTTTAGTACAATATACAATCGTCTCACACTGTCATACAAAAATTGGCAAATCCATGCGCCAATTTACTGTCTCCTGACAACTTGCCTCCATTGCGCAATCCCTGCTGATCACAATCCCTGAATGAATTCGATCTTGCCTTGCCTTGACTGCACAATCCTCATTGGCATCTCCAATGTGTGTGTGGTTGCTTGAGTGCACCCACTAATGTCACAACAGATAGTCAAATTGTCCCTTTCACCTATCTCTCAACTGGGTCTCCACTGGATCTGACATGCATGTAGTTAACAATAGTAAATCTTCAGTTGCATGTGAGACCACTGATTGTGAATTAATTAAATAATTAATTCACTAATCTGTCACTAGTGTATGTTCAGTTAAAACTAGCACAACTGAGTTTAACTCACTTAACTAAGTTAAACTACTTTACAACTCACATAACTACACATCCAACTCTGTTACAACTTCGAATCACTCAGTTACAACTAAGTCCACTTGCATGTCCCACCAACCAACCTTAGAACTTGAAATTCCTTCAGCTAACTGGTTTGTCCCATCAGTTACCTATATCAAGTGCTTCAAGAGAATAGATTATTATTTATTGTCTAATTATTATTAAGAGATAATAATAATTGACATGCATTCTATTTTTAGACATGTGATCTATAAATAGACTTCGCACATGCATCTAAAAATAGAATCTCATCTATAAATAGAAATTTCTCAACCATCTATAAATAGACTCTCGCTATAAATAGAATTTGCTCAACATTCTAAAAATAGACATGCACCTAAAAATAGCCTACGGGCCCCACCTAGTGTAGGTGCTTAATTTTCACTAGGATCATCATCTTGTTGAATCTCAACAATCCCTCTCAACAAGAAAGGGACTATCCTTCACCGCGATCCTGTCTCTATGGTATTAAAATTTGCTCCTGGTGAGCGCCTTCGTTAGAATATCTGCATCCTGATCTTCCGTAGGAATGTACTAAAGCAACGTGATCTTCCGCTGCACACAATCTCTGATATGATGATACTGGATATCTATATGCTTAGATCTATCATGAAACACAAGATTAATCAAGATTTTAATGCAACTCTGATTATCATAATGAATCACTGTAGGATCTAAATGAGAACTAAACAAACCAACCCGGATCTTTCTCATCTAGATAGCTTCACATGCAGCGTGACTTGCTGCTATGTATTTCACTTCCGCTGAACTAAGTGCCACAGATCTCTGTTTCCTGCTGTACCAAGAATCAGTTGTAGATCCGATAATGAAGACCCCTCTTGATGTGCTCTTTCTGTCCATTGGGCTGCTCACCCAATCTGCATCCGTGAAGCCATGCCACTTCACCTCATCCGTCTATCTGTACCATAAACCATACTTAGATGTGCCCCTGAGATATCTCAGGACATGCTTGCCTGCCTTCCAAAAGAGCTTGGTAGGCTTAGCGATCGCTTGACTAAGCTGGTTCACCGCATAGCATATGTTACTAAATACATTAGCGAACCCACCAACTGTCGATAGACAGTAGCATCCACTACCTCTCCAGATGTAGCGCCCTCTTTCCTCTAGTTTCTTGGAAGAGGAGTATCCATGGGTTTGCAGCCTTCCATGTGAAACTTACCCAGTATCTCCCTTGCATACTTGCCTTGAGACACAAAAAGTTCACCATCTCGCTGCCATATTTCCAATCCAAGGAAATAATGAAGGAGGCCCATATGCTTCATCTCGAACTCCTTTGCAAGGTCCTCCTTGCATGAGTGTATCAGCTACTCATCACCAGTCAATATTAAATCATCAACATAAAGAAAAATGATTAAAAGCTTACCCTCCACCACAATCTGGTATAGGTTTGCATCCTCCTCACTCTTGGTGAAGCCAAGTCCAGTGAAATAGTTGTCGATCCAAGTGTACCAAGCACAGGGTGCTTGCTTCAGCCCATACATTGCTCTTTTGAGTCTGCACACATGCGGCTCGCTGCTGAAGATCTCAAATCCTTCAGGCTGCTCAATGTACACTTATTCCTCAATTATCCCATTAAGGAACGTAGTCTTCACATCCATCTGATGAATGTGCCAACCCATCTGCGCTGGGAGAGCAAGGATGGTCCTTATGGAAGAATACCATGTGACAGGTGCAAAGGTTTCTTCATAATCAATCCCCTTGATCTGTGAGAAGCCCCAGGCCACAAATCTGGCCTTGTATTTCTCAACACTCCCATCAATAGCTTGCTTTACCTTGTAGATCCATCTTGAACCTACCATTGATTTATCAACCGGCCTTGGAACAATTTCCCAAGCGTTGTTTCTGACAATGGAGTCATACTCCTCCACCATTGCATCTACTCATGTGAGCTCTTGCACTTCTTCCTGAAAGGAAGATGGCTCAGTCACAATACATTTGCTCATGAGAGCCATGTATCCAGTGAATCGGTCAGGAGTCTGTCTCTGTAAGCGCTGTGAAGTAGGGACTACTACATTCTGTGCCGCATCAAGCTTCAGCCTCTCAGCTTCAATGGTACGCCTTCTGCCAGTTTTGATGTTTGGCTCTGCGTGAGTGGACTCCTCCACTCAATGAACTTCCTCCTGTGGCTGATCCACACCTAGAGACTCATCTTTGGGAACAAGCAGTTCCTCCTCCGCATGCAAGTCTAGCTCCCTCTCAAGCGACAACTTCATGGCTTTCTTCTCATTGAATTTTATATCCCATCGCACCATAGTCATTCGATTGTTTAGCAAATACACATGATAATTATGGGGTGTTTCAGTGTACCCCACAAATATCCCAACTTCAGCAATCGGCTCCAGCTTCTTCCTGGCGTTCTTGGTCACATGCACATAAACAAATGAGCCAAAAATTTTAAAGTGAGAAACATCCGGTTTCTTACCAGTAAAATCTTCTTCAGGTGTACTCATGCCAAATACTCTATGAGGACAACGGTTTTGCACAAAAACCATAGTGTTGCATGCTTCCGCCCACAAATGCATTGCTAGGCCCTGATCATGGAGCATCGCTCGTGCAACACCTACGATCGTTTTATTCTTCCTCTCCGCGACCCCATTTTGTTGTGGGTTATTTGGCGCTATGAGTTCTCTTCGAATTCCTTCTTTGCTACAGAAGTCATTGAATTCATTGGAGATGTATTCTCCACCATTATCGCTTTGCAGAGCCTTCACTTGCTTCCTCGACTCTTTCTCCACCAATGCTTTAAACGCACAGAACTTTGAGAATGTTTGACCCTTCTTCTACATGAAGTAGATCCAGCATTTACGAAAAAAGTTATCAACAAAAATAACATAATACTTGTGTTTTGTTGTTGAAGCAGCCGAGAATGGTCCACACACGTCTGTGTGAACTCTCTCCAGGATCACCGAAGCACGATTCTCCTTTTCATGAAAGGTGGACTTTGTATACTTCCCCATGGTGCAACCCTTGCACTGATCTAACTGAGCAAGTGTTCCCATTGGAAGTCCAAAAGATATTTGTTGCATGACTTTCAAGGCTCCATGATGAAGATGGCCCAATTGCCTGTGCCATAACTCACCCTTATCCCGACTCACCAATTTTTCTGCCTTGGCCATCATGGCAGCGCAACCATCTACCTCCATCTTGTAGAGATTCTTAACTTGAATCCCTATCCTCTTGGCTTGAACCGTTGTTTTATGTCACAGGAAAGCTTTTCTATCGCTGAAAACAACGTCATAGCCTCTGTCCTCCAACATTGTGACTAAGACCAAGTTTTTCTTTAGACCTGGAACATGCATAACATCTTTCGAATGAAATGGTTTACCTGAATCTCTCTCAAAGGTAATGGTACCAATGCCGGCCGTACCGTATCGTCCATCGCCCATCTCTATATGCATTTGGAGATCTTTTCTCCTCCAAGTCATTGAAAAGCTCCTTATCTCTTCGTCATGTGGAAGGAAGCACCACTATCAAGATACCACACCGATCCCATTGTGCTTGATACCAAGCATGCGATCAAAGAGAAATCAAGTTCAAATTGGGAGGCAAGGGCCTCACCAGTTGCAGCTCCAACATCTTTCTTGTTCTTCTTTTTTTGTGGACAGTTTGTGGCGAGATGCCCATGTTCGTGATAGTTAAAACACTTCACCTTGGACAAATCCAGCTTCTTGCCTTTAGACTCGGATTTTGAGTCGAATTTCTTCCCCTGCCCTTTCCTTGCCTTGGAAGCCAAAGCACAATCCTCTTCATCATCATGCTTTGATGAAGAGCCATCTCTGGTCTTCCCCCTGAACTTCTCGTGCACTAGATCCGACCACAGTCGTTCCCAATATGGCAGTTTTTCTCGTCCGTTGACAGAGTCTTGATAACTGTGCCAACTCTTAGGAAGTCCCAAGAGAGCCAAGCTCACCAAATCATCATCAACAACTGTGATTCCCACACTCCCCAGTTCATCTCGACATTGGACAAACTTTGTGAGATACTTGGGAATATTGTCGCCCTTCTCCATCTTGATCTTCCTAAGTTTATCTTTTAGCGCCAATTTCCTATGGTCGTTGCTGCTTTGGAAAAGATCTGTCAAAGCCTTCCACATAGTAAATGGAGTGGCTTTCCCATGAAGGCTTGAGACAATATGGTCTCGCACACCTTCCAACAGAATCCTTCTTGTCTTCGCTACTTTATTTTGCCATGCGTTAAGTAATGCAGCATCCGTCGAAGTCGGCTTAGGAACATCACTGTCGATGAATTCCTTCAAGCCATTATCTTCAAGCACCGCCTCCATATTGTCCTTGCATGCAATGTAGTTCGAGCTGCCCTCGAGTGCATACTCTAGCCGCAAACCATTGAAAGCCATTTCGATGTTTACTCAACTGTCGCACCAAGAAATTCTTGCAGTAAATTCGAATTGTTTCCACCAACAAACTCAGCTACTACAATTTTGCAATCTTCTTTGCTCCGATACCGTGTAGAAATTTTAATACAATTATGTATTGCCTGGATTCTCCTGATCTAACAATTATATGCCACTATTAAATACATAATCCTTCTACTTAATTCTCTGTGGAAATTTAATCGCCAATTGCAGACATACGAAGAAAGATCAATCACACATAACACAGATGTTTTTACCGAGAAAGCATAAAGCTAAAAGCCCCACTATCATATATTATGTATATATCATGGATCATGAAACAATCTCATACAAAACTCTAATCCAAGAGCTCTCAGTACAATATACAATCGTCTCACACTGTCATACAAAAATTGGCAAATACATGCGCCAGTTTACTGCCTCCTGACAACTTGCCTCCTTTGCGCAATCCCTGTTGATCACAATCCCTGAATGAATATGATCTTGCCTTGCCTTGACTGCGCAATCCTCATTGGCATTTCCAATGTGTGTGTGGTTGTATGAGTGCACCCACTAATGTCACAACAGATAGTCAAACTGTTCCTTACACCTATCTCTCAATTGGGTCTCCACTGGATTTGACATGCATGTAGTTAATAGTAGTAAATCTTCAGTTGCATGTGAGACCACTGATTGTGAATTAATTAAATAATTAATTCACTGATCTCTCACTAGTGTATGTTCAGTTACAACTAACACAACTGAGTTTAACTCACTTAATTGAATTAAACTACTTTACAACTCACATAACTACACATCCAACTCTGTTACAACTTCGAATCACTCAGTTACAACTAAGTCCACTTGCATGTCCCACCAACCAACCTTAGAACTCGAAATTCCTTCAGCTAACTGGTTTGCCCCATCAGTTACCTAATATCAAGTGCTTCAAGAGAATAGATTATTATTTATTGTCTAATTATTATATAGAGATAATAATAATCGACGTGCATTCTATTTTTAGACATGTGATCTATAAATAGACTTCACACATGCATCTAAAAATAGAATCTCATCTATAAATATAATTTTCTCAACCATCTATAAATAGACTCTCGCTATAAATAGAATTTGCTCAACATTCTAAAAATAGACATACACCTAAAAATAGCCTACGAGTCCCACCTAGTGTAGGTGCTTAATTTTCACTACGATCATCATTTTGTTGAATCTCAACACTTGGGGACACCACATTTGATTTGCTTGGATATCAAGGGGCCACCCCCTTGATCGCTATGTTTGGAGCCTATTCTCTCAACTTAGCGCACTTTGGACTCCACTAGGAATCTTCAATGGCCCAACAACTCATTGTATCTACTATTTTGGCCTATTGAAAGACTTATCTTTGTATTATGGAGCTATCCTAGTGGGCTTGTCACCAAGTTTTGTTATTCATGCACATTATTTTATTATTAAGGGGCATTATTAGACTAATAGGATATTCAAACCCCCTTATGGATTGTATAAATAGATGAAAGGCTCAGTCATTTCTCTCCTCACAGTTTTGGATTGGACTATCTCTTCTTGAGAATTTCGGCTAGCCTTTTGATGGATGAATTGGAGCTCTAATGCGTTTCGATGTTTGGAAAAACTTAATTTCTTGTCTTGGAGCTTCGATTTCTTTGCATCCTTATGATTGGAATAATTTCGCTATATACTTGTGAGTGCCTTTTCATCCTTATTTATAATTTTGTCTCATAAAATTGTCTGTGGAATATTTTCATATACAATTTTGTCTCCTCACAATTTTGGATTGGACTATCTCTTCTTGAGAATTTCGGCTAGCCTTTTGATGGATGAATTGGAGATCTAATGCATTTTGATGTTTGGAAAAGCTTAATTTCTTGTCTTGGATCTTCGATTTCTTTGCATCTTAATGATTGGAATAATTTCACTATATACTTGTGAGTACCTTTTCATGCTTATTTGTAATTTTGTCTCATAAAATTGTCTATGGAATATTTTCATTCATGAGGCGGGTATAGCTGCTCTTTATCTTATTGTAAATTGTTGGGCTTTTCTTTGTGAGGTATTTTTCATATGATCATTTGAAGTATGGTGAATTATTGTCCTAGAGGTACATGAATGTTCATTAATTGCCTTGATAAGTCATCGTTTGCAATATATGGAAGCATAAATTTCCCTTTGTAACCTAGTTGCTACGTAGGCCATACGAAGTTGCTAGGGAACTCTTTCTTTGGAATTAAGCCTACCTAAACATTGATTTCATTTGACTCTATTCTCCCAATTGGCTAGGCACTGGTCTAGTCCAAAGATGATCGCAAAAAGAAAATTCTTTTTCACCTCCTTCCTTCTTTTCTAAGCCCTAACCTAGAAGGCTATCTAGGGCATCGCAAGGATCCTATTGTAGCCATCAAAAATTGATGAAAATTGGTCTAGAGTTGTGCTGGTGAATCCTCTAGAGGTCCAAATTTGAGGCTATTCCGACAGAGAAATCTCGAGATATCCCAATCCCTAGCTTAAAAACCATTTCCCTCATTTGCCTTTGGTTAATGGCTTCATTAAGGATCATTGCATTAAACATTAAGTCAAATCCCATCTCTTTGATCCTTTTCTTCTCCCTTACTTGGTCAAGATCCATTGTTTGAAGTTTCACTCTAAAACCTTGACCTCGTTTGGGGCCTATTAGGGTTTCTTTATGGACCTGCAACTTTGTTATTTAAATTCGTCAAGGATTACATAGAAACTATTTCTCCTTTGGGATTCTTAGGTCTAGGACATCGCTTGTTAAAGGATAGTCTCCAAACCTAGGTCTAGGTATCCCCTAGCCCTTCTTAGAGAGCTAATCACCTTGCTTTCAAAGCAAGTAAACCTATTATCTGAGCTTCTCTTGTGAATAGGCTTTAGGAATCACTCCGCATCCTATCTTTGATATACCTATCCTCGTGATTCCTTTCGTATCGGGACTCCTCCCATCGTTGAAAATCCATAAAGAGCAGGGAGCTTTAGCTGAGGTGACAAGGGCTATTGCTCTATTGTTGCCACTTGACCTAGCAGTTGCTCTATATGATCCCCTCCTAGGACCCTTGCTAGTTTGAGTAGTAACATTTTTGGCACCGTTGTCAGAGATAAGAGACATGTGCCTTGTTTCCCCTACGACATCATTGATATATTATTATTGGCGACTTCATTGGAAGAACGAAGCCCTAGTTCTTCATTGAACTTTAAGGTCAATGCTTGTAGGGTGAAACAATCATTTCTCTAAGCAACTTTAAATTCACCCTGGCAACTCCTACATAATTTACATGTATATCTTGATAGGATTTCTTTCTTTGATGATTTTCCCGCTTTGGACATCGCTAGCATCCCTGGGCACCCTAATCATGTCATAGGATGGATGGTACGTGGGGTGCCCATGTTTGATGGTGATCCACTCTCCGCAACTAATCATGTAGAAAGATTTATTGCACATGCTTCAAAGGAGAAAGTGGTCCACCGGGATGTCCTTATACTATTGTTCATTAGCTCTCTCCATGGTCATATCTCATGGTTGCATAATCACGAACCTAAGAGCATCTCATCTATTGAGGAGCTCGTTAAAGGCTTTCTTAGACATTTTCAAGTATGCCTTGCATTAAACATTCAAGAGGAAGCCTTCATTGAGCATCATCACGACCTTGGGAATCTAGATGATGGGCAGGAAAGAGGGTCCTCCCTGGGTCCACATGACGAAAATAAGCATAATGATAATTCCGAAAGCACATGTGATAGGGAGGGTGAGTCCGTAGAGAGTGAAGTTAAGGTTAACCCTACCTTTTCCAAGGATACTATCTGTGATGATCCACCCTTTGAAGACCTTCGAGAAGGTGATCCCATAACCCCTTCAAACATTGATATCAACGATTACCTACATATTAAAGAAGGAAAATGGGAGCTATGTGGAAATCGTTCCGATAAGGACCCTATGTATGACACTAATGGTGATGATATTGATAGGACCCTTGTCTTTCCTCACAATTTTGGGGTTGTAGTTGAGTCCCATGTGGAGCCTTTCCTCAATCCTTCTTACATTATCACTAATAACGAGGAATCCTCCATCTCTCCTAAGTGTGATCATCGTGGGCAACCTGTTTGTAGTGTCTCTCCATCTCATCAATCTCCCTTTCCTACTAATCATAACCCTATGTTGGCCATGAAGCATGGCATAAATGATAAGGACCGTGATGGAGGTGATTTGCCTGATGTTGCCATCCATCACAAGTTTATGAGCCTGATTGTTGACATCTCTATCTTTTGGTTAGAAGAGAGGATCTCATGGAGTAGATTACATCCCCCTTTCCCCTCTTCTCCCATGATCCTCCATGTGCGGGCATTCTATTTTCCCACCTCCTGCCCTGGGGACCCTCCATATGATTGTTCCTATCCTTGCTTTTGGATTTGTTGCATAAGTAATCATTGGGCAAAGTATTTTTATACTGATCTGGTGATGTCCTAGTTGCATTGGCTCTCTGATTACACTTAGTACTTGCACAATGTAATATGCGTGTTAGAATAGGATGCATCGCTTGCTAATTTTTCACATTAGAATTAACCTCATATGGTATTATCATACTAGAGATTAAATTGCATTTAGAATAAATTTTATTTCTTGTTGGTTTTATAGCCTAGTATAAGCATGGGTGATCGTAAGACACCACAAAAACATGCTGCCCCGTGTGCTTGGTCTTTGACATGTGCAGGTAACAGGTCTGTGGTCCCAAGAGATTGCTGGTGTTCTCATGACCTCCCCGTTTGAGTACGTTTGTGCACTCTATTGAGAGCTCATGTCTTAGTTGGAGCTAGATGTTATCCACCACCTGTGGGTGACACCCATAGGAGAAAGCTTTTCTCCTAGATGGTCCTTAGCCGACAACCAACAACCCCTTGCAACCACTAGATAGCTCGATGTGCCACTAAATCCGCTAGTTGAGCCAACCATATGGTCCCTCGCCCATCTGTTATGATCGTATGCTTGAAGTTGGGCCTCCCGACCCCGAAGGTATGACTTTTCATTGTGTAGTTTGGTAATTTTGTTTACTTATCATGGTCACTTTTGGGCATGGATTGGTAGGGGGATTCAACGGAAAGAGTGTTGTGTAACCAGCTCCAAAAATAGAAGAAAAGAGATATCAACGCCTTAGAAATAAGCCGCTTCGAGGGGGCAACCTCCAATACATTACATAAATGAACAATTCTTGGATGATACAAATGAACAAAACCTCCTTCTATATATTGGAGTCCATGGGGCCACAATATAATCCTAGTGGGGCCACAATGTAATCCTAGCCGACCTAACAATAATAATGTAAGGGCACAATAATAACAATATGGAGGTTACAGGGGTACAACAATAACAATAAGTGGGGCTACACTAACATAATAAGGGACTACACTATTAATATAGGGACTTAACATGCCCCTCTCCTTCAAACAAGTGTTGTCCTCAACGCTTGATTATTTATTGATGCTTCTGTATAAAATTCTCATCCTCCCATGTGGAATATTCTACAGGAAAGTTCTTCCACTTGCTGAGATACTCTGAAATTGATCGTACTTGTCGAGTTCTTGTTTTTGTGACTGCTTTAGAACTTCTTTCGATGTGATGTTGATATTCCTGTTGTTTCATTAGATTCTGCACCAAAGTTAGGTTATCCTTTGAGAGTTGGAGAACTTGTTGTTGATGCTCGATGTCATCTTCCACTAATTTATCATCCATATTAGCTATTATTTTATCCTTCAAACCATCCAACTTAGCCTCCATTTATTCTTTTAAACCATCTATGTCATCTTCGGTTGCTCTTCGTAAGATCGAAATTTGTTGCACTTGGTATCGTAATTTTGATATCTCACACTGCAATTCTTCCACTTCATGCATCATAGTATAGATTTCTGAGGGCTTCGACCTCCCAATGTGAAGTCCCAATTAGACCTCACACCGTTTGGAGTAGGAGCCCCATCTGGAATATTGACCTGTTTGCCATGTATTTTTATAGATTTGCCTTGACTCTAATTGAGCCGAGAGGCTCATTCTACAATCCAGAATGAGAGACGTGTAACTATGTCACGTCTTTAAAATAATAATAAAAATAATTTTTGCTCATGTCGGCCAAACAAAAAAACAAAATTAAATAACCAATTAAAAATCTATTAACAAAATAATTAGCTCAGTTGTTAATATTTCACTTTCACTCTTCAAATAATAAATACAATATTTCGATGTCTATCTTAAATAGTATAATTTAACATAGATAGAATATCCAATGTGAGTTATGAATAAAATATTTAAACATGAATTAATATAAAATGGCTCAATACACATGTTATGTAATCTTTATAACATTCAAAAATGTAATTTAAACAGTAAAAACGTACACATTGGTTTTTGCACTCTAAAATAAGTTTGCAACAAAAGAAATTTGATCCCTCTCGGCTCATGTTAGATCCGTGATTTAGATGGATCTATGCTGGTTGTTAGCAAGAGGGGTGCACATGTGCCTTTGAAAAACAAGGGGGGTGTGCCTGGTGAGTGTTCGATTGCATGTGTGTCAAGGTTCTTCTACTGTGGGGGAAAAGAGCAGTGAGTCTGTAAGAGAGAGGTAATAGTACCACCCAAGAAGAGACACACATGAACCGAAAGATTTCGTCTAACATCTAGCGAAATAGTCCACAAGGGATGTGACGGTCATTGCACACAACAATTTGAGAAGGATCTGCCTAATATCCTGCGGAATAGTCCACAAAGATGGGACAACAATTACAACCATTACAACACATTCTCAACAAGATAAGCACTAAAATAACTGAAATAGTTCAACTATCTTAGTATATGTGACAACAAACATGAAATACAAACATCCGCAAAATAATCTTACAAATATTCATAAGTCATGCATGAATAAAGTGTTGGCCTTGAAGGCTTTTGTTATTAAGTAAATGTTCCAAGACACATGTACAATGAACATCACTAGGTCCAATAGTGGAGCGTTGGAGCCACTCCTTGCTCCACAAAAGCACTGGTTTATCTTTCTAATGCTTTGCTGGTGGAGCCAAGGTGAAAAGTCCATTGCTCATACAATGAGAGATTATATATAACCAAGGGTGACTCCTTGACTACCCTCATGACTGTTTGACTTCCCATGACTTTTCAACTTACATGACTTTTTACATTCCATGTGTGTGTAGAAATTATACAAACAATATGTATACTAATGGAGTCAATTTGATCATGCAATATACTAAAAGAAGATACTGAATCCTTATACAATTAATTCTACAAAAATTAAACACGATCGCACAATCACACCAAGTAAGAAAAAGCAAATCAATCCACAACATAGATATTTTTCCTAGGGAAAGCTTGTTGCTCAAAACCCCTCTATCTCTATTGTATAATGAACCAAGGAATCATGAAACAATACAATGCACTCTTCTCACTAGAGTCCATTACACTATCCTGACTGTCTCACACTGATCCAGACAAAATCGGGCCAACACTTAGCCAATTCTCAGCCTATCTTCAACCTGCCTTGCTCACCCAATCCCTATTCTTTAGGAATTTTAGCCTTACGTGATTGCACAAGTATCATGGGCAATCTTATGGTGTTTTAACTGCATCTGGGCAGTTTGCTAAAAATACAACTGATAATTAACATCCCTTTAACCTCTGTCTCAACTGTGTCTTCATCATAACTGACATGCATGCAACTATTAATAGTAAATCATCAGTCACTTGACAGATCACTGCATGTGAATTAAATCTGATTTAATTCACTTGACCTCTCACTAGTGCAACAATCAGTTACAATTAGTTAAACCGATTTTAAACTCACTTAATTGAGTTAACTGATTTCTCATGCATTAAAATAATGCACCAATTGCAACTTGGATTAAAAATCTAATAGAATCACTCTGCATGCCTCATCAACCACCCTCAACTCGAAATTCATGAGCTACTGAGTCTATCACACTCAGTTAACTATTACAAGTGTTTATGAGATAAGATTACAATTTATTGTCCAATTTAATTAAGGGAAAATTAAATTAGACACATTTCCAATTTATTAAATAAATTGGCTTGCACACTAATGTATCGCTAGGACCCATCACTACATGACCTATGGTTCCACACTAGTGTGTGTGCTGTCATGTTGTTTCTGGATCCCAATTTCACTGTTTCTTGTTGCAAATTTCAACACTCCCTCTCAACAAGAACAGAATCAATCTGTCCTGATACGGTACCTTTGGAATGTTCTTGCATGCACACATGCAACTCTTGCATGCAACACTTCTCTAGTGTTGTTCGCACATGCAACTCTTGCATGCAACACTTCTGAAATTGAATGGCCTCCAAACAACTGAATTAGTATAATGCATCTGTCATCAGAGTCTTCTCACTGCTGCTAGCTACTGCACATGTCTATTGGACTCCCTGCGCTGTTGACATCTGCATCCATGCACTCTGCATTGTTGCCAAATCTGATCTGCGCTCCAATATCCGACACTTGTCACTCTGATTTTTGTCTTCCTGACATTTGACTGCATCAATCTAACCGATCCTGTTACTGCTGTACTGTGGGATCCTCGTAGCCAGGTTCGATCCATGAGACACACCATCTCAATGAACCCTGCCCAATTTCTTCTTGGGATTAATTTTGCACATCACCCCACCTCTCACCTGGAGGTATAGCTGCATGTACTCCCTCTGCCCTTTTGGCTCGAAATTTCTTCCTCCTGGAGGTCTCTGCTTGAGTGGACTCTTCCACTCAGTCTCCTTTCTGCTTCTCCAATTGTGGCTGCTCCACAACCTTCTAAGACTGCTTCTGAGGCTGCATGTTGAGAGATAATTGCTCCCTCTCAACCACCGAGTCACTAACCACTGCTTTGCTCCTCAAAGCTTTGCATGCATCCCCAACCTTGAGAGCATACAGGTTCTTGACTCTTACACTGATCTGCTTCACTTGTCTCGTGGCTATGTGTTTAAGTAACACCTGCCCATGCTCGTAACAGTGAAAACATCTAATCTTGGACAAGTCTCTCTTGCCCTCATTGCCTTGGGACTTATTTCCCTTGGCCTTCTTTGCCTTACTGGCCAAGGCACAATCTTCCTCGTCATTAGTCTTGGATGAGGATCCATCTCTTGGTATTCCACCTGAATTCTTCTTGTACAAAATCCGACCAAAGTCGTTCCCAATCTAGTAACTTCTCCCTCCCATTGACAGAGTCCTGATAACTATCCCAGCTCTTGGGAAGGCCTAGAAGTGCTAGGCTCACCAAGTCATAATCTTCTACTGTCACACCAACACTTCCAAGCTCATCTCGACATTGAGTGAACTTTGCCAAGTATGTTGGTACCGTCTCGCCCTCCTCCTTGATTTTCCTGAGCTTGTCCTTTAGCGCTAACTTCCTTTGGTCGCTGATGTTCTGAAAAAGATTTGTCAAGGCCTTCCACATTGCATATGGAGTCACCTTGCCATGGAGACTCGAGACAATGTGATCTCGAACTCCCTCTAATAAGATCCTCCTCGCCCTTGCTACCTTCTTTTGCCAAGCATCAAGAAGAGCTACGTCCGCTGCTACGGGCTTGGGAATATCATTATCAATGAATTATTTCAACCCGTTGTCCTCCAAAACTGCCTCCATTCTGTCTTTCCATGCAATATAATTAGAATTGCCTTCGAGCGCATATTCCCATCTTAATCCATTGAAAGCCATCTTGATTTGCTTGTCCCACCAATAAAAGTATCTGCAAGTTTGAATACTGCTGAACACAAAATCAATTTATTCTCCACTATTGTGATTTCTGGCACTCTGATACCATGTAGAAATTATACAAACAATATGTATGCCAATGGATTCAATCTGATCATGCAATATACTAAAACAAGATACTGAATCCTTTTACAATTAATTCTGCGGAAATTAAACACGATCGCACAATCACACCAAGTAAGAGAAAGCAAATCAATCCACAACACAGATATTTTTCCTGGGGAAAGCTTGCTGCTCAAAACCCCTCTATCTGTATTGCATAATGAACCAAGGAATCATGAAACAATACAATGCACTCTTCTCACACGAGTCCGCTGCACTATCCTGATTGTCTCACACTGATCTAGACAAAATTGGGCCAACACTTAGCCAATTCTCAGCCTGTCTTCAGCCTGCCTTGCTCACACAATCCCTGTGGAATGCAATTCCTATTCTTTAGAAATTTCAACCTTCCTTGACTGCGCAAGTATCATGGGAAATCCTGTGGTATTTTAACTGCATCTGGGCAGTTTACTAAAAATACAACTGATAGTTAACATCCCTTTAATCTCTATCTCAACTGGGCCTTCATCAGAACTGACATGCATGTAGCTATTAATAGTAAATAATCAGTCACTTGACAGATCACTACATGTGAATTAAATTTGATTTAATTCACTTGACCTAGTTCAACAATCAATTACAACTAGTTAAACTGATTTTAAACTCACTTAATTGAGTTAACTGATTTCTCATGCATTAAACTAATGCACTAACTGCAACTTGGACTAAAAACTAATAGAATCACTCTGCATGCCTCACCAACCACCCTCAACTCGAAATTCATGAGCTAACTGAGTCTATCACACTCAGTTAACTATTACAAGTGTTTATGAGATAAGATTAAAATTTATTGTCCAATTTAATTAAGGGAAAATTAAATTAGACACATTTCCAATTTATTAAATAAATTGGCTTGCACACTAATGTATCGCTAGGACCCATCACTACATGACCTGTGGTTCCACACTAGTGTGTGTGCTGTCATGTTGTTTTTGGATGCCAATTTCACTGTTTCTTGTTGCAAATTTCAACAATGTGTCCTTTGGACTTCCACTTTATAATAAAATTTGAATACAATATACAATGGTCCAACATTGTGATGTGGCATATGGCCACTCATGACATGACATGACATGATACTGCTGACATGGTCTGCTTGATGACATAACAATGTTTTGGGCTTTTTAACATGGATAAAAGGGTGATCTGGATGATTGACCAATCTTGACTGTAAACTTGTTCTCTCACCTTACCAGGGGGGTTTGTTTTTAGCCCTAGACTAGTGGGACCTCCTTTAACGCCTTAGGATTATAGGGGGGGCACTACTTGGGAAACATGGATTGATATAGTGTGTCCATTACCCTTTCATACTGAACATCTTTCATCATACTTTTGATACCACCTCCATCCTTTAGGTTAACGAACATTGGTTCATTGGGATTCGACACTCACACATCCACATCCTTGATTAGGGCTGAAATTTTTTTCCCTAGAGGTTGATGCAACTAAAAGAATGAAAAAGCATAAGATGGCCACAACAAAAGAAAAAGAATTTAAAATGCAAAATATGGTCGAGACAAAATTAGTTCGTGGGAAAAAGCCTAGTATAAGCTCGGCAACCCTCATTAGCTATCACCAAGTTCCTAAGCACTTAATGCTCCACCTCATCATAAGGAACCGTTGCATCTCCCAACCTTGATAAGCGGGAAATTGGCTCATCTAAATGAGTAAAACAAATGGTAACTCATACCTCCATGATTGCTCCCTCCATTACATTTATGGGCTTAGGATGTGGGCCTCCATTAGTTGGTCCTTTGACCATGGCACTTGGCCATGAAGTCATTCCCCTCTGTTGCCACCTATTCTCACTAACACCTATGGATTGAAGGGTTGTGGGTCAACCCTTCAATCCATAGGTGTTAGTGAGAATAGGTGGCAACAGAGGGGAATGACTTCATGGCCAAGTGCCATGGTCAAAGGACCATTAGTCAACCCTTCAATCCATAGGTTTTAGTGAGAATAGGTGGCAACAGAGGGGAATGACTTCATGGCCAAGTGCCATGGTCAGAGGACCAACTAATGGAGGCCCACATCTTGAGCATATAAATATAATGGAGGGAGAAATTGTGGAGGCATGAGTTACCCCTTTCCTCGACCTGCTTATTCCACCCCTCTGGTGCACCTTTTAATTCTATTTGATAATGGTTTTTATATGATGCATAACTCAAGGATCTAGTTAGATATTTGAAGGTGATCCTAGTTTGAAGTGTTATTATGCCCTTAACAATTAAGTAGGTACACTTAGATGCATCTATGGTTATTGTCTCTAATGAATGGTTGCTTTCACTTGAGTTTGAGATGGTTTTACTAGGTTGTTTTACATCATACAATAGAGGCCTCGACGATACTTTATTCCACTCCTCCATAACATGATGCCCATGCCATACTACACTTCTGGAGAGCATGATGACCTTGCAGATGCAACATTGCCCTTCTACAACAAAGCATTGGGCACGTAGATGATCTTGGTAGTTGTTGGACACCCCAAAAAATCATTAGATGCCAAAACGCTGAGCTCATCCTACTTTGCATTGAGTATTCTTAATGACGTACTAGTGACCCAACATGCCTCTAGGTTGGCCTTGACACTACCTGATGGGCATGCTTTGATCTAGAGCTTAGTTGAGGATGATTACCCCCCAATATGATTGAGGAGGGCTTGTTGTACTTGATGGAGCCCCAATGCTGAAGAGAGAGTATACCACATTGTCTAGATGCTACCCATGGAGATGACGCAGGGCACCTAGAGCTGACTCTTGGACACATGGAGATGTTTGAGGCTTGATTTGAGGACCCTTCCTCAAATTGAGATTGGTCATGATGATTGGAGACTCATCCAGCCCTTCCATTGCACCTTTGGAGCATTTTGAGCCCTAAAAGGGCATGATGGCATGCTTATTGAGGGCTTATGTCTCAGAGATGTGGGCATTTATTGGCATATTTTGTTGTGGAGCTAGTGGGTTGGTTTGTAACCCATTTTACTTTGTGTTTACTCAAAATCAAACCTGTTTAGGGGCTTTTAGTGAATTAATGGAAGTGATAGATCTCCTATACAAGATGATCGCTCCATTCCATTTTCATCATCATTCTTGTGGATTTTGGGTTCTCTAGCCTCTTGTTTTTCGCTACTTGTGTAGTTGTGATCTTATGTGGAGTTTTTTCCATTAGAGACTAGTTTGTGTAGTGGAGACATCTTTTTGGGATTGAAAGAAGTCGTTTTCTTGGAGAATTTTTGAGTATTTACTACATATCTTTTATGGTTTTACATGCAATGATAAGATAGATAATTTTATTAATGTCATCGTGTGACCTCAAAAGTAGGTCAATGGGACTAAAGGATACATCTGGTGTAAATAAAAGACATGTGGGAGTGCAAATGCAACTCCATTGTAACTCCAAAGCTAACAAGACTAAGATACAACTAAATAGGGCTAACATGAAATAAAAGTACAAATAGAGAATGTATAAAGTCACATGAGATGACTGAAAATGAGAAATGTGAAGTATGTCTACTGTCACATTGTGCAACTCCAAAAAAGGGAGGGGACGGCTAAAGATGAAGCCAATGTGGTCATTATCTCCCAAATCTGATGGCTAGGGTTTTCTACTTGTTCCTTGTCTAAATGCAACTTTTTATTGGAAAGTCTCAGTATATTAATTGCATGTTTAATCTATTTTCTTTTAAATCCCTCGAAGACCTTCTAGAGAGCATTCTTTTAGTTAATTTCTCCTCTCATATAAATATAGCTAGTGTTTGGAAGTGAAAACTAGCGTTTTCCTCCTCACTCCATACATGAATTTTATATCTCTATGATTTAAATCCCTAAGACTCCATCACCCAAGTAGGGAAGGCACTGGGATCCTATTGATGATCAAACCTCATTAAATCTCTTATATTTTTCCATATCTCTTACTTTTTTGGCCCTTCAAGACAAGCTGCTAGGGCTAGGGCAAGGGGCAAATTCCACTAGGGCTTGAGCCATTGAAATATTGGAGATGATTTGGCATTCTTTCACCTTGCTTGACCTTACAAACTCAAAATCTAGCATTTTTCATGGTGGAAATTGTCTCGTTAGGGTTGGCATCCTTAACCCTAGGCAATTTAGTGTCCTAGTAAAACCTAGTTATACACAAGGCTTCAACTTAGGGCTTGTTGAAGGTTTACCATATACTATTGTTGATCATACCTTTAAGTAAACTTTTTCCTTGTGCTTGTATTCCTAGATGCACTCTCATTGAACTATATATTGAAACCGATGTTATCAGAACCAAACTGGTGATCAAACCGAAAAACCTTGTGGACTGGGAACTAGTCGGAACTAGACTAAAACTGGTAAAAAACTATTTTACGAAAAAAACATAAAATATTCATATCTTAAAGAAAAACACACACACACACACACACATATATTCATGTGCATCCATATTGATCCAAACCATTTATACACAAATATGCAAAAGTTTTCATTTACATAGCATGTAAGGATGCACATGATCAAAATAACATCAAGTGCAATCCATCTCTGAACCAAAAATACATCAACAAAATAGGCTCTAGATGGCCTCTAGCATCCAAAAAAATCATGCTACAACAAACGCCTACATATCATCAAAATCATTACTTATATTGGGGTCTTCATCATCAATATAACCACTTAGGTAATAAAATAAGATAGAAAAAACGTACCATGTCATGTCAAGATTTGGTTTGAGTGATGGGTACATTTTTAATAGAGTCATGATAGAGGAGTTTGACAACCAATGCCACTAACATCAAAGTGCATAGAGGTCTTGGTGCTCTTATTAAATATTAGTTCCATACCCTCGTACATGACAAAATCCAATCGAAACGTTGCAATCCCCCCAGTCCTGAAATCTTGAAATACTATTAAGTCTACTGGATTTTGAGTGAAATCTAAAATTTTACTTTCTCCATATAAAATCCAATGAGGTTGGAACCACTCTCAAACATCCTGAGTCAGTTCATGGTAATGTTAAAAATTTAAGTAAAAGGATGAAAATGAAAGATAAAGGAGAATGTCACTTTTACTTTAAGAATTTAACATTACCATGAATTGCATAGCAATACTAGGGCCATAGGCTTGATTATTAGGCTTAGGGCCATAGGCTTGAATATTAGGCTACCATATGGGAGAATTAGAAGTGGGCCAACCAAGGTAATTTTTTTACGCTAGCTTGAATAGGTATAAACTGCACAAAACCAGTCGTGAACCAGACGGTTTAGTGAAATAAGCCGTTTCGGTACGGTCTGTAGGCTTGGTTCAGACTAGTTACGGTTCAGTGAAATAGGCCGTTTAGGTATGGTTCGTAGGCCTAGTTCGGACCAGTTATGGTTCAATGAAATAGGTCGTTTCGGTACAGTTTGTAGCCCTGGTTCGGACCAGTTTTGGGACAAAAATGATTGGACTGGTTGGTTCCACCGATTCCAGTCCAATTCTGATAACATTGATTGAAACCCTAGGCCTCAAGCACTCTTCTCTAGGCTTAGTTCGTGGGATGTTGCTCCTTAACATAAATATTTGTGCCTTAATCCAACTAAGGGGTACCTTGCTCAAGCCATTCACATACATCACATTGAACGTATTGACTTAGAATACCTTTAGGTGATGTATACTTGGAAGCCTCTCATGTGGTGAAATTCCACTAAAGAGCAGGAGGTGGAATGCTAAGGTGATAGTGGCAACCACCTCATTGTTGCATCTTAGGCTACTTCTTGCTTTGTGAGTCCTCAAATCATGCTAGATTTTGAGGCAATAGGGCCGAGTTCAATTATGGCACATTTTAGATAGAGTCTAGACGTTGAGGTTCTCGTAGCTTGAATTCATCTCGATTGATCCTTTGCACTCAAAACCTATCATCTTTCATGGTTGGATTTTCCCTAATAGGGTTGATTCCATCTTCCCCGAGCAACTCTTGCCTTAGAGAAACCCTAAATTTGGCTAAGGCTTCAACTTGGGGCTTCATTTGAAGGTTTTGCCTCTCCTTTTGTTGATTACATCATTTGCAAACTGAGACAGTGAACAAATGTCTGGAAGGATATCTTCATTGCTTTGTATTTGATAAACAAACACAATGGATCAAGTGGTTACCCCTGGCAAAATGGTGGTATAACACTTCCATACTGCAGCAAAAATGACCCCATTTATGGCACTTCATGGATATCGTCCACCGTCCATCACAATGTCTTTAAGAGACAATCCTAAGGTTCAAGAAGTGGAAGATCACATCGAGCATCAACAATAATTTCTCCAACTCTTAAAGGATAACCTGACTTTGGCACAAAATCGAATGATGCAATAGGAAAATCAGCATCACAGTGAAAGAAGTTTTGATGTGGGTGATTGGGTATTTTTATGACTTCAACCATACAAACAAATGTCCCTCAAGCAAGCTAAGAAGAATAATAAATTATAACCCAAGTACTGTGCCCCTTACAAGGTGCTGCAAAGGATTGGTACATGCATACAAATTGGTGCTACCTGCATCTTTGTGAGTCCACCCAATTTTCCATGTTTCATGCTTAAAGAAGGTTATAGGTGTCAAGCTCCCAATTCAAACTATATTGCCAGAACTTGACAAGGAAGGAAAATTCATATTGAAGCCTGAAGCAATCACAAAAACAAGAATCCAATAGCTAGGAATTGATCAATTTAAGAGTATCTCATTAAGTGGAAGAACCTACCTGCTGGAGATTCCACATTGGAGGATGAGTAATTTATTCAGAAGCATCCAAAAGTACTCTACCGTTCAGGACAACACTTTTTTGAAGGAGAGGGGCATGTTAGGTCCGTATAATACTAGTGTAGACCCTATATTGTTATTGTTGTGCCCCATAGAAGCCCACTATTGTTCTTTTTGTGGCCTTACATTATCATTGTAATGTAGGCCCTAATTATATTTTGACCCCTTAGACTCCTATATATACCAAGGAGGTCTTGTTATTTGAATCATCCAAGAATTGTTCATTTATGTGATGTAAAGGGAGCCCCCCCTCGAAGTGGCTTATTATCTAGTCGTTGATCTATCTGTTCTTATGTTTCTGTTCTAATTTTGATCTCGGTTCATAACAATGGCATAGTGGCAATGTTAATGCAGAACATACACCCAATAGCATTTGAGAGCAAGAAACTGAAGGACGCCAAGAGACTATATTTCATATACGACAAGGAAATGCTCAAAATCATGCATGCCTTGATCAAATACACAAAATACTAAACATGCAACAGATTCATAGTTAGAACAGATCATAATAGTTTGAAGTTTTTCCTAGAACAAAAGGATTTGAACGAAAGACAACAAAAGTGGGTGAGTAAAATACAAACATTTGATTTTCACATGGAGTATATCAAGGGCAAGACGAATTTTGTTGTTGACGCCCTCTTCAGAAGGCCCACTGTTTGTTCACTTGATGCAGTTGCAGAGGATTGGTAGGCGAGCCTCTTGGTAGAGTACTCAAAGAACATGTTTGCTTGTGAGGTAATGGATGGGATTGTACAAGATGACCGCTATATAGTGATGGATGACGTTATCTACTACAAAGGGAGGATCTATTTGGTGCTCGAGTCCAAACTTAAGGAGAAGATCCTTAGAGCCATGCATGGCACACCTCTAGTAGGGCATCTAGGTAATTTCAAAACATACAGGAAGGTGAGAGAGAGGTTCTTATAGAAGGGCCTTAAGGAGGATTTATTGAGATATGTGAAGGAGTGCACAGTGTGGCAACATAACAGAACATAACACCTTCAATTGATAGGATTACTTCAGCCTCTTCCTTTCCCAAAGCAAAAGTGGGAGAGTGTGTCCATGGATTTTATTACAAGTTTGCCTGGAGTACAAGGAAAAGACTGCAACTATGTGGTGGTAGATTGATGAACCAAGTTTGCACATTTCTATGTGATCTCATCAGATTATTCAACTTCTCAAGTGGAAGACTAATTTTACAGGAAGGTTTTCACGCTGCATGGTCTACCGAAATTCATTGTTAGTGATAGGGACACCTGCTTTCTCGGTGGCTTCTTGTGAGAACTTTGTTGATTTTTAATGTACCTTGGACAAGTGGTTTCCCATGGGTTAGTCTCTACCTAGGGAAACGTGTCCAAAATAATTCTTTTCCTAAGTGTGACTTTATAAGTGGTAAAGTCAATATTAAATTATAAAGTGAAAGTGACTTTATAAGTGGTAAAAGTCAATATTAAATTATAAAGTGAAAAGTGACTTTAGACATAAATTACAATGTTGGTACTTTATTTAATGGGTCAGTTAAAAAATAGAAAGTGAGAATTAAATGCACATTTATTCTCATTCCTTGATCTAAATGAATCTGAGCCATTAGATCTTAGGGTTGCCCCAAAGTCATTTAGGGAAACAAAAGGGGGAAAAGAAAAGAGAGACTGCATTCATTCATTCTTCATGAGTAGATTGGAGAAAGGACGCTGAGAGTTGGAGAAAAGTTCTGAAAGAGAAATTTGTTGGAGCAAGCTAAAGGAGTGATTTCTGGGCAAAGCTGCACACGGAAATCAAGGCATAGAAGACAACATAAGGTACTGTACGAACAACATTTAATGCTATGAGCTGCACGCAGTTTGAGAGCAGTTTTTTGAGTTTTTTTTTGGAAAAAAATCGCTACAGTCTGTACAATGGTACGGAAATTTGTACAGTATAGTCTGTGTTCGTACAATACAATTTCAGCTTCAAGTGGGCACAAAAATTGAGGAAATGTGGGCACGGTTTTCAAGGAGTTTTGGGCTGAAGAGATAAGTTGTATCTTGCTGTTTTGTTTTGTCTTCAAATGTATTTTTCTTGAACTTGAAAGATAAATAAATTTGAAGAGCTCTCTAACAGGTCTTCCCCGGAGAAGATTCAAGGGGTTTTGCCTAGGTCTAAGTTGACCAAAAATCTGTGTGTATTTTTTTATGTGTTGCTGGTCAGTTTATGTCCATTTTTATTTTCAGCATGTGTTGACAGTCCCATGTGTTTTAATCTAAAAATTTCATTTCCAAAATTCTATATGTTGAATATAAGTTTATGGGAAAGGACATTTAACTGAATGGGAGTGATAAGGTGAAATTAAAACCGGGTTGGGATTGTAGGAAACTTTTTAGTCATCAAATTTCAACATGGTATCAAAGCTACAGGTTGAAAATCGTAGTTTGAACAACAGACAGTAGTTTGAGACAACAAACAGTGGTTTGGACAACAAACTAAATTTTTGGATAGCAAGGTGAAATTTCACACAGACTGAACTTTTGGGACAAGGTGTGCTGGAAAGTTCATTTCTCCATTTTTCTTGGTTTTGTAAATTTTGGACAGCAGTCATGGCCATGTTCGTAAGGATAGAAGACAAACTGGATGGGATATCCAACTATGCTGTTTGGAAGGACAAAATTCAGACAGTGTTTGAGGAGGCAACAGTTTGGGACATAGTGCAACAAGAGGCTGTACCTCCTACTGCTGCAGATGAACTTGCTGAATTCACAAAAAATAATGCAAAAGCAAAAAGGATTTTGATGGACAGTCTGAAGGATCATGTGGTTCCTCAGGTGAGAGGAAACACATATGCATATCATATGTGGACAACTCTAACCACTCTCTGTTAAAGTACCAATGAGAGTAGGAAGATGGTACTCAAAGAACAATTGAAGAACATTAGGATGACAAAGAGCAGGACTTCCTAAGTCTTGGGAGGTCTTTGGAGATACTGTTACCTCTAGTGAGAATCTTCCCAATTGGGATAGATTCTGGGATGATGGTGTGTAACATGAGATACTGAAGACTGGTAGTGGTGGGGTGAAGATAGAAAATGAGCAGGATGTAGCCTTGACAGCCAGGGGGAAGAACAAGGGGAAGGCCAACAAAGGGGCCTCATCAGATGGGGCTAAGGGTAAGGAGAAGAAGAAGAAGAAAGATACAGATATGTCCAAAGTCAAATGTTGGGCATGTCAGAAGATGGGACACTATGCTGCTATGTGTCCTGAGAGGAAAAAAAAGGGGAAGAAGGGTACTGCAGGTCTAGCAGAGGTGGAGCAGTTTGCTTCACAGTTTGACAGGGACTTTGCATTTATTACTTCTACATCTAGTAGGAGTACATCATTTGACGTGTGGTACATAGACAACGGAGCTTCCCGCCATATGATAGGTGCACGGGAGTTCTTTTCAGAGCTTGTAGAGAGGGCACTTGATATTGGGATTGTATTAGGAGATGACCGCACTGTGAGAGCTGTTGGTGTGGGGACTGTGACCTTTGAGAGTCTTTGCCTCCTTTGAAGGTCATGGATGTTTTGTATGTTCCGAGGATGAAGAAGAACTTGATTTCAGTGTTTGTATAGAGGAGAAAGGGTTTGACGTCACTTTCTAAGGAGGGCAGGTATTGATGCATCCTAGGGGAGCTTCCATCACTTCTGCCAAAGTGATTGGAGTACGCTATGGGAAACTATACATGTTCAATTTTTAGTCGGTAGGAGCATTGGTGAGTAGCACAATTGGTAGCACTCACACTAATACCACCAGCAGCAGAGACTTGTGCAAGTTATGGCATCAGAGGATGGCGCATATACATCATGGAGCTTTGAGAGTTCTAAGGGAGATCACTACTGGAGTTCCTGATTTTAGTGTCGAGCATTATTTCCAGTGTGCGACAGCAGATCTACAGGTATACTAGACTTGATTCATACTGATGTTAGTGGTCGTATGTCTCATGTGTCCTTGGGTGGTTATGAGTATTATGATATATTCATTGATGACTACTCTAGGAGGACTTGGATATATTTCCTGAAGACCAAGGGTGAGGTCATCAATCGCTTTAAAGAGTTCAAAGCTCTTGTGGATAAGCAGTCAGGTAGGAAGATTCAGTTCTTGAGGTCAGACAATGGTGTTGAGTACACCGATTGTGGGTTTTTTGACTTCTGTGCATAGGATGGGTGTCTAAAAGGAAGAATAAAGCTATTGTTGGGGCTACTAGAACGATGATTCATGATCAGGAGTTGCCTTTGATTTTGTGGGCTGAGGCCTGCAATACTGTTGTTTATCTTCAGAACAGTCCTCACAGAGTATTGGGGAATATGACTCTGGAGGAGGCCTTCACTGGAGAGAAGCCTCATGTGGGACATCATCGTATCTTTGGATGTCTCACATATTCTTAAATCCCCAAGGAGTAGAGGACGAAGTTGGAACCCATGGCAGAGAAGGGTATCTTTATGGGTTACAACGAGACTTCAAAGGCCTACCGGATCGTCATTCCTTCTAAACGGAGAGTGGTGATTAGGAGGGATGTGAAGTTCGAGGAGGAGAGGGCCTATCGGAGATCACGAGAGTATGATGAGAGAGAGTCACAGACTTCTCCTCAGCAGGGAGGTCAGGGACAAGGAGCAGGACCTTAGGGTTCTGAATCGATTAGTACAGGAGGTACTTCAGTGTCAGTGACATCTGGGGCACAAGTGGCGAGTTCACCAAGAGCTTCTTTAGGGAGTCCACTAGTACAGAGTTCACATGCCATTTCAGCTGACACAAGCACAATTTCTTCAAGGACAGGTGTAGGTACAGACACACCAGGGTCAGTTGGCAGACCTTCAAGTTCACTATAATTGGGGGCAGAAGATGAGGTTCCCAATGGGGAAGCTTCCTCAGGGAAGAGGAGGCCCAAGTGGCTTCAAGACACCTTGAAGGAAGCGGAGTCCGTTGGTCTTTCGAAGAGGGTGAACATGGAGAGTGTGCCACCTGAGCGGTTTTGCAGTTATGTTGCCAAGGCTACTAGCATTGTAGACTTTGAGCCTACTGTCTATTAGGAGGCTACTAGCCAAGAGGTATGGAGAGAGGCTATGGTGGAGGAGTATGCCTCTATCATTAATAACAATGTTTTGGAGGTGGTGCCTAGGCCTTAGGGCAAGTCAGTTGTGACTTCCAGGTGGCTCTACAAGATCAAGCATGCTGCGGATGGCAGCATTGAGAAGTCTAAGGCGAGGTTTGTGGCTAGAGGGTTCTCATAGATCGAGGGAGTTGACTATGATGAGACCTTCACTCCCTTTGCTTGGTACACTTCTATCCGGTCCCTTATTTCTATTGCTGTAGAAATGGGTTGGTAGATCCATCAGTGGGATGTGAAGACCGCATTTCTGAATGGAGTTATAGAGGAGGAGGTGGATGTTGAGCAGCCACAGGGCTTTGAGGTACTTGGGCGGGAGACCCATGTATGCTGGTTGAGGCGAGCACTCTATGGACTTAAGCAAGCTCCGAGAGCTTGGTATTCGAGGATTGATACTTACTTGCAGGAGATGGGTTTCATGAAGAGTGATGCAGATCCGAACCTATACTACATTGTTGTAGGGATGATCCGCTCATTCTTGTGCTATATGTTGATGACTTCTTCATTACAGGGGCAGAGAGACTGATTTGTGGTTGCAAGGAGGATCTTGCTATGGAGTTAGAGATGAAGGACATTGTGCTGATGCATTACTTTTTAGGGCTTTAGGTGTGGCAGGAAGAGGGACATATCTTTCTAGGGCAGGGGCAGTATGCTGTGGATGTGTTGAGCATATTTCACATGGCAGACTGTAGACCCATGTCTACACCTATGATAACCAACTAGAAGAAGCTTCATGCTTCGGATTCTAGTTTGGTGGATCCAACATTGTATAGGGAGCTTATTGGGTCCTTGATGTATCTGGCCAACACTAGGCCAACTATATGCTTTGCAGTGAACACACTTAGCCAGTTCATGGTTTAGCCCGGAGGGTGCACTGTGTAGCTGCAAAGCACATTCTTCGGTACGTGCAGGGGACCATTGATTATGGTCTAGACTATAGGCGACGAGATGGAGTGAGGTTGGCAGGTTACACAGATTCAGATTGGGCAGGGTGTGATTCTAACAGGAAAAGCACTTCAGGGTGTTGCTTCGGATTGGGTTCGACAGTTGTGTCGTGGTTCGTCGAAAGCAAAAGTCAATTGCTTTGAGCTCTTCTGAGGCTGAGTATATGGCCGCTAGCCAGGCTAATTGTGAGGTCATTTGGCTTCGCAAGTTATTGTATGGCCTATTAAATCAATAGTTGAGATAGACGATTATTCACTGTGATAATCAGAGTTGCATTAAACTCTCGGAGAATCCAGTGTTTCATGACAGGTCAAAACACATTGACATCAGATATCATTTCATCAGGGACTATGTTCAGAAGGGGGCAATGAAGTTGGAGTATATATCGACAGATGAGCAGGTGGCTGATGTTCTCACGAAGTCCTTGCCAAGAGGCAAGCATGTCCATTTGAGGGACAAGATGGGTGTGGCGAGAAACACTTTCCTCTGTAAGAGGGAGTGTTGATTTTTAATGTACCTTGGACATGTGGTTTCCCATGGGTTAATCTCTACCTAGGGAAAAGTGTCCAAAATAATTCTTTTCCTAAGTGTGACTTTATAAAGTGAAAGTGACTCTTTAAGTGGTAAAGTCAATATTAAATTATAAAGTGAAAGTAACTTTATAAGTGGTAAAGTCAATATTAAATTATATAGTGAAAAGTGACTTTAGACATAAAGTACAATGTGGGTACTTTATTTAATGGGTGTGTTAAAAAATAGAAAGTGAGAATTAAATGCACATTTATTCTCATTCCTTGATCTAAATGAATCTGAGCCATTAGATCTTATGGTTGCCCAAAAGTCATTTAGGGAAACAAAAGGGGGAAAATAAAATATAGACTGCATTCATTCATTCTTCATGAGCATATTGGAGAAAGGAGGCTGAGAGCTGGAGAAAAGTTATGAAAGAGAAATTTGTTGTAGTAAGCTCAAGGAGTGATTTTTGGGCAAAGCTGGGCACGAAAATCAAGGCATAGAAGACAACAGAGGGTACTGTACGAACAACGTTTAATGTTGTGAGCTGCACACAGTTTGAGAGCAATTTTTTGAGATTTTTTTTTTTGGAAAAAAATCTGTACAATACGTATAACGGTATGGAAATCCATACAGTACAATCTGTTTTAGTACAGTACAATTTCAGCTTCAAGTGGGCACGAAAATTGAGGCAAAGTGGGCACGGTTTTCAAGGAGTTTTGGGCTGAAGAGATAAGTTGTATCTTGCTATTTTGTTTTGTCCGCAAATGTATTTTTCTTGAACTTGAAAGATAAATAAATTTGAAGAGCTCTCTAACAGGTTTTCCTGGGAGAAGATTGAAGGGGTTTTGCCTGGGTGTAAGTTGACCAAAAATATGTGTATTTTTTTATGTGTTGCTTGTCTGTTTATGTCCATATTTATTTTTCAGCATGTGTTGACAGTCCCATGTGTTTTAATTTGAAAATTTCATTTCCAAAATTCTATATGTTGAATATAAGTTGATGGGAAAGGGCATTTAACTGAATGGGAGTGATAAGGTGAAATTAAAACTGGGTTGGGATTGCAGGAAACTTTTTAGTCATAAAATTTGAACTTGGTATCAGAGCTACAGCTTGAAAATTGTAGTTTGAACAACATACAGTAGTTTGGGACAACAAACAGTGGTTTGGACAACAAACTGAATTTTTGGACAGCAAGGTGAAATTTCACACAGACTGAACTTTTGGGATAATAAGGTGTGCTGGAAAGTTCATTTCTCCATTTTTCTTGGTTTTGTAAATTTTGGACAGTAGTCATGGCCACATTCTTAAGGATAGAGGACAAACTAGATGGGATATCCAACTATGCTGTTTGGAAGGACAAAATTCAGACAGTGTTTTAGGAGGCAACAGTTTGGAACATAGTGCGACAAGAGGTTGTACCTCCTACCGTTGCAGATGAGCTTGCTGAATTCACAAAAAATAATGCAAAAGCAAAAAGGATTTTGATGGACAGTCCGAAGGATCATGTGGTTCCTCAAGTGAGAGGAAACACATATGCATATCAGATGTGAACAACTCTAGCCACTCTCTGTTAGAGTACCAATGAGAGCAAGAAGATGGTACTCAAAGAACAATTGAAGAACATCAGGATGACAAAGGCTGAAAGTGTAGTTCATTATCTTGGTGGGGTCAAACAGGTACATGATGATTTGACAGTTATTGGTGACGTAGTTGCACCCACAAAATTAGTTAGAATAGCCGTAGCAGGACTTCCTAAGTCTTGGGAGGTCTTTGGAGATACTGTTACCTCTAGGGAGAATCTTCCCAATTAGGATAGATTCTGGGATGATTGTGTGTAACATGAGATACGGAAGACTGACAGTGGTGGGGTGAAGATAGCAAATGAGCAGGATGTAGCCTTGATAGCTAGGGGGAAGAACAAAGAGAAGGCCAAGAAAGGGGCCTTATCAAATGGGGCTAAGGGAAAGGAGAAGAAGAAGAAGAAGAAAGATACAGATATGTCCAAAGTCAAATGTTGGGCATGTCAGAAGATGGGACACTATGCTGCTACATGTCCTGAGAGGAAAAACAAGGGGAAGAAGGGTACTGCAGCTTCAACAGAGGTGGAGCAGTTTGCTTCACAGTTTGACAAGGACTTTGCATTTATTACTTCTACATCTAGTAGGAGTACATCATCCGATGTGTGGTACATAGACAACGGGGCTTCTCGCCATATGACAGGTGCACGGGAGTTCTTTTCAGAGCTTGCGGAGAGGGCACTTGATATTGAGATTGTAGTAGGAGATGACTACACTATGAGAGCTGTTGGTGTGGGGACTGTGACCTTTGAGAGTCTTTGCCTCCTTTGAAGGTCATGGATGTTTTGTATGTTTCTCTTGCTTGATGTTCGAAGAGGACGAAAATTTCCTACAGGAGGCAACATTCCATCCTCTAAAATCGAAGCAATCCTCAGGTAAAGAAGAGAGGGATATATGGACTTTACACTTTGATGGGGCCAATTCGAGAGAAGGGATTGGAGCTAGGGTGCTTTTAATCTCACCCATAGGATAGTTGGTCCCTTTCTCATTTAAGCTAGAGTATGAAGCCACCAAGAATGTGGCCGAATACAAAGCACTACTCCTGGGGCTGCAGACAGCTAAAAATATGAATATTCAGAGCCTGAAATTCTTCGGGGATTCAGAACTGGTGGTGAGACAAATCAGGAATCAGTGCCAAGCTAAGCACCCCCGGCTTAGAGCCTACAGAAATGAAGTGTGGGATCTGGTGGAGAATTTCTTCTTGGCCTTTAACATACAGTTCACGTCAAGAGACCAAAATCGGATGGCTGATTTGCTCGCTGTTGCAGCTAGCAATTTTTGCCTGCCGCAAAACCCATTGCTCAGGTACGAAGTTGAGGTACACTATCGTCCTTCCATCCCAGATAATGTTAAGCAATGGTAGGTGTTTGAAGATGAAGAGAAACTTAAATGTTTCATAGAGATTGTTGGGGAATTCTATAATCTAATGATAGATGTTGTGGAGGAAGAGCCTGAAGAATAACCCCAGACCAAGTGGGAAGAAATAGTGGCAGGGCATCGCGTGCTGCAATTAAAAGGGAATATCATCCCCAGAGGCCTCGTGCCCTTGGAGAGGCTGTTTGACAAAAATGACATCCCAGTTAATCCCGACAAGTTGACACAAGATGATCAGGGGAATGATATAGACATTGGGATGGAGGGAGACCCGAAGGTAGTGAAGTTGTCTAAAGGAGTCCCGAAGGAATATCGAGACCAATATTTCTGGTTGTTTCAGGCTTATAAAGATGTTTTCGCGTGGTCGTATCAAGACTTGAAAACTTTCGACGTGGAGGTCATACAGCACAAGATCCCTCTCAAGGGAGATGCCAAGTCTCATAAACAAAAATTGAGGCAAATCAATCCATTGCTGCTTCCGTCTATCGAAAAGGAAATCAAAAAGCTGTTGTGGGCTAAATTTATAGTCCCCTGAGATACTTGGAGTGGGTGGCCAACCTGGTTCCATTCAGGAAGAAGAACGAAGAAATAAGGTTGTGTGTGGATTTCCGAAATTTAAACAGGGCTTCCTTCAAAGATAATTACCCCCTTCCTAAGATGGACCACATTTTGCAGAAGGTGGTAGGATCTTCCCAGATGTCCATGATGGACGGCTTCTCGGGATACAATCGAGTGGTAGCCCTCCCCGAGGATCAGAAGAAAACAATGTTCACCACGCCATGGGGGACTTTCATGTATGCTTGGATGCCCTTCGGCTTGATGAATGCAGGTGCCACTTTTCAACGAGCAATGGATATTGCTTTTGTAGGGGAACAAGATAAATTCGTGGTGATATACCTGGATGATATCACTGTGTTTTCAAAACATGATGTTGAGCACATCGAACATTTGTGCCGGACTTTTGAGAAATGTCAAAGGTATGGTTTGTTATTGAACCCTCAAAAGTCTATGTTTGCTTTGGAAGAAGGGAAGTTGCTCGGACACATAGTAACGAAAGGAGTGAAAATTGACCCCAAAAGGGTTGAAGTAATCAATGGTATCTCACTGGCCCGAAATAAAAAAGAAGTTCAAGTGTTTTTAGGAAGAATAAACTTCTGAAGGAGGTTTATCCCAAACTATGGTGAGATAGTCCGACATATAACGGAGATGCTTAAGAAATATAATGAGGTAAGATGGACCTCTCAGTCGAGCACTGCTTTCAACATGATTAAACAAGCTTTCGCTGAGGCATTGGTACTCTATGTCATAGGGTTTGTCGAATTTGAACCTTGAGGTTCGAAATTCAGCAAACCAAAATAAATTTCAAATTCGTTCAGGTTCGACGAACTTGATAGTCGAACCTCAAATTCGAACCTCAACAAATTCGAAGCTCAATGAATTTTACCTTGAAGGCGAACCTAAAGACGAACCTGGAGCCGAATTTAATAGATTTTTAAATTTTTTTGGTGTTTTAGGTTAGAGTTTGGGCAGTTTTTATCAGTTGTTTTAAGGTTTATGAGAAAAGCCATGGGCAACACATGATTTTCTCTTATTCTGCTTCCCGCCAATTAATTTCCCGCAGTGGCCACTAGTTTGGATTTATTTACCATGGTTGTCGGTAAATTTTCACAAGCCAATTTCAGTCTAAGTGTACTTGCTCTATTGTGCTCAGTGTTGCCGATGTGTGTTGTATTCTCTGCAATTTCTTGAATTTAATTTCTAGATGCTGCTTCTCCCCGTCACCCGAAGAGTGAAGTGAATAGTCGTTGTGATTTGTGGCTCGTGGGTGCTCACTGCTATTCATATAGCTTTATTGATTGATTTTGATATTTTATTATTTTATGTATAGTTGAACTTAAGATCGAACCTCATGCGAACCTCATCGTAAAATTCGAATTCGAATCGAACTTAATTGTTACTGAACTCGAATTCGAACCTGAACCATGTGACATGGACGGTACTAGCAGGCCTTTACTATAATAAGCCTTTCATTGTATTCTCTTTTGCATCACCTCATACAATAGCCACAATATTACTGCAGAGGAATGAGAATGGGCATGAATAGTCAATTGCCTTCTTTAGACAGATGTTGTGGGATGCAGAGCTAAAATACAACATTCTAGAGAAGCAAGCTTACGCCCTGGTCAAATCCCTCAAAGCCTTCCGGATATATGTGCTTTAGTCAGCCATAACTGCCTTCGTCCCCACAACTCAGTAAAGGATATTTTAATTCAGGGAGATAGTGAAGGTAAGAGGGGCAAATGGATTGCCAAAATTCAGGAGTATGAACTGGATATCAGACCTACGAAGCTCATTAAAGGATAGGGGTTGGCAAAAATATTATCTGAGTCCAATTGCCAGGCATTGGGTATAAATTTGTCCATGGAAGGGGGAGAAGTACCAGAGGATATGGAAGTGCAGCCCGGAGTAGAAAACACTGCGTAGAAGACACATATGAAATACCTCCTCAGCGCCTAGTACAAAGGTGTCGTGGAGTACCTCCTTACTCTGAGATGTCCCCCAAATTTCGACAAAGCAAAGTACCATACCCTGAGATTAAAATCTCAGAAGTACGCTGTAGCTAATGGGTGATTGTATTGGAGAGATTCCTTAGGAATTTTGCTATTATGTCTTACAAAGCAGGAGGTGGATGAAGTGATGGCTGAATTCCACGAAGGCGTATGTGGCGGACACTACAGCTGGCAGTCCACAACCCATAAAATCTTGAAGGTTGGTTTCTTCTGGCCTCGATTATTCAGAGACGTTTATGCTCGTGTTCGGGCATGTGAAAAATGCTAGATGTTCGTAGAAAAGCAGAAGTTCGCTCCCCTGCCCCTGATACCATTGCATATTGAAGAGCCATTTCGACAGTGGGGTATTGATTTTATTGGGGAAATCCATCCTGCATCCAGTAGTCAACCCAAATGGATCCTCACCGCCACTGACTACTTCACCAAATGGGTAGAGGCAATACCTACTAGAAACGCCACAGATGCAGTAGTGATCAAATTCATGGAAGAAAATATAATAGCAAGGTTCGAGTGCCCAGTCAAGATCTTCATGGATAACGCTTAGGCCTTTAAGTCTGCCAAGTTTATTAATTTCTGTCAACAGTATAACATCTCTTTGGGACACTCTACAGCCTCCTACCCCTAGGGTAACGGGTTGGCCGAGTCGTCGAATAAAGCCCATAAGCGAGAACCAGAAGAATTGGGACTCCCAACTTAAAATTTCACTCTGGGCTAATCGTATTACCAGCAAGAGGTCCACAGGCAAATCTCCTTACAAACTGGTATATGGTCGAGCAACAGTGTTTCCTATCCAACTTGGGTTGCCCGTTGCCAGGTTCATACAAGATAGTGAAGAAGAGCCGAATGATCTCATCAGGAGGATGAATCAGCTGGTCGAGATGGATGTAGCAACGAAACTTGTAGATTTGGTTTCTGTAGCAGCAAGACTTGTAGATTTGTTGGCTTAATAGCAAAAATGGCTTTAATTATAAAAATACACAAGAGGTATTTATAATAATAATTTATTAATAAAATATGAGATGATATATGACGATTGAAAGTTACAATGAGGCCCTGCTTTTATACCTATGCAGGTGACCTTTCACGAATTGGCATGTCTTTTAGGCATGCCTTTTCAGTTAACTAATGACTACTTAACCTAATCCCTATTTGATTAATTAGTAATCATATTTATTCTATTTATCTTATTTTATACAAATTTTATTTGTTACATTAGTTATGAATTAGATTCATAACATTGCCTTCTTCTCGAAAAGCTTTGTCCTCAAAGCTTAACTTTTCGACAATTTCCTTTACTTGGGATTATTTGCTAGACATGTCATTCATCATTGGTACCTTGGCATGTATAATTCTTCAATAATGCTGTCTTGAACAGGGTTCTCTATTGCCCCTTTTTTTTCTTTTCCTCCTCTTTTATATATATATATATATATATATATATATATTTTTTTTTTTTTTTTCTTTTTTTTCTTTTTAAGCAATTTTATAAAATATATTATAATATAATTTTATAAATAAAATAAAATTATAATAATTTTATAAAAAAAATCCTTATGAATTGTTATAATTATTTTTGTTTACCTAAGTAATGGGTAAGCCCAAATCCGCTGAACGCTTGGACAAGAGTCGTGTCCACATGTCATTTTTTTCAGAGGGGAAGTCGATCTCATTGATTCGGTTCTTGTCATATATCGCATTTCACCTTCACGATCGTTTGTTTGGTTTCTCTCATATATATTTGGTTGAATCCACTGGTCCCCACAACAATACGGATTTGTTTTGGTATCACACAGTTGATAAACTCTCTGCTTTGTGTTTTGGTTGAAATATCGGAACAAGTTGCAGGTTATTATTATTATTGCCGCAAAAAATGACATGGCAAGAGGAGTGGAATGCATTTCTTGTCGTGACACGGAAAAACATGTTTTTCTCTGACGATGACGATGAGCAAAATTCAAGCGAGGAAGAAGACGAGGGTATTTTTCGAGTACCTGCACAAGTCTGTGTTTTGGAAAAGGAATTCGAGAAGCAAGAGAGTGAAAATCTTCAGTCTTCCTCTTCCTACTGGTTAATGCATGGTCATGCCGAATTTTGTCATCGACCAAGCCAGAAGCCGAACCATTACGATGATCATAAGATTGTTTCTCCCAGTGCAATTTCTGGTCTTCTCCACTGTGTGCACTGCCAGAGTGATCATATCAAAGATGTGAATGATGCAGCCGTGAACTTCTATCATCATTTTTCACTACTTCATGTTCTTGCCTTTCCGGCCAATACTCTGTTGATTCAGTACCTACAATCTCCCCAATGCAAACAATAACCTTCCGCAATAAAACACATTTAAATTGTTCTCCGTCCCTCTCTTTATCAACAAGAACAATAACAAAATTCATCACGCTGTCTCTTAATTCATGCAAGACTAGTTCTCGGAAACACCTCACTGAAGCGCTGGAGACATTATATTCATCAATTAAAGACACATTGTAGCGTT
The DNA here is from genome assembly GCA_034641835.2 of Pinus albicaulis. Lineage (NCBI taxonomy): Eukaryota > Viridiplantae > Streptophyta > Pinopsida > Pinales > Pinaceae > Pinus > Pinus albicaulis. The sequence goes on from CM076570.1 coordinate 578,852,580, forward strand.
TTCTAACCCCATAGTTATATTTTGGATCAAAAAAACGATCCAAATAATTAAAAATGTGCAATAGCCGTCTAAACATGACCTTGTAAATTTCCCAACGTCTCACAAATTCTTTTAACATCAACTCATCATCAGGTTGTGCCCTCAAGGTGGGTAAAACAGTATCTGTGAAATACTCTTTTATGGATTTCACGTATAAGTCAAACAATTGATATGCATAGTTATAAGGGTGACTTTGCCTGCAAATGTTGAATATGGTTGTATAAAGATTGATTTGTTCCTCTATAGTAAAGTCACCATACCCCTCAACTCCTTCCACGAAGTTTCTCAGCGTAATGATACCCTGGTACAGAATAGACCATCCTTCTTTTAGCATTATAATATTGCCCTTGCTGCTATTCCTCTTTTTCTTCGTTATTGTTCTTTCAGTAACAACAATTGATGGAGTAGTTGCAGGAGGGGAAAATGGGAGCTGAGCTTTAGAAGCCTGTGGGGTCTGTTTTGTTCCAACTGTTGATACCTTGGTCTTCGACAGCATAACGTCAAAATCCACAATTCCACTTTGTTTCATTTGAGACCTTGTAACATTCTCATCCACATCATCTTTATTTGGATCATCTATATCAAGACCAGCTTGTCTTGAACCTTGCTCACACATTGCGACCATCTCTGATGACATACTCATTAATGTATTCAAGTGTTTAACAATCTGATCAGAATCTTTGTTTTCAACAGCTAACTGCTTCATAGCATTATGTCTAGAATCAAACTTCTTGCCATGTTGCATATCTACTTCACTATCTTCATTTTCTTGATTGATAGATTTCTCATATCCATTATTCTGATCAACATCTTCTTATTTATTATGCATTTCTCCAGTTTCAGTATTAACATCCTTAGCAACTTGAGAGGGTGCGGCGAAAGGAAGATCTGCGATCTCAAGGTTATTTGGGTGTTCATTATTCTCTTTATTTTTAACTATATTAGATGAGTTCCCTAAACTTGTTATTGAATTATATGTACGATCAAGACTAACACGATGTCCAGAATGACAAACATTACTAATGGCAATCTCATTTCTTGTATAAAAGGCACACTTATGTCCTGTGAAATATGTCTCCACATTTCCAACATTTCTCTTCCTTTTTTCCTTTATTACGCATTGGTGGGCGAATATATTTGCTTGAATTTTCCATGGATGTTCTACTTGATTTTCCCTTGACATAACTAACTGCCTTCTCATTATTACAGCGTTTTCATCTTTTTGTTTCTCGTTATTTTCTTCTTTTTCTTTTTCCACATTTTTATGAAATTGTTCATCTTCTCTATTATGGATTACTGCAGAAATTTTTTTACAACGTGAAGAAATTTTTTTATAACCGTTTGTGACTTTTGCACATGAATTCTCTAATTGCTGAAGCTTTTCTAGAATTTTATTAATCTTCTTACTTCCTTCAGGATCTTCACATAATGGCACATTGTATGGTAAACAATGTTCCCGAGCTTGTATACTACGTTCATAAGCTTGTAAGATGATGTTGTGCGACATGGCTTCAACTTGGCTTTGATATGGCTCCAATATGGCTTCGATACCACTGTAGCAACGAAACTTGTAGATTTGGTCTCTGTAGCAGCGAGACTTGTATATTTGTTGGCTTAATAGCAAAAATGGCTTTAATTATAAAAATACACGAGGTATTTATAATAATAATTTATTAATAAAATATGATATAATATATGACGATTGAAAGTTACAATGAGGCCCTGCTTTTATACCTATGCAGGTGACCTTTCACGAATGGGCATGTCTTTAAGCATGCCTTTTCAGTTAACTAATGACTACTTAACCTAATCCCTATTTGATTAATTAGTAATCATATTTATTCTATTTATCTTATTTTATACAAATTTTATTTGTTACATTAGTTATGAATTAGATTCACAACAATGGAAGAAACCCGAGCCCAAGTAAATAGTAGGTTGTCCAACTATCAAGATAAAATGAAATGCTTGTTTGATCAACGAGCAAAAGATAAAGAATTACATGCCGGAGAATTGGTGTTGAGGTGGGATGTCAGAAGGGTAGATAAAGGCAAACATGGAAAATTCGACCCGCTATGGTTTGGACCGTTCAAAGTTGTTGAGGACAAGGGCAACAACACTTTCATATTAGAGAATTTGGAAGGCGATCTAATCGAAGCGCCCATGAATGGGCAATTCCTAAAGCCTTACTTCCAATAATAACAGTGGCCTCGGTGACCTGTTGTATATATTCTCCATCTTGTATATATTCTGTTTTAAGTTTCCGCATTTGTTTTTGTTTAGACTCATCACAGAAATACTTGTAATTTGGAAAAGACCCTAGATATCTTTACTAATTCATAGGTAGACGGTCTGCGAAGTTCTCGACACCCTCGGGAGTGAGCGTGCCGTCCCCAAGTGGAACCAATGTTGTTTAGTCACCTCATCTATCAAACAAAAAGAGCGGCCAAGGGTAAAAACCGAAAAGCTAAAAAGGATGGTAGATCGAAAAAATGGTGAAGGTCTGGCAGAGAATGTCACTAAAGGACAGGTGCGGTGACTTGAGGTAGCAGGGCTACTGTACAACAAAAAGCAGCGCTCATGGTTTCGCGGCGGAACCAGGAGTCATAGAGCTCGCGGATAAGGTTTTCCATCGGCCTCAAAAGAGTCTTGCGAAAGCCGAAGTCTGGCCCTCAGAAATGGTGATGTCACCTTTCTTTTGGGCTAATCGCAAGCATTCCGCGGGGTTATAAAATGGGCCTGAAAACTCTAATGCACCCGATCGAAATTGAAGAGGGGCCCACCAACGATGATAGTTGGCGCCCACCGAGGAGGACAGTTGGCGCCGGTAAATAAAGAGGTAAGGTAAGTCTTGGATGGCAGTACGAAGGCCGGTACCTGCTTAGTTCGACACGTGGCTTCCAAGAACCTGGTTGCTGCCAGCCAATCACCCATCGCCACGTGTCCCATTGTTGGCGTCCTTATGACGCCAACCCTACAACTGTCATCTTGTCTCGTACTCCGTAAAACCCAGTCTAATATAAGCTTGTTTTCCCTTCGACTGTGTAAATTACTGGTTATTAACCAACTTTTCACGCAGAACAGGTTAAAACTCAAGTGCGAGGTCGTTTTCAAACTCACGTCGCTTTCCCCTTCGCTACTTCACCACTCTCAGGTATTTAGTCGTTTTTATGTCTCTCTATTTCCCTTCTGTTTTTATTTTCAAATGGTCATGGGGAAAACGAAAATCAAGAAGTTTGGGCCGGAAACCCCACAAGTCTGCGAGGTCAGGACTGCTATTGGACCCGAGCCCTCACTGATGCCCACGCACAAATTCATGACCCAGTCTACCCGTTTAGTGTAGCCTGCACCAGAGTCGAGTTTTTCGACTATCATCGAAAAGGCGAGGACATGTTTAAGGTCATCGAGTCGTGTTTGTATTACCAAATCGCTCCAACCACATACCCTGTTCCTGAGTTCATTAGCTGGCTTGGGGAGGCCTATGACAAGTGCAAAGGCATTTTTCTTTATACCCAGGGCAATAAGATTTTTCGCATTACGCCCCAACTCATAAGGAAAGCCATTTGCTACCCTCCCAGCCAAGATTATCTTGAATTCTCCAAGGCCTCCCTCTCCTATCACTTTTCAAAGCTACCCTGGGAAAAACAAAGCGGTTTCCTCAGCCTCCTCTCAGATTCCCGCTTGTCATCTTTCCCGCTCACGGACTCTGTTCCCTTGTTGACTTTCCGAACCAATGTGCAGCCCATCCTAGCACTCATCTTGGGGCTGTTAGGGTCTGAGGAGGTTGATCAGGTGACTAAGGAGGGCATAGCTTTTCTATGGCTCATGATGCAGGCGAACATCATTTTGGAAATCCCCTCTTTCCTAGCTTCGGCTATCCAGTCTCAGTTTCAAGAAGTTTCCTCTCTTGGTTCTTTTAAGTACTGTTCCCTGGTGTTTTACCTGTTCTTATTCGAGCACGCGGATAGATTCGAAAGTCTAGGCCTAAACAGATTCTCGAGGATAAATGCCCAACCCATAACCGTCTTCGAGTGGACTGCGACAGTTCGCCAGCAGCCAGAGGGGAAGGGGCATGCAAAATTTATTAATGAGTTCATGTCCATAGCTTATGCCATTATACATGACAACCCTCCGCCTAGAATCTTTCCTGAGCAGAAGGAATGGCTACAGTTTAACGAGGAGGATTGCACAGGGGACTGGTATCTGTTTGATGACCATACCGAGATCAGAGTCTACAGTGCAGAGGTGCCTCCCTACCACCTGCTAGTGTTCCCAGCGATGTGAGTTTTTGCCCTTGAGTTCATCCGACAGGTATTGAAGGCCGACCAGGTCCACTTTGTACCTGCGAAGAAGGGATACCTCCTCAAACTCCCAACTTCAATTGGCCCCTTCACCATAAATCCGAGGCATGCCCTCTCAACCGTGGAAAAAATGCTGCAAGAGATGAACCTCCCTTAGGGAGACATTTGGCACTATGACCCTAAGGGATTCCTCACCAGTAGGAAGAAGAAAATAAAATCAATAACGTATACACATGAAACTAGGCCCTTCATTGAATGGAAGGCTAACCTTGATGCGTGACCTTTAGATGTGCAAATGGAGGCCGAGTCCTCAACTGTGGAAGGGAAAGGAGATAATGTGTCGGTTGGAACAAGAGAATAGGGACAGGAAGACCCCTCAGGAAGCTAGGAGGTCATGGACACTGATGAAGAAGCTCACCCTAATAAAAGACAGAGGACTCAAGGATCAGATGAAATAGAGGTTGAGCTATTCGATGATGACATTCCTGAGTTAAAGGGTCCTGACAAGAACAAGCCAAGTTTTCAAGTTTCGTTTGACAATGCCTCTTCGTCAGGTCCCTCAAAACTTTCGCAGGCAGTCACGGTGGACAAGCAAGAGGTAAGAGAGGAGATCAATACTAGAAATAGATTTGCTAGGGAGAAACCGAGGGCCGAACTGGCAGAGTTCGTGGATAAGCACCATTCTAGGCTTTCTACAGTGCTAGATATGGATAAGGAGCAGCTTATATTAGCCATTCAGCACGCAGTGTTGCAGCCCTCTGGTTTTGGAGCCCAATACAGAGCTTTGGAAATAATATTTAATATAAGCAACATTCCCCTATTAGACAAGCTAGATCTACACCAGTGTATCGGGGATATGCTAAGGACCGAGGTGGTGAAACATGCGGTGGCCTTAAAGAAGCTCGAAGCGAAGTTTAAGCTAGTAAAAGAGCACCAAAAAAGAGAGAAGATTAGTGCCAGAGACACCGCGTCCCAGCTGGAGAACCTCAAGAGATCGATAAGAAGAAAAGGGGCAGATCAAGGGTAACATGTCAATTGTGGAAGCAAGGTGACTGGTTTGGGCAGAGATCATAGTGGAGGTTAAGTTGCATTGGGACCTCCTCGTATTGATAAATGACAAGAAGATCGCAATTCATGAGTTCAAAACTCAATTGCAGGCTGGACGTAGAGCAGGAGAAGAAAAGGCCACCATAGAGAAGAAGTACATCCGGTACCTCAATGAACTCTCCCCTGGAGAATTGCGTGCATATGGAATACTTGACCATTTTAGGACAGTTATGGAGGTCGGGAGAGTAATTGAGAAGGAAACTGCACGTGCAAACACGTTGGGTTGTTTGACGTTCGTATCAAAGGGAGTGGAGAAGTTCGACCAAGAGTGGGGCAAGCTGGTAGAAGCTGGCCTCCCATCATGCTGGGATCCATAGTCAGGCGCATTCTATGAATTAAAGGCCTATGATCAGAAGATGTCAAAAATCATGTGTAATGCAGATATATCGTTGGATAAAAACAGATTGGCTAAAGGCTGAGACCATAATTGCTACCCTATGCAAAGAATTCTTCCTTCTTTGTCAGGTGAAGAAATTCCTTGCCGTCTGCGTGGATTACACTGAGTTGACTAACATGCAGACTTTGTTCGAGGCTTACAACACAATACCATCAACTGGGGAAGCTTTGTGGCAAAAGTGTTGTGAGTATGTGAATTCGCCAGTCTCTTCTACTTCACAGCAGCTGCCACCTCCCCCTCCTCATCCACTCGGATCCTCCTCATCTTCAGCTTAGCCACGTCATCCAGAAAGCTCAGGCACTCCTCAGCGTAACAACAAATGATGGATATCGTGATTTGGCCCACGCGGCCTGTTTTAAACTTTTGATTTTCCAATTTCTGTGTAATGTAAAAATGGGTGAAATCTCGATTCACCCTATGCACTCTTTAAGTTTTCTATTTTCTGTTGTGTCCTTGTTATAGTCTATGTCGGACCATGCTGTTTAGGATGAGATGTCTTTATGCCTCATTATTTTTTGATTAGGATTGAAAACTGCGGTATCACCAAAGAATATTTTGTCCCAAAATATCTGGTCTGAATGTCCATGTAAAACACTATAAAAGACCACACTGTAGACTAAGTAAAGGTTCTGGATTTTCTAGCAGAAGAAGTTGTAGTCTGCGTATCATCTTTTGTAATTTTTTGAGGTTTTGCTCTTAGTATATATCTGAAGAGCCATTTTGAAGAATAATATAAAGCTTGTCTGCTGCGATAATGGATTCCTACTGAAATGGATGAACAGTATGTATTTTCTTGATATAGTTGTTCAATGTAATGTTCATTGTACTCATATTTTCCTTCATGTTATCGTTGCTTTCGGAATGCGGGTGTTCTATGAGTTGTATATGAATTTATCCTCTAATGATACTCATATCATACTTTACAGTAACGTCTTAAATATAGCTCAAGGCACGATTTCTGTTCAAAGTTCCCTTTTAATATTGCTTTCCTTTAAGGCCTTTAAAGGGTGGACTCTTGTACGTGTCTAAGCCCACCTTGCTTTGATGTTCTCCAACCATTCCACACAGTTTCACATCCCGATTGTATTTTATAACTGTTCATTTGTCTCACATTCGATCCTGTTTGCAACAACTCCATTTCATGACTGCTTCAGGCCCATTCTGAGCAGGCCTTTCTCTCTACAGCTAGAGCTCCTGGCTACTAGTCTTCCTTCTCTTAGATCCAGGATCACCATTCAAAATATTTCAAATTCCTTTGATATCAGGAGGTTCCCTCCCACAAGCATGCAGAATAATCTGAAAAACCTCATGTCTTAAGATGTCCTAGGCACTGGTCTTTGGCAACTCGAGGCTGTCTCTAGGAGTGACAACACCGGGGATGAAGAAGAACTTGATTTCAGTGTCTGCTATGGAGGAGAAAGGGTTTGACGTCACTTTCTCAGGAGGGCAGGTATTGATGCATCCCAGGGGAGCTTCCATCACTTCGGCCAATGTGATTGGAGTAAGCTCTGGGAAACTATACAGGTTCAGTTTTTAGTCGGCAAGAGCATTGGTGAGTAACACATCTGGTAGCACTCACACTAGTACCACCAGCAGTAGAGACTTGTGCAAGTTATGGTACCGGAGGATGGCGCATATGCATCATGGAGCTTTGAAAGTTCTGAGGGAGATCACTACTGGAGTTCCTGATTTCATTGTCGAATATTATGAGGTCTGCAAAGGGTGTGCTTTGGGGAAGTACACCAAGTTATCATTTCTAGTGCGCGACAACAAATCTACATGTATACTAGACTTGATTCATACTGATGTTAGTGGTCGTATGTCTCATGTGCCCTTGGGTGGTTATGAGTATTATGATATATTCATTGATGACTACTCTAGGAGGACTTGGGTATATTTTCTGAAGACCAAGGGTGAGGTCTTCAGTCGCTTTAAAGAGTTCAAAGCTCTTGTGGAAAAGCAGATAGGTAGGAAGATTCAGGTCTTGAGGTCAGAGAATGGTGGTGAGTACACCGATGGTGGGTTTTCTGACTTCTGTGCATAGGATGGGTGTCTAAAAGGAAGAAAAAAGCTATTGTTGGGGTTGCTCGAGCGATGATTCATGATCAAGGGTTGCCTTTGTTTTTGTGGGCTGAGGCCTGCAATACTGCTGTTTATCTTCAGAACAGGAGTCCTCACAGAGTATTGGGGAATATGACTCTGGAGGAGGCCTTCACTGGAGAGAAGCCTCATGTGGGACATCGTCGTATCTTTGGATGTCTCACATATTATTAAATCCCCAAGGAGCAGAGGACGAAGTTGGAACCCATGGCAGAGAAGGGTATCTTTATGGGTTACAACGAGACTTCGAAGGCCTATCAAATTGTCATTCCTTCTAAATGAAAAGTGGTGATTAGGAGGGATGTGAAGTTCGAGGAGGAGAGGGCCTATCGGAGATCACGGGAGTATGATGAGAGAGAGTCACAAACTTCTCCTCAGTAGGGAGGTCAGGTACAAGGAGCAGGACCTCAAGGTTCTGAATCGATTGGTACAAGAGGTACTTCAGTGTCAGTGACATTTGGGGCACCAGTGGCGAGTTCACCGAGCACTTCTTTAGGGAGTCCACTGGTACATAGTTCACATGGCACATCAGCTGACACAGACACAGGTTCTTCGAGGACAGGTGTTGGTACAGGCACACCAGTGTCAGTTAGCAGACCTTCAAGTTCACTAGAATGGGGGGGAGAGGATGAGGTTCCCTATGGGGAAGCTTCCTCAGGGAAGAGGAGGCCCAAGTGGCTTCAAGACACCTTGAAGGAAGCGGAGTCTGTCGGTCCTTCGAAGAGGGTGAATGGGGAGAGTGTGCCACCTGAGCATTTTTGTAGTTATGTAGCCAAGGCTACCAACATTTTTGAATTTGAGCCTATTGGCTATGAGGAGGCTACCAGCCAGGAGGTATGGAGAGAGGCTATGGTGGAGGAGTATGCCTCTATCATTAATAACAATGTTTGGGAGGTGGTGCCTAGGCCTTAGGGCAAGTTAGTTGTGACTTCTAGGTGGCTCTACAAGATCAAGCATGCCATGGATGGCAGCATTGAGAAGTTTAAGGCGAGGTTTGTGGCTAGAGGGTTCTCATAGATCGAGGGAGGGGAGTTGACTATGATGAGACCTTCGCTCCTGTAGCTCGGTACACTTCTATTTGGTCCCTTATTTCTATTGCTGTAGAAATGGGTTGGCAAATCCAGAAGATGGATGTGAAGACCACATTTCTGAACAGAGTTATAGAGGAGGAGGTGGATGTTGAGCAACCACAGGGCTTTGAGGTACTTGGGCGGGACACCCATGTATGCCGGTTGAGGCGAGTACTCTACGGACTTAAGCAAGCTCCGAGAGCTTGGTATTCGAGGATTGATACTTACTTGCAGCAAATGGGTTTCACGAAGAGTGATGCAGATCCGAACCTATACCACATTGTTGTAGGGGTTGATCTGCTCATTCTTGTGCCATATGTTGTGTTATGTATATTTTATTAATTATTAGTTAGATATAGTTATCTTAGGTTTTATTAAGTAAAAGGGCATGATCAAAGATCATGCCTCTTCACCAAGGGACACCATGAGGCTATATTTAAAGCCTTGGTGATTCCCCATTGTAATCATATCTCATATCTCATCTTTTATAAATAATAATATATACTTATTCAAGTTTACTAGAGTTTTTACACTCCATTGGTATCAGAGCCATCGCTCTTCGGGATCTGTGTGATCACCCAGAATTAAGGAATTACAAGAAAATTCCAAAATTGCAGATTTTTTTAAAAACCAAGTGCTTGTGGGTAGCAACATTTGTTTTTTAAAAAAGAAGAAGGAAGAAATATATATAATATATATATATATATTAATAAAATCAAAAGAGAGAAGGAAAGTTAACATAAAGGGGGAAATAAATTAAAAGAAAAAAGAAAAAGTAAAAAGAGAGATATACGTACATGTGAAGACAAAGTAAAATTAAAAAGGAAGAGTAAAAGTAAAATTAAAAAGGAAGAGTAATTGCTCGTGGTTTACAAGCTCATGGTTTTTGGGCCCATGGTATTAAAAACCCATTTCCCCTTTTCAAAACAACGTGCCTTTTCAAAACAAAGTGACTTTTAAAAACAATATTATATATATATATATATATATATATATATATATATAATTCAAATAATAAAATAATAATAATTATTATTATTATTATTATTTAAAAAAAAAAAATATATATATATATATATATATATATATAATAATAGAAATTATTATTATTATTTCAAAAAAAAATAATTTAATTAATTAATTAATTTAAAAATAATAATTAATTAATTAATTAATTTTAAAGAAAAGAAGGAAAAACTGGCAGAAAAATATTCCCCACCTCATACACGTTCAATGTCTTCATCGATGTCGATGGCTGAATTCCAGAAGAAATTGGGAGATCTTGAGAAACAAATCAATAATAATTCCGAAGAATTCGGAAAAAGATTAGTCGATATTGAAGGTACAGTTGCAGGGCACTCCAATGACATCAAAAAGATTCATGATACGACAAATCGAATAGAAAGACAAATGTGGCTAAATCATCACGAGGCCACAGAAAAGCATAACGAAGCAATGAACAAGATGACAGAGCATAGCGAAGCAATGAACAATATGACATAACTCTTCAATAAGCTAAATGATAAGATAGATAAGTTAAGTCAGACACAATCCCCAATATTTCCTAACATGGAACAAAATCAACAAAACAATTCCGCAGATTCAGGAAACTCAGAAGAGCATCAAGAAAAGACCGATTCCACACATCATCAAGAAGATAGCAATGCAGATTTTCAAAATAAGCAGCTCTGGAATGCATTTGCTAATCAATATCCCCTTCTTGTTCCACCAGTAGCATATCAGCGAAGAGCCAAAATCGAGCTACCCAAATTTGATGGTAATGAAAAAATAGCGTTGCATGGCTTAATAAAGCAGAAGAATATTTTGAGATTTATGACATTACTAGTGATGACGAAAAAATTAAACATGCTTCCATGAAAATGGAATGAGAAGCATATAATTGGTATATGTGGTGGAAAAAGACGACGCTCGCTATCAATTGGAGGAAATTTAAGGATGCATTCTTCAAAAGGTTTCAAGGCATAAAAGAAGAAAAGTTTTTTTCAACGTTTATCAAATTACGCCAAAAAGGAGATGTGGATGAGTACACTCGAGAATGGGAGACCTTGGCAACACGAGTACCCGGATTGTCGGAATCTCGTCTAATCCAGTCTTACATCTCAGGACTTAAAATCCACATACAAGAAGAGCTCGAACTACATGAAATTACGTCCATAGAAGTAGCAAGGCAAAAAGCAAAAGCTGCTGAAAAGAAATTTGAAAGATTATCAAAACCAGGAAAAGTATATTCGAGACAAAGATTTCCTCAATCTGAAAATATAGATGACACAAAATATGTCCCACTCCATCTTCGTGAAGAAGAAAAAAATAGTGTGGAAAAACAAAGAATGAGAGAGGGCAAGTGCAAGTGTTGCGGTGAAAACTGGGACCCTAAGCACAGATGTGCTAATGGAAAAGCGAAAAATCTATACAGTTGTGAAGCAACTAATGACGCTAACAATAATGATTCATATATAGAAGGATTAGAAGACAACTTAGAGTTCTCTCCAGAAGTGGATGGGGAAACTATTCCACAAGTGTCATTATCAGCTATGACAGGCATATCACAACCTCAAACCCTAAGGTTAAGAGGACATATCAAGAACAACAACGTAATGGTTCTCGTCGACATTGACAGTACCCACAATTTTCTAGATTCAACCATGGCAAAAAGACTTAACATATTTACCTTCCCCATGCCTAATATGAAGGTAATGGTGGCCGATGGTAAGAAGATTGAGAAAGTAGGGAAATGCCATAAGGTCAAACTAAAGATAAAAAACTTTCATTTAAAATCTCCATTCTACACCGTTCCATTACGAGGAGTAGATGTGGTCTTAGGAATTCAATGGCTACAAACTTTAGGTACTTATTCTGCCAACCATCAGAAGCAGTTTATAAGTTTTAAGTGGAAAGGGCAGAAACACAGGTTGTATGGATTCCAAGCCCTAGAAGATCAAGTCGTATCTTCCTCTCTGGTGACAAAGATGATTCAAACAGGAGCGCCAACATCTACGGTACAATGTCATCAGTTAGAAATGTTATCTTCAAAAGGGAGCCATGAAAAGTCACCAGAAGAACAAGGATTAGTTCGGACACACGAAAAAGTATTCCAGGATCTACCCATAAAAGTGCCTCCCGATAGGAAAATCAAACATCCAATAGAAGTCAAGGAAGGACCCGACCTTGTCAATATCAAATCTTGTAGCTATCCACATCACCAACAGATTGAGCTCGAGAAGATGCTCCACGATTTTTTTAAAATGTGGGAAGCAAGAGCCCGTCGCTCGAGAAAACCAAACATTCGTCAACGATGTCCTTCATTACGTATGCTTTGAGGACAAAGCATCTTAAGAGGGGCAATGTTATGTATATTTTATTAATTATTAGTTAGATATAGTTATCTTAGGTTTTATTAAGTGAAAGGGCATGATCAAAGATCATGCCTCTTCACCAAGGGACACCATGAGGCTATATTTAAAGCCTCGGTGATTCCCCATTGTAATCATATCTCATATCTCATCTTTTATAGATAATAATATATACTTATTCAAGTTTACCAGAGTTTTTACACTTCATGTTGATGACTTGTTCATTATGGGGGCAGAGAGACTGATTTGTGGTTGCAAGGAGGATCTTGGTATGGAGTTTGAGATGAAGGACATTGGGCTGATGCATTACTTTTTGGGGCTTGAGGTGTGGCAGGAGGAGGGGCATATCTTTCTAGGGCAGGGGCAATATGCTGTGGATGTGTTGAGCAGATTTCACATGGTAGACTGTAGACCCATGTCTACACCTATGATCACCAACTGGAAGAAGCTTCATGCTTCGGATTCTAGTTTGGTGGATCCAACATTGTATAGGCAGCTTATTGGGTCCTTGATGTATCTGGTCAACACTAGGCCATATATATGCTTTGCAGTGAACACACTTAGCGAGTTCATGGTTGAGCCCAGGAGGGTGCACTGTGTAGCTGCAAAGCACATTCTTTTGTACGTGCAGGGGACCGTTGATTATGGTCTAGACTATAGGCGACGAGATGGAGTGAGGTTGGGAGGTTACACAGATTTAGATTTGCAGGGAGCGATTCTGACAGGAAAATCACTTTAGGGTGTTGCTTCGGATTGGGTTCAACAGTTGTGTCGTGGTTCAGTCGAAAGCAAAAGTCAATGGCTTTGAGCTCTTCTGAGGCTGAATATATGGCCGCTAGCCAGGCTAGTTGTGAGGCCATTTGGTTTCACAAGTTATTGTATGGCCTATTAGATCAAGAGTTGAGACCGACGATTATTCATTGTGATAATCAGAGTTGCATTAAACTCTCGGAGAATCCAATGTTTCATGACAGGTCAAAACACATTCATATCAGATATCATTTCATCAAGGACTATGTTCAGAAGGGGGCAGTGAAGTTGGAGTATATATCGACAGATGAGCAGGTGGTTGATGTTCTCATGAAGTCCTTGCCAAGTGGCAAGCATGTCCATTTGAGGGACAAGATGGGTTTGGTGAGAAACACTTTCCTCTGTAAGAGGGAGTGTTGATTTTTAATGTACCTTGGACAAGTGGTTTCCCATGGGTTAGTCTCTACCTAAGGAAAAGTGTCCAAAATAATTCTTTACCTAAGTGTGACTTTATAAAGTGAAAGTGACTTTATAAGTGGTAAAATCAATATTAAATTCAGTGTTGTAAACATCTCGATAACATCCCGAGTGTGAGTTAAGTGTCCCTCTTCACCCACTTTATTTCTAACTTAACTTTATTAAAGTAAAGTAGTCAAAAATTAATATTTCCAATTAGCTATTGCTAATTGGGAATATTGCATACACTTACAATTGGTTTTATTATCGTCGTTGCCTCCTTGAAATTGCAATTGAGATTTAAATGATATGAATTTGACTTATTACAAGCAAATTGCAGACAACTGGTTTGTTTATTTTGATATTGAAATAGTGGCAACTCATTTTTATGTTTAATGGTTGTCAGTTTGTGGAAGATACAATGCTAAAAGTTCTGGGAACTTCCCGCCCCCCCTCCCATTCTGAGGATTATGCCTAGTGTTATTGGATGGCATAGACTTAGTGCCCCTAACCTTTTGGGAATCGATCTATGTAATGAATAAAATAATGTAAATAGTGATTAATTAGTTAATAACTTAATTAGTAATTAGGTTGAAAGGCCATGTCTGATAAGACATGACCTTTCGTGAAGAGGCACCTGTGTAGGTATATAAGCAGGCCTCGTTTGTAACATTCAATCATCTATCTCATTCATCATACTATCTAATATAATATTTGTATCCTCATGGATATCTTTGTATTCCAAGTCTTTTAGAGCATTTAACTTGAGAAGGAACTTTGTTCACGTCATTTGGTATCAAAACAGTTCGATATTCTGGCCGCTCATCGCTGCACAGAGCTACGCTCCTCTATCCAGGCCTTTGGCCATCAAAAAATTGTCAACATTATTGTCATCAAAGCATTTCGTTACCAGTCTTGGAGTTTCTCCATTTTTACCAGTAGGTCTTTGGCTAGAATTAAAAATTTGAAGAAATTTCACCAGTAGGCCTTTGGCCAAAATTAAAAATTTGAAGGAAAAAAAAGGGAAATTTTTGAAAAAAGAAGAAGCAAAATCAATATATATATATATATATATATATATAAGTAAAAAAAAAAAAAAAACAAAAAAAAGAGATATATATAAAGAAGTACATATGACGATTTAAAAATAAAAAGGAAAAACAATGAAGGAAGAATAGGTAAGGTTATTTTGATTATTCTTGCAGTAGTTTACAAGCTCGTGGTTTTAGAAGCCCATGGTATTTGCCTATGGTATTTGCAAGTTAAAATAAGAACAAAAGGAATAAAAAATCTCTGTGTGAATGGTAAGTTTACTTTTACGTGGAGTGCATTAACCTAGTCAAATACATATAAGTGGACATATAGGTGAATAACCATGTTCATTAGGGTTGTAACTTTTCAAAACAAAAAACAAAAAGAGTAAAAAAAAAAATCAATTGTTAAAATATATATATATATATAAAACTAGAATTTACTTAGTCAAAGAACTCATCACTAAAGGAAGACTATATTTAAGGTTATATAAAGGAAGTAATTTTCAAAAAAACGAAAGGAAAAATATTATTAAGGATTTCTTAAAATATTAAGGAATCATTATTAAAGTTGGAAGGTGTATAAAAGGTTTAAGTATTGGAAAAGTTGAAAAGGAGATAAATCATTATATTCTAAATATTTTATTTAAAAAAGGAATATATACATATATAAAAGTATATGAGCCTCTTTTAAAAAAGAATAGTAGTGAAGGATTCATTACCAAAGATTGAAGGAATATTAATGAAGGATTCATTACCAAATATTGAAGGAGTAATAAAAGTTTGAAGGTTATAGCCATTATATAAAATATAATAAAGAAAATTGTGAAGGTATTTCCGAAATCAAAGCATATTTAAAGTGTCTTGAAAAAAAAATTTAGGAAGGGTTACCTTAAAAACCCTAAAAACTCAATTCAACAGACAAAATGGAATCAATCATTGATGAAAAGGAAATTGAATCTAATTCGGAAAGGAAAGAAGGAAGATTTCCTGAAAATTATAGTATGTTTGTCCGTGCGCTAATTAGAATCAAGGGGTCATTTGCGGGAAAGGAGGTTCTCATATCTATCGATCTCAATTAAGAGAATAATTATGTAAGTACTAAATGTGCTAACCAATTAGTGATCCCTGAATCACATATAACTGAAACAAATTCATTTCATGAAAATGAAAAACAATACGACATAAGGAATCAACACCAAAGTATTGGGGAGTATTCCCTTGTCTCGCGATTTACCGTTAAAACCTTATTTTGTAACGATAGTGATATAATTCTGGGTTTGCTATGGATGGAATCACTAGGGTCATTCATCCTTAATATGAAAAGAAGTTTTTAACATTCTCCTACAAAAAGAAGAAAATAACGCTACAGGACGTTAACTTAAAACCAAATTCAGTGACACCTGAAGACATTCAAGAAATTTCAAAAGTAATTTCTCAAGAAGGTAAAAAGGTGATACAAAATATGCAGAAGGAAATTGAAAAAATCACCACTAACAAGAATAAAGAGGTTGCTCGCCTCAAGGATCACAACAATAAATTACTAATGCAAATTAAGAGGTTAAAGAAAGACAAGATGTTGTTGGAAAACAATGTGCAACAACTTGTCGCAAATGAAGCATCGAAATCTTCAAATATAGAAGTTCAAGTTGAATAAAAATCGAATGTTGATCCAATAAATGTCTCAATTGAAGTATACGACAAGCAAGTTGCAGAAGAAACAAACTTAGATGCCAGACGAACGAGGAACATTCTAAGTGAAAGTTCTGTTACCTCCTCAATAACATCCTCGCCAAAAGAAAATCAAAGTCAAACAAAAAAAGTTCCCTATCGACATCCAAATCACGAGAGAAGACAACTCAACCAAGATATGTATTCAGAACAGAAACAAGTTGATATTCCAAAGAATACTAACGAATCATCACAAGTTTTCAGTCATCGTAAGATTCCACAGAAGATTGATTTAGGATGGTCCGATCCATTCTCAATGCATCAGTTTTGTTTGTCACTTAGAGGATCATATCAACTTGTATCGACAAGGATGACTGCCTCGAGACAAGAAGATGTTCATAGCAGGGAAAGAAATCAAGGCCTTTCATCGACAAGCTTTGAGGACAAAACTTTTTGAGGGGAAGGCAATGTAATGAATAAAATAATGTAAATAGTGATTAATTAGTAATTAGGTTGAAAGGCCATGTCTGATAAGACATGACCTTTTGTGAAGAGGCACCTGCGTAGGTATATAAGCAGGCCTCATTTGTAACATTCAATCATCTATCTCATTCATCATACTATCTAATATAATATTTGTATCCTCATGGATATCTTTGTATTCCAAGTCTTTTGGAGCATTTAACTTGAGAAGGAACTTTGTTCGCTTCAATCTAGGGACATGCACAACATGCTGGGTTACTAGCAACATCCTCACAACAGTGGCATCAACTGATTAAGCTAACCCTTAGGGATTAATATCTATCTATCTATTTATCTACCTGAATGCTTTCCCTTTACTTCTGATGTGGAAGAAATAGCAAAGGGACCCATACACTTACAATTGGTTTTATTGTCGTAATTCACTTCTTAAATGATTAGTTTCAATAGATAGACATTTTCAAGACAAAGATATATTTGAAAGAAATGGCAATTAATGAACTTATTATATGCACTACCTTTTATAGGAATTAGATTTGAGCGAACATTGGGGCTGATTTTTTTTTTTGGATAACTTTCCTTTTGTAAAGAAACATCCATTTTTAATGTTTTCATGCACGTTGGCTTGAAGCAGGTTCTAAAAACAGTGGATTTGTTGAGAAAGAGGATTGTATCTAAAGGGAAAGGGCATGCTTCTCTTTGTGCCAAGGTTTGTTGGATATAACTTCTTCATTGTTTTCCTGAAAATATTAATAGTTTTATTTTGGGCACGAACATTATTATTGTATGTTGTAAATGTTATTTGCAAAGATGTAAATTCATGTCATTCAAACTTGAGGAACAGTAAGCAAATGATGGAAGAGATTGTTGTTGAGAACACTGAGAGGGGGGTGAATCAGTATTTTGTTTAACAAATTTTAATATTTAACAGTAATTACTAATTACATCACATGATTAACTATCTCAATCAGAAATAATACACGAACACATAGATTTGAAGTGAAAACCCAAATGGGGAGAAAATCACTTGTGAAAGCTTCACTATCAAACCTCAATTTACAGTGACACAGGCAACCAGCTGTGAGGACATCAATTCTCTGTGAACACCAACTTACAACTTTTGTAGGCACCAACCTATAGGAGACTCCAATCCCCCAGCTGAGTACCAACTCAGCAAGTTTGTAGGCACCAACCTACAGGAGACTCCAATTCCCTAGTTGAGTACCAACTTAACAACTTTGTTGGCTCCAACCTACTTCTGCAATTTGTTCCTTGGACGTGTCAACAGCAGCTCCTGGTTTATAGTAAATTCACTTTCTTTTGCGGGGTTGTCACCCCACCATGCCACCTTGCTCCTTCAAACCTGATCACAACCACCTATCCTTCCCATACTTTTTAACCTTCTGCTCTTTAACTTGGCTTGACTCACCAACTTGGCTTGTCTCTTTAACTTGGTTTGGCTCTTCAACTTGGCTTAACTTGGCTTAACACAGTCAGTTCCAGATTTCTCATGACGTAACCTCTGAAGATCCTTAAAGCCAAGAAGAACAGTCTCTAAACCCACAGTAGATAGCAGGGAGAAACCCTCCAAAGACAGACACCTAACCCTCCAGAACTAAGGCAGCAAACTTCACCCTTTCTTGTAAGTTGCAATGAACAAGCTGAAGTCATTCAAGTGCAGGAGAGAAACCCAAATGCTCGACCGGACCAGGATTAGAGTTTATTCTCTTGCAATTCTCCGGACTACAGGTCTTCAAATTGCTGCAATATGACAGAGCTGTGATCCCCTCCTCAAAATATGATTCACTAGAGTCAATTATTCAAGCATAAAACACCACTGCCTGATTGCAGCAAGTATATCATAGCCACCAGGGGGTTATTGTCCAGAACCGCAGATCTCTATCTCTCTTAACCACAAGACTATTTCACCTCAGACCACAGAGCACATTTGTCTATATCGCAGGGCTTATCCTCTCTAATCTGCAGGGTCTCTCTCTCCTACCAACTGTAGAGTTTCGTTGCCCAAAACCACTGAGCTAATTACATTCCAAATGATCTCACACGTGGGAAATTTATAGTAGATTTGACTTGATTAATTGGGGGATCAACTCGTCTGTTAGGCTGGGCTGACTTGTCAAGGTAAGATCACAATATTTCAAGTGTTTATCTAATGTGGGAAGCTGGCCTGTCATCTTTTTGCTGAGCAAATTTTGTATATATTAATGTCTCTGGACATAGGAGTTTCTGCAGTTCCTTTGATCTGCACAGAAGGGCCTTCGCTGATATCTCTAACATTATCATCATCATGCTGATCCATGCCTAAGGAGGGTTCTTGAGACAAGATCAGTAGTGACTCTGTCAAATCCTTTCCTCGAATGATTCTCACATTGGAAAGCCCTGAACAGCCTTCACTGTGTGGAGGGATATTGTTACTGGAATGATTGTCAAGAGAAAATGTGTCATTGCAAAAGGCTCGTTTAATGGAGAACTGCCCTCCTCATTCCTTACACACTGCTGGGCATGCTGCTAAAGGTGACTATCATTATGCGCTGCTTCAGGGTTACACTTTGTCACTGTTGTCACAAATAAATTGTCAAAGGTTCTTCATATAATTTTCCAATATACCTCTGTAATTGCTCTGGCTTTGACATCAATGACAACTCTATCCAACAATTGTCTTCATTTGTTTCCTTACATTTATAAATGTATTTTTTGTTGGGATTTTGAGAAGTAATTTTAGATGATATGACTGAACCATAGCAGGGCTTTATTTCCATCTTTTTAACTGAAATCATTTGTTGTTCGTTTCATTAGGTCAGATAGCTATAATTCACCATTGGAGTGCATATATTTGATCCATCATGATTTAAAATTAGATAACACATAAGCGATACATCATTAAATGGGAGGATGCAATGACATAAATACAACTATTGTTTGAGCTACAGATCTTGTAGAAGGTTACATTTGTTCTCTGAAGTAGTAGCAAGCTTCTTTG
The DNA here is from genome assembly GCA_034641835.2 of Pinus albicaulis. Lineage (NCBI taxonomy): Eukaryota > Viridiplantae > Streptophyta > Pinopsida > Pinales > Pinaceae > Pinus > Pinus albicaulis. The sequence continues at coordinate 578,872,351 of CM076570.1, forward strand.
ATTCCACTATTGTTGTGAAAGATTAAGAAGGATCTAGAGAAGCCGATAGGTAAGCTCAAGATGGGTATTTAAGATCTTGCTGTATCTTACCTTAAAGTCAGGCACTTTGAATCAGAAAAAACGAATCTTGGGCAGGTGCATGTACTGTATCTTTAGGGACGATTAAATGTGGACTTCCTCTTGTTTGTATTGCCCAAATGGGTCCATTCAATATGATGGGTTTTCTTGTTGTGCATTGGTTGTATTCAAAATAAGGTCACATGTCCATGGTCTGTGTTGACAATTTTCAACACAATTTACTAAATAACACCACAATAAAAGAATAATTTACTAAATAACAAGTCATGTGGACCCAAAGAGGTAAGATGATGAAATAATGCATGTAATGTGCAGAGGGGAGTGGAAAATGTGGAATGGGAAAATGAGACCGTGCTACCAAAATCAGGATTTCCCAAGTAGTGACCATCGTGAAGCTATAAGCCAACAGGGGAGATCCCATGTGACTAGGGTTGAGGATTAACCCCCCATTTAAGGCGAGGGAACAAAGCTACAGTTGAAACCCTTCCTCCTTCCCAGTCACCCAATAATCCATACCCAAGTGTTCCCAAGGAAAATCAAGCATAAGAACCCAATTGCACAATGAAAGACATACCTTTAGGATTGGATGGCCCACCTTCAAACATACACTCTCGACAGATGGGTTAGGGGACATATGACTGGCTCAGGGAACAAAGATCAGCTGGCACATATATCGGCTACACTGGTGGCTGTTAGGGGCTACTGGTTGCCGATTGAAGACATATTTAGGAGAAAAATCCTCCTATGGGTTCACCCACTGGTGGTGGGTTAACAGGGGGGTTGTTGTGTGAAATTGTGTTGAAGATATGTAAAATATTACTGCTGTAACTTAATATTTCGGATCACCTTGGACTTTATTGCATAAGCTCTCGTAATCCTAGTCTAGGGTAGGCTTATTTGAGTTGGGGGAGAGCTAGGATAATGTGTAAAGAGGGCTTGTGAGGTGATATTTGCAATCCCTTTTAGTTCTTTCAAAATTTCACTTAAGCTTTCAGACTTTATCTTAAAAATTGAGCTTTTTGAGAGGTATCAGATAGGATTGTCACAACTTAAATTGGTTGAAATCTCATTTCATGATAATTCCATAAGGTCAAATGTGCAATAGAGATAAGCTCAGGTAAATACTTAATAGTTAAAGAAATGTGTACCAAGTTTCAAAGTAGACACAAAGAAGAAAGAGTGGTTTAAATGCTTGAAAATTAATGTAGAAAATTGTTTTAGTGTACAATGTTCAAACACCATGGATGATGGACCATGTTCTAAGTGATGCGTCATGGAACATGGTCAAATAAATGACTAAAGCCACTTCTAAGCTCATTAACAAGTATCCAAGCACCTTGTTCGTATTTTTTTTGGTGCTATTGAGTCTATGCAAGTCTCTATCCTGACTCCCACCAACTAAGGTTCTCATCTCAAAAAGCTTCCTTGCCTATGTTGATAATTCAATCCAATGTTGGCTCAATGTCGTTTGGTTTGATTGCATCATCATGCTTAGTTCCTCCTAATTGTGTGTTAGAGAGCCAACAATTCTAGTGCACAAACATTATTTATTCAAATGAATGTTCTTTAAAGTGCTTCAATTACACACATCCAAAGCCACTATAGATTTGGTTTAACACTTGGTATGCAAGCTTTGGGAACTTAGGAATCGGGCTGACAAAGTCCTCCTATCATACACTTAGACTAACATAGAGACCTAGGTTCAAAGTTATAGAATGGTTGTTGATGATGCCGAATGCATGTCCTGCCCTTTGGGTGACCTTGATGGCATAGATATGTCCCTCAATGTGGCAACTTAGTCACATCGATTCTGTATGACATATTTCTCCAAAAAAGAAAAGAAATTGCAAATTGTGAAGAAACTATCTTACACTTAGGTTAACATACAGACCTGTTACCCACCATTTTGTGGGTGATATCCCTAGGAGAAAGTTTTCTCCAAGATGGTCCTCAGCTGGCAACCAACAACCCCTTGCAACCACTAACTGGCTTGTTGTGCCATTTCTTTGCCACATGAGCCAACCATGTGGTCCTTCACCCATTTGTCATGACTGTATGTTTGAAGGTGGGCCTCACAAAACTAAAGGTATGCCTTGTCATTTGGTAATTGATTATCGTAGTTTGTGTATCATGGACACTTCTGGGCATGGATTAATGGGTGGATTCAGCAGAAAGAGTGGGATAGGTATGTGCTCCTGTCCCTTAGACCCCTTTTGGATGTTACCCTTGGATCCTAATCTCGCGGGATCTCTTTTATTAACCTTTGGGCTTTAGGGATGGTATTACATGGGAAACCCAAATTTTGGTTGCGTGGTCCCACTTCCCGATCCAAATACAACACTCCCCTTCTGTTCATTATAACCCCATTCATTATATTTCCAACCTGGGTCCACATAGGGTTAGCCTCCCCTTCCCCTTGCCCACACCTTGGGTCAGGCTTGGAACGATGCCCCGGAGGTTGATTCAGCTGAAAAAAAACAAGTAAAAGTATAATTGGCCACATTCAACAAGAAAATGTACCACAAGATGCAAAAGATGGTTGGGACAAACATATTTAGCACGTGGGAAAAATCCAAAGCATGAGCTCTACCCCATACCCATGGCCATCACTCTGGTTCCATAGGCCCTAGATGAGCCTCCTCCATCATTCTAGAACACATGATTGTCCCAACCCTTGGTGGGCAATGAACTGCCCTACCATAAAGGGGGTAGCCACTGTTATACCTCACACATCATGCTCTTATCCTTGAGACCCAAGCAATTAATCGAAGAAAAATCATAAAAGGAAAAAGACATATAAAGAAGGGTGGAAAAATCAAGGCCGGGGTATCTCATGCACCATGATTGCTCCCTCCTATACATTATATACCTAAGTATGGGCTTCCTTTTTACTAGCTATCCTTGTACCCCGACATGTGGCCCAGGCTTACCCCTTTCACTCCCTACTCCATTCATCTCTTTATCACATGCCACCACCATTTGAAGGATGTACCTTGGACATACTATCCCATTTAAAGGTAGAAACCACCTAATAGGCTACTTGGTTAACCGTCTTTGGAGCTTGGAGACATTAGCACATGCCAAATCTCACTATGGAAGGGCATGCCCTTATAAAATGTCCTCTTGTTGTCCATGGTTTGTAAGCTCTTTAACTCAATTTCCTGAAATGACTTGTAGTATTGGAAGGCTAGGGGATGCATTGGATCTTATGCAGAATTACAAATGGTCTCCATCTTGGGTTTGGTCTCCCTATGCGGGGTCCTAACCCTCCAAGGGCTACGCTGGCACGTGTAGGGTGTGTGTAGAGAGCCATGGTCCTCCACTTAAATAACAACATCCCATGGATCCCCAAATATGTTTAGAGATTGCTCGAGTTTCACCTATTGGACGAGGAAGGTGCACCTGGTTTCATCATTCCCAACTGGCTCCATAGTTGCACCATGCACTTGGAAGATGACACAGGAGTTGTATGTTGATGTGGCATCACTTACACCATCATATGAGCGCTTATAGATGGTCGACAGGGATCTTTGATATACTTGGAGATGCATGAGGTTACTTGTGTGCCCCCACACCCATTAGGAGCACCACAGGTTTATTATTTTGAGAATAAGGGGCCAACCCCTTGTCCACTACTTTTGGGAGTCCTATTCATCATTATTGCATTTATGGACTTCATCAGGCTTCTTAGAAGGCCCAACAACATGTATTATTCATCATTTGACCTCTTGAGAGGCTTATTCTTTTGTTTAGGTGCTAGTTTGGTGGGTTTGTTACCAAAAGTTAGTTATTTTGCACATTATTTTATTTTAGGGGCTAATGTAGGCCTAACTAGCTAAATCAAATTCATTAGAAGTGTATAAATACAAGTGATGTGAATTCATTTTAGCATCATCACTTGGATTGGATCATATCTTCTTGTGAGATTTTCACTATCTTTTGAGGATGAGATTTTTGGGATGAATGGATGAATTTCGATGTTTGGATAATTTTTTTTGTCTTGAAGCTTCTATGATTGGAATACCTTGGTGATTGGATATATTCTTCTTACATGTAAGTAATGTTTTAATGCTATTCTTGTTATTTATCTTATGACATTCATGATGCTGGGATTTCACTATTCTAGGGTTAATTTGTTGCCTTTCTTGGAACGAAATTGTGGAAATTGCATCTTTAAATAGCGTTGTATCATGTATGGGGCATGTTTGAATGAATGAATGTTCCTAGAGACTTCCTTGTTGAATTTTTCTTGATAAGTCACCAAATATTGCTAAACGAAGTATAAGTGACCTTGAAGCTGCTTCCATCAAGCCCTAGAGCCTAGCGAAGTTGTTTTCAAGCCTCCATGACAAGAGGGAATCAATCCAAACCTTGAATTTTCCATGACTCCTTCTCTGCCAAAGGACAAAGCATTGGTCCTCCATCGATGATCACCTTAAAGCATATTTTTCTCACCTTTTCTCTTTCTTTCTAGTCCTAGCCTACATAGGTTACCTAGGGCATCACTTATCTCACAATCTAGCCATCGAAATAATTTGATTTTTGGTCCAAAACTGCGTTGGAGTTTGGTCTAGAGGCCCTCCAAATTTCCAGCAAATCCAACATTGGGATCTCAAGATATTACAAGCCCTAGTGCGAGGATCGTTTCTTGCCCTAGGTTTCCCTTGGCCAGAAACCTCATTGGGATCATTGCATTACCTTTCATTGAAAATTCCTTCCTTGACCCTCTTCTCTTCTCTGATTAGATCAAGCACATCATTGGATTCTCAACCCCATTCCCTTGACCTAACTTTGGGTCCACTTGGTCTTGTGTGGTTGTAAATTTTTGTAGATGTTCTATGCTTGATGCAACTTTACTTTTTATCCCAATATCAGTCAGCAATCACATAAACAAGAAAGTAAAATGCTGATAGAACATACTAGTAGATCGACAGAAGACAAGCCAAAATATATGTGTGTTGGTGTGTTACGACGGTCAATAGGATGCTTCAACCAGCAAAGTCTCAATATGGTTAGCCAACTAGAAGTGTCACACAACCCTCTCAGACAGCGATATTAGTCAACCCGAAGTCAACGCTGCCACAGTCAAAAGTCAACACAAAATAGCAGTAGCGAAAAGTCAACGCAACCTAGTCAAAGTCAACGTCCAACCTTGATTTCTGTGCCAATAAATGCGGACTGCAAATTCGAAATTCTGGGATAGATTTGGGTCAGTTTGACCATGCGTTGAGCAAAGTCAACGCTGGTCAAATTTGCGCTGAAACCCTAGGTCAAAAAACAGAAAATCTTCTCGCTGCGTTTTCCCACGTGTGGATGAAGAAGAGCCTCCAAGGTGATCGAACCAATCAGATGATGAGAGAGAGTGTGTGAGGATGGATGAGTGAAAATGTCCTCCAACGTTGACCAATTTATATACCCATCAATGAGGGTGTGTGACACAACTGCTGGGGCTTCAAGCCTATATTTCATTTCAGGTCGACCTGCACATAGTTTGAATAAATTCAAAATAAATGTTCTGCTCATCGGATCAAGATGAACTTTAGATCGATCTTACACCTCTCCGAAAGAGGAGTCCAATAAAAATATTGACATCTTCATCTGAGCATCACAACATGTAGTTTGGACCTAGTTGTCCAAAATTAACACTCCCTCTCAAGTAGGGAGAACTCCATCCACCTGTGCAATCCAAACATTGTGCGTCATCCCGTCGTAACTTGCTTTGCTGGCTTCTTTATTTCAGAGCAAACCCGGGTCAGTCACAAAGAAATCATCCATGGCTGACAAATTCAGCCCAGAGGTCCGAAACCTCTATAGGACTCAAAGAGTCTCATACCAACCCGAAGTCAGTTGGAGGTCCGAAACCTCACTAGACTTTATCCTAGGTCAAGTGGTTGGACACGTGCCTTCCTGTTCGAAGCAGACCTACGTGTGAAGCTGCATCCAAATGTGCTCTTGCGATCCACCACACTGCCAGCCCAATCGGCATCAGTATATCCATGGAGTGTCATGCTCTCGGCAGTGTATCTCAGCCCATGGTTTATCGTGCCCCAAAGACATCTCAAGAGTTTCTTGGCACCAACTCAGTGAATGTTATGAGGTTCAACCATATGTTGACTCAAATTGTTCACTGCAAAACATACGTTCGGACGGGTGTTCACTAAGAACATCAGGGCCCCTATGAGTTGACGATACTCAGTAGGATTTGCTAGCACGGGCCCAGCAGCGCTGCCACTCAACTTCTTAAAGTTGAGCTCCATCGATGTCGACACGGACTTACAGTCCACCATACCAAATCTTTCCAGAGGCTTCACAATATATTTTCCTTGAGAAAGGAAAATCTCGCTAGGTCTCTGTTGTGGAAATTTCTAAATCTTTACACTTTATGCAGAAATTATTTGCTGTTAATCTGGTTATGCTCCTCCTACTTAGACAAGTTATTAATTGAATAAATTCAAGTTAAAATCGAAGCAAAAAACATAACAGATCTCCACCAACCCAGATCCAGAACAAGTTCATGCACACATAGACAAAGTGACACAGTTATTTCTGGACAAATAGTCCCCAGAAAAACCCAATGAGGGAAAACCGGTCTTCTGCTTGCTGGAGGGTTTTATTATTAAGAATTTTCTGAATACAGCAAGCATGGGTTCCAGATCTGGAAAACCCGACAGAGAAATAATAGATCTACAACTCACTAGCTGATCTAGGGCTAAAATAATGACTGATCCACACCCTCAAACGGGATTTACAGAACTCAGCCAAAATTAGGACCTAGAAACCCCAGTGCTGCCCCTGAAGCCTCTGCGTTAGCCTCTAAAGCCCCTCTGACCCTCAGCGTTGCTCCGGAAAGGCCTGCATTACCATAGATTGGGTGACACGGTCCCTACCTTGCCCCTTAGGGTCTTTGCGTAACCCCTGAGGGTTTCCTGCAACAATTTACACTGTCTTTGAGGGATTGAGCAACGCCTGCGTAGCACAAGTTGCTGCCCTCCTACTACTGCCCTCCTGCTTCTCTGCGCTGCCTCTTGCTGATTCTAGACCTTGGGATCAGATCATCCCCTTGGCCTAAATTCCCCTCTTTGTAGCTGAAACACTTATGGGAATTCTTAGCAAACCCGCCCTAGAATCTCAACTTAGTTTCAGTGCTCTGCCTCTGTGTGTCTTTACAAATGAACCCAAGCCTTTCCTTTATACTTTTCTCGTTGGAAAACCAACGAGCATGATCAGATCTTGAATCAATGGCTAAGATTAAAAAAAAGCTTGATCTGTGTGACTTAAGACAATTTCATCACATGTTTAATTAAATTCACTTTAATTATTTAAGTTCCCTAAGTTTTAACTTAGGAAATACATTAAAATAATTAATTAATATAATATCTACCAAACCAGATGAAATTTCCCAAATCCTTTTCTGGATCTTGTAGATCATGTGTACTCTAGTCCCTCCACAAAATTTGGGAGCTAGAGCACTACTGATGCCACCCCAAATACACAAAATCTCAACATCTGCCAGACCTCTAGGCCTAGGAAGTAGTGCATCAGTCCTAGGTCCTTCATCTCGAACTTAGCAACGAGCTCCCTCTTGCACTGATGAATGAGAGGGTCAACACCTGTCAGGAAGAGGTCGTCCACATACAACACCAGAATGAGAGGTTTTTCTCTATCAACCTTGAAGTAAAGGTTCAGATCAATATTACTACGAGTGAAGCCCAGCTTCATCAGGTAGCTATCTATCCTCTCGTACCAAGCTTTGGGTGCTTGCTTCAACCCATAGAGGGCTTTCTTCAACCTGTAGACATGGGTGTCCCGATTCTGGACTTCGAACCCCAGAGGTTGCTCCACATACACCTCTTCCTTTATTGCACCATGCAGAAATGCGGTCTTCATATCCATCTAATGAAGATTCCATCCTTGCGTAGCAGCAAGGGCTATGATAGATCAGATGGTGGTATATTGGGCTACAGGTGCATATCATCATAGTCTACGCCTTCCTTTTGAGAGAAGCCACGGGCAACGAATATTGCCTTGAACTTTTTAGCACTACCATCAGATCCATGCTTGATCTTATAGAGCCATTTCAAGGTGACAATTGCTTTGTCCTCTGGTATCGGAACCACATCCTAGACATCATTCTTCATAATCGACTCATATTCTTCGTGCATAACATCCTTCCATAATTGATGCTTTACAACTTTCTCAAAATATCTAGGCTTAGATTGTATAATAGTACTCATGGTTGCTAGATACCCTTGGTATCTATTCGGCTTCTTGCCTTCACGGAATGTCCCCCTTGGGGCCATATGATTCTTGGCATCCTCGAGAGTGACCCTGAGCAATGATGGTATTTTCCTCATTGAAGGAGGTGGATCAATCAAGTCCATCAGTCCTTCAACATCAGGCATCGTCTCATCCTTTGGTTCTTCTTGATTTCCAGGCCTTGCTTCATGATCTTCCTTAGCTCTCGGAAGATTGATTACTTTCCTTAGGGAAGCATCTTCGTCAAAGGTAACATCGTGGCATATCTCCACTTCCCTTTGACCAAACACATAGACACTATATGCCTTCGAAGTTTCATTGTAGCCCACAAACATTGTGGTCTCCCTCTTGATGCCAGCTTCTCTGCAAAAGTTCTTGAACTCATTCGTCTCATAGTCAGTGCCATTATCGGTCCTCAATATCTTGATCTTCTTCCCTATTAGATTTTTCACCAAGGCTTTGAAGGTATGGAACCACATGAAAGCCTCATCCTTCTTCTTCAGGAAGTATATTCAGGTTTTGCGAGAGAAGTCATCTATGAATGTCATATAATAAGAACATCCTCCCAAGGATGTCACAGGCAACATACCAGACAGATCAGAATGTGTCAGTTGCAAGACATTAGATGTCTTTGTGACACTTGAGGGGAAAGGTCCCCTTGTATGCTTTCCTTCGGCACAAACCTGACATACACCTTCATGATCATTTGTGAACTCGGGCATCCCTGTCACCACCTTCCTTGCTTCGGGAAGGGCTTTGTAGTGAAGGTGTCCAAACCTTTGGTGCCATAGTTCAGTCTGTCGGATAGTATCGCACGTCGTCGCTCCCAGTGGACTTCCTCCAACCTGGTAGAGTGTATCAACTCTAAACTCAATCGTGATAGCTTCCTTGAAACTCTTCTTCCAGATACACACCTTCCCATCAATGAATGGCACATTGAAACCTTTGTCTTCCATGGCCGATATAGACACAAGGTTCTTCTTGAAATCAGGTACATATAGTACATCTTGCAGGCGGAGGACTTGACCTTGAGACAAGTGGAGGGTCACAGTCCCTGTCCCTTTCACGAGATATGTGGCATTATCTCCAAAGATAATTTTCAGATTAACATCCTTCTCAACCATATCAGAAAGTGCTTCTTTGAACCCAATGATGTTCGTTGAGGCACCACTATCTATCAACCAAACATCCATAGTGTCAGGTGGAGATGCAGCAAAGAGGGCAGATACCATAATGTATTCATTTCTTTTATCATTAACAACATTTGATTCCTCATACCTGGAATTTCTCGACCTTTTGAAAGGTTGCCCATTTCCACTGGAGGGAGCCTTCCTTTTCCCTTTGAACCTGTTGTTCCTTTCATTGCCATCCCTCCGATTGTTGTTGTTGTCATCATCATCGGGAGAATCCTTCTTGAAAGTGCATTCTCTAGCATAGTGGCTAGGCTTGTGGCAAGTGTAACATTTTCCTTTCTTTCATTGGGCCCCTTCTCTTCCTTTGTTCTTCGGACCACCAAAGTTCTTCTTCTTAGCATGAGCAGTGAAGGCAACATTTCCTTCATTTTCATATTCCTTCATTCTTGTCTCTTCTTGTACGCATCTCGATAGTACTTTGTCAAAATTAGGTATGACATTGTTATTGAGAATGATAGTGTTGAATACATGCCATTCGGATGAGAGACCTCCAAGTGCAGTGAGAACCATCTCTCTATTAGCTATTGTCTCCCCAATAGCCAGAAGATTATTCCTGATTTCGGTCAGCTTCAGAAAATATTATTGAATAGACTTATCCCTGCCTTTCTTCAGATTCTTCAATTGGTTTTTGAAGAATAGGACTTGATTCGCATTGTTGGCCTTGAACATGTTGACCAATTTATCATACATCTCTTTGGATGTGCCCAGCTCAGAGATGTAGGCAGTCAGAGTCTTATGAATTGAGTACCTGATCATTAGCTTTGCTTTGATTTCCCCCTTCTTGTACTTTGATTTGGCAGCAACAGTTGCAGTGGATGGAGGCTCTTGGATTTTACCCCGCACATAGTCCATGACATCTTGGTCTTCCAAATTAAGATCCAATGTCATCTTCCAAGCATGGAAGTCTTCCTTTCCAGTCAATTTGTCATCAGCCTTAAAGCCATTGTAGTTTGAGGAACCCATGCTCTTCTTCGATGATTGCTACAAACTAGGTGTTACATAGTAATTTGTCACCATCCTTGCAATCCCCATCTCGCCCATTGGAGGGTCGTTTCTGTGACCAATAAGCAGTGTCATGCCTTGCAAATACCATCATTGCATCCCTTGCCATGAGGACAACATTTCTTCTGTTGATCATTTCCTGAGCAGACCCCTAAAAACACCTGTTTTTGCCTTGGCGCTGGTAGTTCGTTATGTACTCGCGCCAATGAGGAAAATTAACACTGAGCCTGTGCCAATTGGCGCTCTGTCCCAGTTAAGCACCTGCACCAATCTGCTTTTGGAAAGTTTTAAAAAAAAAAGGCGAAGTTTCGATTACAACAACTTCGTGGATGAGTCATCAGGAGTGGTTTCGACTGAATAACCACGGCCTTCCTCCTTTGGCCTCTTGTTTCCACCTTATGGGGAACCTCCCAAGGGATAAGGCCTCCCTTCCACTATTGTAGGGATCCAAACCTCCTCCTCTCCTCTATAAATATATCCTTCATCCATTGATGAAGGGGCTGAATGGCTGAATAGCTAGTCTCCAAGTTCCCAAGAGACATCAAAGCCTTATGCTGCAAGAGCCTTGATTCATTCCCTTAAGGCCAAATCCAAGCAAGGAGATCATTGTCGAGACATCCGAAGAGAGAGGTTTGTCCCATCCCCGACAAGCTTTTTCGAGACGTGTTCCGCTGGCGACCCTCCGAAGGAGAATTCAGCGTCAGGGCTATGGTTGTATTCTTCTTTGATTGATTAATGATAAGCGACTATTGGTTATGGTTCCACTTCTGTTGTTGATTATGATGATGAGTTATGTCTTCTCTGACTGACATATAGTTGCATATACTGGATTTTACGCTTGCATTTGTTTTGTTTCTTGCGTGTGCAGGTGTCCGATCACGGAGATCGTGAGGATTGTGATCTGCCGGAGCTAAGGAACGGGAGTGCTACTTTCTCTACAAGCGACAACGTTGGATTCTAGGTAAGCCTTCATCGCTAGTTGGTTTATTTTCAATTAGGAACCTGCACTATAGCGTGAATGATTGTTGCTAGACCCGGTCTGGGCTAGTAGGGATCGCCTCTGTCCGCAGAGGGGATTTACCTCCACAACAAATTGGCGACCATACTGGGGAGTTAGCTTGTTGTTGTTCTGCTTTGTAAACTACAGACGAAGCCTGAAGTTAGCCAGATAGCCTTCGAAACGCTATTGTTCTGCATTAGCGAAGTAGATCAAAGTTGCTTCAGTTAATCTCCAGTTTAGTTTATGAACTGAACACTTGGAGTATTGTCTTGTCTTCATTTATCTTTGACTTTGCTTGCTTGATCAACTCTTTTCGTCGTCTTTTCTCGAGTGTTTGGCTTTTGTTCAAATTTCAGAGGACCCATCCGGACCGTTTTTCCTCGAGTTTTCATCCTTCATGGTTGCCTTGACTGGCGCGGTTTCCACCGACAATACACCAATTGGCGCGGTTGCGACCATCACCGCGCCATCCCCTCGTCCGGGCGCGGGATTACAACCGGCACCACCACGCCCATCTCCCGAGGTGCCAAGGTTTACCCTTGTCTCTAAGTTTTTGGTTATACTTTGCTTCCGGGTTTGTTTTGTTTTAGATCTCGCTTGAAGTGGTGAGTTTTGTCTCAAGGCGGAAATTTTGTTTTTTCATTTTTGTGCGGCTACGTTGTTGTTAGTTAGCAACCTCGCGCCAATTGGCCATTGGCGCTAGTTGCTGCTGAGCAAGTCGCGCCCGCCTGGCGCTAGTTGTCAATGACAAAGTCGGGCCAATTTCAGGGTATGTGAAAATTGAGACTTTTTCCCTGAATCCTTCACCAGTGTGTCTTTCCCTTCCGGTATTTTCTCTATATGAGCATAGATTACATTGCTCATTGTTTGAAATGTCTTCTCTCCGTGATTGTTTGATGTAAAAGGGAATGAATGCCTTGTTTTGATCTCTTGCTTTGGAAGTCCTCTTTGTGTTTGACCTCATATGTCTTGTCACCTTTCGAGGGATTTCGTGACAAAGTGTTTGAAACAACGATTGCATTCTTAGTGTTTGTTTACATCTCTTTGCATTCATCCTTCATTAAGGAGATTTGCGTTCTTTTAGTTTTCATCACTCATCTCATAGTGTTCTTTTTGTTAAAATGCATTAGATCACATTGCATTGAAAAGTATTTTTGAGATTTAGCATTGAACTTAGATCACATTGTTTAATGATTGAAAGCTAAAAATCGCTTTGAGTGCATTCTCTTTCATTGAAAGCATGCATTAAGTAGATTCCCATTTCATCAAAAAATGCATTGAGTGCATTCTTATCATTTGAAAAAGAAAAAGGAAATTGTGCATAGATTACAATTGCATAGTTTTTGAAAAAGAGGATTTTGCATAGATCACATTGCATTGTTTGCATCGCTGAATGTTTGAAATTACTTTTGGATAGTGAAAGTCATCTAGTTTGGAAAAGATTTCATTTGCAGTGTTTTTTTATGTCGCATCATTGTTTGAAGCTCTTCCCTTAACTAGATAGCATTCATCGAATTGAAAAGTTTTCTTTTCTCATATAGTCACATATAGGATATTGTCGTACAACATTCCGTAGGGCTCGAAATCCAACATATCAACATTAAAATTTTGTCCAATTTAACCCAAGGCAACATTGAAACATCAACGAAATATTTAGAGATAAGGTTCAGGCTAGAGACGTGTTCCTGCCGTCGTTAAACCTAGTAGAAATGCCGTTCGCCTCTTGTTTTACGCTAGTACCAGCCTCAGTGCTAGAATCCAAGCCGAGTATATAAAGGGAGACCCCTATAGGTTTTCAATCCTTTATCCACAGGAAGCCGAGTCTGCCGCCCTATACCCGTGATACACCGAACACATCATTCGGGGAGATCATTTCGCGATCGCGTTAAGTCCTGCTGATTGCACCCCACCAAGGTGGTCAGCCACGGCTATTTGGTACACCCTTTGCCTAGTATTCCTGAGTACTCATTTGATCTTGTCTGACTCATTAAATTTGAAAGGATCATCAAGCGCTTGTCCTTTCACGCTTGTTTCCAATCTGAAAGTGATAGAGTCACCTTTTGCCTGTTTCTCGACTCTTAAAAGATGAAACAACAGATTTTTGTTTCAATGTCATAAAAATTAACTGCCCATGAAATATTCCTGGTTAAAGTTAGTTTCCTTAGGGTGTTTTTCTGAAGATCATTTCTGATGGAAACTTTTTCAGAGTTCACCAACCAAGGAGTCCCCTCTGAAGGGAATCCTGGTCCTTTTCCTCTTTTTGGAAATGTTGGCGCTCCTTATATGGAAATGTTGTCCCTTCCTGGGTTAACTGTTGGGTTGCCTGTTTGGTTGTTTTCAACCTCTGTGGTCCCGAATGTCTCGACTACTGTTCAATCAGTTCCTCCGCCTGAACAACATCATGTTGATTCCAAGGTGGACCTCTCCTTCTTCGCCCTCGTTTCTCGCGTCCTCCTCTTCTACTTCGTCAGAAAGTCCGGATTCTACAACTGTGGCTAAGAAGAAGAAGAAGAAGACAAAGAAGAAGAAGTTCGATAAGAGAGAGGCTAAGGCTGTAGTTAGTGCTTCTAAATCATCTCCTCTTGATAAACCTCCCAACCCTCCACGGAAAGTCAAGTTCCCTTGCATGTTGTGCACGGGAGACCATCTTCTTCGAGACTGCCCTAGCATTCCCAAGGTGCTTGAAGAATGGTCCAGTGGTCGTCCGCCGTTGCCTTTGGCTTCTGGGAGTCAGTTTGGGGGCACGTCTTCAACTGGTGCTGGTAAGGCTCCTAAGAAGAAGGGTAAGATTACCAATCCCTGTAAGTTGTGTGAAGGGCACCATGCCATTCACCTTTGTCCGTACATGGATGAAGCCAAGCGAGTTTTGGACAACTCAGTTGTTTCTACACCATGCCTCCCGGTTGGTTATAAGCAGCTTTCTTTGAGTCCTCCACCAGCTGATCCTACGATTGGTCAAGAGTCATCCTTGGTCGATCCTGCTCCTTCGGAAATTCAAATTTAGGAATCCATCCCCGACCAACCATTGGTCGTGGGATCGGTTAAGCTGGCCCCTTCTACGGTGCACTAGGTCTTTTCCGTCAAGAGTGGATCTCACATCCCTCAGGTTCTTCTTATCTCTTCAGATTCTTCGGACTTGGAGAAAGATTCTCCTGTCCCTATACCAGAAGAAGCTGCTCCTCCACCTCCCGTGATGGAGGTCCCGGAGGATACTCCTCCCGCCTTCGAGATGGAGGTCGTGGAGGATGCTCCTTCTTCTTTTGTAACACCAGGGGAAGACCTTCTCGGTTCGATGGTAGCCCCTCCGAGTAGTTTAGTTGCTTCCTTTGATTGGAATCGATTTGCAGGATACCGCCTTCCGTCTTATGTGCCTTTCGAGATCACAGTACAGGCTTTTGGTCTGGTCGTACTCAGCACCATTATAGACGAAGGTGTGTCTGTTAGTATTCTATCCTCAACTACTTGGCAAGCGTTCGGTTCGCCACCGCTTGTGCCTGTTACGCAGAATCTGTTTCCATTTAACAGAAGAACTAGTCAACCATTAGGGGTCCTTCCAAGGTTACCCGTTATTTTGGGAGGTAAAACCGTCCATATGGACGTGATGGTTGTTCTAGGCCCCTTGGATTTCAATCTGCTTTTGGGGCGCGATTACACCTATGCCATGGGAGCGCTTGTCTCCTCCCTTTTTCGTGTGGTCTGTTTTCCGCATGAAGGACGGATCGTGACCATTGATCAGCTTTCGTTTTTTGGTCCTTATGTGGCAGTTGGCCCGCCATCATCCCTTCCTGGTTTTTATCTGCCCGTTGTATCTGCCCCACCGCAGGTCAACTATGTGGCTACTTACCCCGTGCTTGTACTCAGTGACGATGCCGTTGTGCATGGTGTGCTGGGGGCATTGGGTCCTGACTTCCAGGATGTTTTCCTTCCATCGGGAGTGGAACTCTTGGAAGCGATGACTTCTTTTTCATTATGATGAGATTTTTCGGAGTAGAGTTCATTTCCTTGTGTTAAGCTCCTTAAAAAATGAAACAAGGTTCTCAGAGGAGAGTTCATTTCCTTGTGTCAAGCTCTTTAAAAAATGAAACAAGGTTCTCGGAGCAGAGTTCATTTCCTTGTGTCAAGCTCCTTAAAAAATGAAACATGGTTCTCGGAGCAGAGTTCCTTGTCTTGTGTTAAGCTCCTTAAAAAATGAAACAAGGTTGTTGGAGCAGAGTTCCTTGTCTTGTGCCAAGAAACAGGGTGTCCTGAGGATAGTTCTTTTAATGTGTCAACCTCGTTAAAATAATGAAACACGTTCCCGTTCAATTCGAGTCTTTGTTAAGATCTCGTAAAACCCCAATCGAGTCTTTCTCTTGATCTCGTAACTTGAACCTTCACTCCATCTGCCTTTTATATGGACTGAAGCTTGGGGGGCATGTACCTCGAATTGAGTCACCATGCTGGGGGCATGCTTACTTTTTCAAGCATAGTTTGTTTCCGTTTCAAGCTTGTGTAAAAATGAAACCGTTTTCAAGCATAGTTTATCTTTGTTTCAAGCTTGTGTAAAAATGAAACCAACTTCAAGCAGAGTTTCCTGATTTCAAGCTTGTGTAAAAATGAAACCTTCCCCATTTTACCTCTTGTGATTGCCATTTTTATCAGCCTGTTTTTGCCAGATGAGCCTTGGTTTTCTCATTCCATCGTCACTATCTGCTTGGCCGATCATATGCCTTCACTTGGTTGTTTTACCTGTTCCTGAGGAACCGCTGCGATGAGTGGTCTTGTTAGCCAGCCTCTTGACCTTTATTTGTTTTGAGCAGTTCCACCATTACCGGAACCAGTTGCTACCCTTTATACCACTCGTTCCTCCAGGAGGAGTCATCTTTCAGCTCTTTTCTGACTCTCTAAACATGAAAATATTGCCAAGTTCCTTGTCATTTCGATCTCGTTAAAGTGGACATGAAACGACATCTACCCAGTATACGTTTACCCCTTTTTCGGGCTGGGATAGATTACTTACGAAAAAGGAATACCCTAGCCTATTGCGACTAGGAGGTTTTCTCAGACAAAAGCTTAAATTTCTTAGATCCGAGAAAAACCATTTACGAAAAAGGACCGTTGAGTTTACTTTTCCGTCGTTTTTCAAACTCTCTAAACATGAAAAGACGCCGAGTTCTCCCTTTGTCAGACTCGTTAAAACCTGATGACATTGGATTCAGTCGTAATGACGATATTCGAGTTTCTCCTTCCTAGGGCTCGTTAAATGTACTAGGATGGATTCGTCCGAAGGACGAACTTATATGACAAGCATATGGTATTCTCTTCAAGCTTGTGTAAAAATAAAGAGGTACTCGCCAGAAATGGTGGGGAAAATGGAACCAACATCATTGTCGTGTCGGCAGTATGTCGCTCTTGAACATGGCACTTATCTGCATTCGTGTCGGGTTGGGGATATCTCATCTCGTTTTCCACTTGCCTTCGTGGGTTTGGGTGATCCCTTTTTGACCTCTCATCTGCTCTTTGCCTTGTCATCATGACCCTTGATCTTTTGATGTCAAATACTGCCAAATTCACTGTCGTGCCGCTGATATGTTCAAGAGAAGTTGACCTCTGCAGATTTCAAACTTCCTCTGATTCTCATTTAATCTTGATTCACAAAGACATTATGTTCCTCTGTCTCGTGTCGATGATGTGGGAAATACTATGGCCCACCTTCGATCAAGGTCACTTCCTGTCGACTTCAGCTCATTATCCAGGAAGCTGATCTAGAGACTCCCTTCTGGTACCTTAGAGCCTGCATGCCTCAATGGCAGGTTCTTCGCGTTCGACGTGAGGTTCTCATCATTGGCCTCCGATCGAGTGATTCTACAGGTGTTCGACGCCAGTTCATTGATTCACATGCCGTAAATTGTACCTGTAGTACCTTGAGGGCCATTGTCATTATTGGTGGTACCTCTCGCGTCTGTTAACAGCTTTCATCATTGGCTGGTAATCAGGCATTGTTCTTGCATGTTCGACTTCAGCTCACTTATTCGCATGCTTGAACTTGTACTTTGTTCGGGTCGAGATGGAGCGCAAGACCCTGGATTCTGTCTGTTAGAGTTCAGGCTGCGATTTTGTGGATTATTATGATTGGTTACATGAATCACTGATTGGATGGCTGCGACCATACCTGAGTCTATTTATCGATCCTCATTGGATGGCCGCGTCCATTCCCTAGATCTGGATTATTGTATACTCTATGATGGATGGCTGCGCCCATACCACATATATCATGTATCTGAGATATCAATTGTATTTCTCTACGCAGGTTTTCCGACGACAGTGTTTTCGGTTGGACATGTTCTCGTACAGCATTTCACCCCTCTCTCTCTTTCGGGCCTCATGCTTTAGGGGGCATCTGTTACACAGTAATTTGTCACCATCCTTGCAATCCCCATCTCGCCCATTGGAGGGTCGTTTCTGTGACCAATAAGCAGTGTTATGCCTTGCAAATACCATCATTGCATCCCTTGCCATGAGGACAACATTTCTTCTGTTGATCATTTCCTAAGCAGACCCCTAAAAACACCTGTTTTTGCCTTGGCGCTGGTAGCCCGTTATGTACTCGCGCCAATGAGGAAATTTAACACTGAGCTCGCGCCAATTGGCGCTCTGTCCCAGTTAAGCACCCGCGCCAATCTGCTTTTGGAAAGTTTTTTAAAAAAAGAGGCGAAGTTTTGATTACAACAACTTCGTGGATGAGTCATCAGGAGTGGTTTCGACTGAATAACCACGACCTTCCTCCTTTGGCCTCTTGTTTGCACCTTATGGGGAACATCCCAAGGGATAAGGCCTCCCTTCCACTATTGTAGGGATCCCAACCTCCTCCTCTCCTCTATAAATATAGCCTTCATCCATTGATGAAGGGGCTGAATGGTTGAGTCTCCAAGTTCCCAAGAGCCATCAGAGCCTTATGCTGCAAGAGCCTTGATTCATTCCCTTAAGGCCAAATCCAAGCAAGGAGATCATTGTCGAGACATCCGAA
Organism: Pinus albicaulis; assembly: GCA_034641835.2. Classification (NCBI taxonomy): domain Eukaryota; kingdom Viridiplantae; phylum Streptophyta; class Pinopsida; order Pinales; family Pinaceae; genus Pinus; species Pinus albicaulis. The sequence goes on from CM076570.1 coordinate 578,890,886, forward strand.
GAGAGAGGTTTGTCCCATCCCCGACAAGCTTTTTCGAGACGTGTTCCGCTGGCGACCCTCAGAAGGAGAATTCAGCATCAGGGCTATGGTTGTATTCTTCTTTGATTGATTAATGATTAGCGACTATTGGTTATGGTTCCACTCTTGTTGTTGATTATGATGATGAGTTATGTCTTCTCTGATTGACATATAGTTGCATATACTGGATTTTACGCTTGCGTTGGTTTTGTTTCTTGCGTGTGCAGGTGTCTGGTCACGGAGATCGTGAGGATTGTGATCTACCGGAGCTAAGGAACGGGAGCGCTACTTTCTCTACAAGCGACAGCGTTGGATTCCAGGTAAGCCTTCATCGCTAGTTGGTTTATTTGCAATTAGGAACCTGCACTATAGCGTGAACGATTGTTGCTAGACCCGGTCTGGGGTAGTAGGGATCGCCTTTGTCTGCAGAGGGGATTTACCTCCACAACACTAGGGCTTTGTCTTCACCTCAGCTCCAATACCATGTAAATTTTTGTAGATGTTCTATGCTTGATTGAACTTTACTTTTTATCCCAATATCAGTCAGCAATCACATAAACAAGAAAGTAAAATGCTGATAGAAAATACTAGTAGATCGACAGAAGACAAGCCAAAATATATAAGTGTGTTTGTGCGTCACGGTGACCAACATGATGCTTCAACCAACGAAGTCTCAATACGGTCAGCCAACCAGAAGTGTCACACAACCCTCTTAGACAGCAATATTAGTCAACGCAAAGTCAACGATCAACGCAAAATAGCAGTAGAAAAAAGTCAACACAGCCCAGTCAAAGTCAACGTCCAGCCTTGATTTCTATGCCAATAAATGCAGATTGCAAATTCTGGGATAGATTTGGGTCAGTTTGACCATGTGTTGACCAAAGTCAACGCTAGTCAAATCTGCGCTGAAACCCTAGGTCGAAAAACAGAAAATCTTCTTGCTGCGTTTGCCCACATGTGCATGGAGAAGAGCCTCCAAGGTGATCGAGCCAATCAGAGGATGAGAGAGAATGTGTGAGGATGGATGTGTGAAAATGTCCTCCAACATTGACCAATTTATATCCATCAATGAGGGTGTGTGACACAATTGTTGGGGCTTCAAGCCTACATTTCATTTTAGGCCGACCTCCACATATTTTGAATAAATTCAAAATAAATGTTCTGCTCATTGGATCAAGATGACCTTTAGATCGATCTTCCACCTCTCCGAAGTAGGAGTCCAATAAAAATATTGGCATCTTCATCTGAGCATCACAACATGGAGTTTGGACCTAGTTGTCCAAAATTAACAGTGGTCCAATGACTCATTGAAGCCAATTCTACAAAGACCACTTGGAATCCAAGCCTCTACAATAATTGTAGGGTTTGAGTGCCTCCATTATAAGATACATACCCTAAACCTTAACCTTGAAATTCTGCTTCAGCCCTTCCTTGAGAGCCTTCAACCTTGCCTTCCTAAGCAAGCAAGCTATATATCTGAGCCTCTCTTTTCAGGATGCCCCTAGGATCATCCCTCACCCTATCATTGATCTATTTATTTCGTGGTCCTTATTATATCGGGTCTCCTCCCATCGGTGAAAGTTCGTAAAGAGTAGGGAGCCTTAGCTGAGGTGATAGTGGGCTATTGCTCCATTGTGGCTCTTGATCTGGTAGTATCCCTCTAAGGACTCCTTTTTAGGGCCCTTGCTAGTTTGAGCGGTAACATTTCTTGCGCTGTTGTCGGGGACACAAGACACGTGTGTTGTTCCTCGTACGACATATTGACATATCATTATTGGCGATTCCATTGGAGGAACGAAGTCCTAGTTCCTCATTGAACTTTAAAGTCAATGCTTGTAGGGTGAAGCGAGCATTCGTAAAGGCAATTTCAATCACCCTGGCTACTCCACATATGATCCCCATAGAATATTCAACACCATGTGGGATTGGACAACAAGACACCCAACATTGGATATTAAATGGATCCCGAGATACCCAAATGCCATTAATCGTAATCAGGAGGAAACCTCTGCTAGGTTTGATGTCGACCCATCTTCAGTAGTTGACCATGTGGCTAATTTCATGGCATATATCTCAAAGGCCAACAACGGTCATGAAGATGTTTAGGTTCATCAGTTCCTCATCTCTATTGGGACCAAACCTAGGGGCTGGCTTGAGAAATCATGCAAGCCTAAAAGTATCCCTTCTTTATCCACTTTAGTTGACCATTTCCTGACACATGAAAAGCTCAGACTAAAGGTGGTTGAAGATGTCGTTCAATGCCTAAATTCATTTAAAGCACTGAACTTGAGGGCCTCTCCCGTCGCTCCTCACCTATTAATTTCTAAGCATTATGAATGGTTGCCCAAGTTTGATGGAAATAGTCTCGATGCCAAGAAATATATGGTTGACTTTATATGGGAATGTAGCTTATGGATGCCTAATGAGTATGACGATGATATCTTCATGATGCTCTTCGCATTGTCACTTGAAGGTGAGGTTGGGGACTGGTTGTAGAAATTTCTGAATCTTAATTCTTATGCAGAAATTATTTCGTTAATCTGGTTAAGCTTCTCCTACTTATACAAGTTATCAACTGAATAAATTCAAGTTAACATCAATGCAAAACACATAATAAATCTCTACCAATTCAGATCTAGAATAAGCACATGCACACATAGACAAAGTGACACAGTTATTTCTGGACAAATTGTCCCCGGAAAAACCCAATGTGGGAAACCCGGTCTCTAGCTACTGGAGGGCTCTATTATTAAGAATATTTCTGAATACACAACTCTGGGTTCCAGATTTGGAAAACCCTACAAAGAAAACTCTAGATCTGCAGCACTTGGCTGATCTAAGACCAACAATACTGACTGATCCACACCCTCAAACGGGATTTACAGAACTCAGCCAGATCTAGGCCTAGAAACCCCATATCTGTCCCTGAAAGACACTGTGTCAACCTCGTAAGGCCTCCAAGTGCTCAACGTTGTCACTGGAAGGGACTGCGTTACCCCAAACTGGGTGATGCAGTCACTACGCTGCCCTTAAGGGTCTCTGCGTAACTCCTGAAGGGTTTCCTGAAAATCACGCTGTCCTTGATGCTGCTGTCTACTACTGCTGCTGCCTGCTACTACTGCTGTTGCCTTTCTCTGCGCTATCTTTCTTGATCTCTTCTCTGCTTCTTGTGTATTCTAGACCCTAGGATCAGATCATCCCCTTGGTCTAAATTCCCCTCTCTGCAACTGAAACACTTGAGAATTATTAGCAACCCTGTTCCAGGTGGATATCGGTGGCCACCCACCTATTCCATTTGGACTCGCACCATCAATTCTTGCAGCTTTTCACATTCAGCACAACTTACTATTTTTAGCAAGTTTTCGGGTCCTGCACTCCCGGAGCCGTTTTGGGGCCTTAATGATCCAGGTGGATATTGGTGGCCACCCACCTATTCCATTTGGACCCGCACCATCAATTCTTGCAGCTTTTCACATTCAGCACAACTTACTATTTTTAGCAAGTTTTCGGGTCCTGCACTCCCGGAGCCGTTTTGGGGCCTTAATGATCCAGGTGGATATTGGTGGCCACCCACCTATTCCATTTGAACCCCCACCATTAGTTTGTTCAGTTTTTAAGTTGTAGCACAACTTACTATTTTTAGCAGTTTTTCAGGTCCTGAACTTCCGGAGTCGTTTTGAGGCCCTAATTGAAGTTTTTTTTGGAAAACCGGGAGCAACAAGCTCATATCGAAAGTTGTACTCGGATAGATATTTCTAACGAGGCATGATATGGCGAAGTTATATCCCCGGGAAATTGAAACACCAATTTACCCAAACGGGGCCCATAGTTTTGGCGCTTCATCTCCTAGGGTTAGGTTTTTGGACATTTAAAGTTCTCCATTGTTTCTCAATAACAAATAGGCCTTCGAGCCTCATTGTAACATAGTACAGAGGTCTGTAGCCGTCGCATCTCTTTTCAGAGATAAGATACCAACACCCTAGCTAGTTTATTTCCATTATGTCTATAAGTCTATTTCAGTCATTCTTTTATTAATGAAATGAAGTTTTATTTCCGCTGCATCTCTGTGTTTATGTTTATTTCTGTATATTATTGTGTTCCTGCATAAATTCGGATCAAACCCCGCCCTAGAATCTCAGCTTAGCTTCAGTGCTCTGCCTCTGTGTGTCTTACAAATGACCCCAAGCCTTTCCTTTATACTTTTCTCGTTGACAAATCAACGACCAAGATTAAATCTTTAATCAATGGCTAAGATTAAAAGAAAGCTTGATTCGTGTGACTTAAGACAATTTCATCACATGTTTAATTAAATTCACTTTAATTATTTTATTTTCCTAAGTTTTAACTTAGGAAATACATTAAAATAATTAATTAATTTAATATCTCCTAAACCAGATGAAATTTCCCAAATCCATTCTGGGTCTTGTAGATCAGGTGAACTCTAGTCCTTCCTCAAAATTTGGGACCTAGAGCACAACTGATGCTACCCCAAATACACAAAATCTCAACACTCCCTCTTAACATCAAGGGTGTGCTCTAGCAATACATCACACTTATGCATTACAAAATTTTGGGCACTGGTTCTGTGCTGCTGAAGCTTGGCTCCTGCCACTCAACTCTACACTGCTGCTGCCATTTTGTACTGATGCCCATGACTCTGCCACTGCCACTACAACCACTGTATTGTAGCTCCCTCTTAATATGCTGCATATGTGCTACTCATAGCACTGCCACTGCTGATCTGCTGCACTGCAACTTCAGTTGTTGAGAGAAACAACTGAATCTCCTGCCCAATCTTTCACAAACAAGTCAGATGGGCTGCATCCTCATCACTGAAGCTCCATAGGCTACAGATCTGTGCTGGCATCTAAAGAACGATGCACAACTACAACTCTGCCTGCGTAATTAGACTCCCTCTGCACTACTGAAGTCACATCAACTCCTTGTGCTGAAATCTATCATGTTGCTGCTGCATTGCGTTGTCCCCCTGAAGCTCTCTGCGCTGCTGCAGCTCTGCACTGCGTAAGCAACACTGCTCTGCGCTGCTGAAGTCACATCAGCCTTTGTGCTTCTACGCTGCTGCTGGTATGCTCTGCGCTGCTCCTCCCAGCCTCCACCTCTGCCTCTACCTCTGCCTCATTTGTGATCTATGCACCCACTGCTCCACTTATCCCGCTACTGTATTAAGGCTGTCGTAGCTCGCTTGTGATCCAAGAGATGAGCTGCTCAAGGATTCCACCTCACATTTTGTAGATCCTCTACGGATCCATGTCGCCCCACCTCCGTGGCTCATGAGCACTCATGGCTACATCATCTCCAGACCCATCATCTGCCATCGATGCTTTGGAAGAAGATGCTTCCTTGTCCTTCTTCTTTTCTGGACAATGGCTAGCAAAATGTCCAATTTCGCCACACTGAAAGCACTTGATCTTAGAAAGATCCTTCTTCTTCTTCGGCTGCTTCTTTGATGCCAAGGCTACATCTTCCTCCTCTTCCTTCTTTACTTTTCTCAACACAAGGCTATGTTTCTTCTTGGTGAACCTTCGTTGTTCTTCTTGCCGCAGGATCGACCACAAGGTGTCCCAATCTGGGAGGTTCGCTCTGCCCAAGATACTTTGGACAAAGGTCTCCCACTCATCCGTGACTGCATTAAGGGAAGTCCTGACTATCACTGCATCATCTATGGTTGCACTTATTGCAGTCAGCTGATCCCTGATTGACTGCAATCTGAAGAGGAAATGCTCGATGTCTTCTCCCATGGTCATCATGAATGACCTCATTTGGGCCTCCAACAACATCTTTCTTTGGACTGATTTTCCCTCATATAGGGAAGTCAAGGCCTTCCACATCTCATTAGCTGTCCTTTTCTCAGCTATGTGTGGCACAATATGATCCTTGATACTGTCCATTATCAACTGCTTGGCATGCCCAACAGCTTCCCTATGCTTCTGTAGGAGATTCGCATCTGTTGTTGCGGCCAGAGTCTGCTCTGCATGGTCTCTTAAACCGTATGCCTCTAGGACAATCAGGATCCTTGCTTTCCACACCGAAAAGTTTGAGAGGCCCTCTAGCCTATCTTGATCACGCAGTCCATGAGGAGCCATCTGCTCAGAGTGTGTCGGAGCTCCTCTTCTCTACGCTAGAGATCTTGGATCTAGGGTCCTTTACGAACTGGGCACCCTTTGCTCCCTCTGACACTTGATTTCCTTCCTTGGAAGTCTACCAAATCAACTACGATTCAGCTTATTTTTTGATCCTCTGACCAAATTGCAAGTTTCGTTTGGCATTAAACTCTCTAAGAAGCTGATCTCTTCCCAAACTTTGTCACTTGTGCTAAGGTTAAAAATCTGAAAACTTCTGAATTTTCTGCAACTTTTATGCAGAATTTTTTTGTTGGATCTGACAGATTCAGATCTGAATCACACTGGCTTCATACCTAACCAGCGCTATTTCTGAGCTGCCTATGCGTGGGCTTGCAGGACACAACACTGGACAACGTCACCCTTCCCTTTGCGTGAATCTCCTCTTGAAAACTGCGCTGTCCCTTCATATCTGCTTTTCTGTTGCCTTTCTAGCTGCTTTCTGCAGCTAGATCCTTCAGATGCTTCAGCTGATGACCTTCCTAGATCTGCAATTGCTCTGATTCCATGTAGAAATTTTTGAATCTTAATTCTTATGCAGAAATTATTTCTGTTAATCCGGTTAAGCTTCTCCTACTTATACAAGTTATCAACTAAATAAATTCAAGTTAACATCAAAGAAAAACACATAACAAATCTCTACCAATTCAGATCTAGAATAAGCACATGCACACATTGACAAAGTGACACAGTTATTTTTGGACAAACTGTCCCTGGAAAAACCCAATGTGGGAAAATCGGTCTCTGGCTGCTGGAGGGCTCTATTATTAAGAATATTTCTGAATACACAACTCTGGGTTCCAGATCTAGAAAACCCTACAGAGAAAACTCTAGATTTGCAACACCTGGCTGATCTAAGACCAACAATATTGACTGATCCATACCCTCAAACGGGATTTACAGAACTCAGCCAGATTTAGGCCTAGAAACCCCAGATATGCCCCTGAAAGACACTACATCAGCCTCTAAAGGCCTCCAAATGCTCAACACTATCATTGGAAGGGATTGCGTTACCCCAGACTGGGTGATGCAGTCACTACGCTGCCCCTAAGGGTCTCTGCGTAACCCCTGAAGGGTTTCCTGGAAATCACGCTGTCCTTGTTGCTGCTGCCGTCTGCTGCTACTGCTGCTGCCGTATGATGCTGCTGCTGCCACCTTCCTCTGCGCTGTCTTTCCTGATCTCTTCTCTGCTTCTTGTGTATTCTAGACCCGGGGATCAGATCATCCCCTTGGTCTAAATTCCCCTCTCTGCAACTGAAACACTTGAGAATTCTTAGCAACCCTGCCCTAGAATCTCAGCTTAGCTTCAGTGCTCTGCCTCTGTGTGCCTTACAAATGACCCCAAGCCTTTCCTTTATACTTTTCTCGTTGACAAATCAACAACCAAGATTAAATCTTTAATCAATGGCTAAGATTAAAAGAAAGCTTGATGTGTGTGACTTAAGACAATTTCATCACATGTTTAATTAAATTCACTTTAATTATTTTAGTTTCCTAAGTTTTAACTTAGGAAATACATTAAAATAATTAATTGATTTAATATCTCCTAAACCAGATGAAATTTCCCAAATCCATTTTTGGGTCTTGTAGATCAAGTGAACTCTAGTCCTTCCTCAAAATTTGGGACCTAGAGCACAACTGATGCTACCCCAAATATACAAAATCTCAACATTGGTTTGTCAACCTCCCTTCCAGAAGTATTGAAGATTTTGATGAATTTGAGGATGTCTTTGTGAAGAAATGGACCAATCAAAGCAATCTTAATCAAGAGAGCAAGGAAAGATAAACTCATTTGAGTCTTGAGGAGCCCTTCGATAAGGTAAGCTAAGAAGAAGGGAGATCTCATATGCCTAGTAATGAAGATGAAGAGTTTGGAGATAACCTTGAGGATTGTGTCGAAAAGGAAATGTAGAAATTTGAATAATAGCTGAATTATTCACCGAAATTATCCTGATTACACACTATTTAAGCTTCATGCATAATACATAACCTCTTCTACAATTGATCATCAATATGCGGAAGTAGAAAGCAGTCGCATGCGCTCATTAAAACATAATCAAGCACACATATCAACACAGTATGTAATGGGGAAAGCAATAGCTGAAAACCCCCAACTATCTGTATATTATAATGATAGAGAACATGTAACAATACATAGCACAAAGCTCTCATAGCTCTCAGCACTATCTCAATGCTACACACAAAACTAGTTCGGAAGATGAACAAGTCATAGGTTCAAATCTCCTCCACAAGTCTGCCTGCCTCTACTGCGCAATCCAAATTGATTAATGATGAGATCCAAGTTCGAATCCCACTAGCTCCAACTGCGCAATCCTCATTGGCAATCTCCATCAATGTGTGTGCAAATCTCATGCACAGCCAATAGTCACAACTGATAGTAGACTCATCCTTTCACCCACCTCTAACACTGGTCTCCACTGAACTGTCCATGCATTGCAGTTAAATAATGTGTTCTTTAGTTGATTTATGAGTTAATAATTAGTGAATTAATTAATAATTAATTCACACCACTCATCACTAGTGTATTTTCCAGTTAAACTAAATACAACTAGTTCAACTAAGTTAAACCGAACACAACTCCACCAGCTGTCTCATCAACTCCACCAAACTCTGCCACATGAGTTCTAACTGAAGTCAACCATGAAATAGCTCAACTAACCCTTAGGAAAAGCGTATTTCCTTCTGTCAGCTGCATGTGCCACATCCAAGCATCAAACTGAAGTGCTCCAAGAGGATAATATAATGTTTATAGTCTAAATATTATTAAGGGTTAATAATATTTGACTGTTCTATTTTTAGCCCGGCAGTCTAAAAATAGAAACCGCCCAATGTCTAAAAATAGAGGTCCATCTATTTTTACCAACTCGATCAATCATCCATAAATAACATCCTGCAACTCATAGACCATGATCCATATGTCTAAAAATAGACTTTGCGCCAAAAATAGCCTGCGGGCCCACTTAGTGAAGGCGACTTCATTTCACTAAGCTCCATCATCTTGTTGCATTTTCAACAGGAAACTCATGAATTGAAGGGCATGTCTTCCAATGGTAATGAAGAAGATCTGGATCCCGAGAGCCCTCTTGCGTTGCAAGAATGGATGATGGAATATGAAGAGTCATAGCAATTGATGGCTACATACAACTCCAAGGATATTTCCCCCCCACTATTGTAAGCAATCGGAAAGGCTCCGTAACATGAAATGTGAATATAACAAGAGCCTTACCAATGACCTTCTTCTTGAAGCATACTGTCAAAATGATGTTGTAAAGACTTTAGAAAGCATTCTTCGAGAAAGAATGAGGGTAGAAAAGTCCTCCTTCCCTGACAAAGAAGGAAATGGGCGGCAACTTAGCCAACATCAAATATATAATGAAGAAAGGGATGATTATGAGGTAAATCAGGATCATCAAATAAATGAAGAATCTATGAGTGATTCTTGGGATGTTAATTGGGAAATTGGGTATGATTTTAAAAATGAGGACCCCATGCTATCCCAAATCCATAAAAATGAGCCCAAGGAAGAAGAAAATTCTCCACCTGTCTTGAATGACAATGTTGGCCCTTATGAAGCCCCTCTTAATGATTGGAAGGGTCTCTTCTTTATGTTCCAAGATGATCCAATCAAAGAAGAGTCTTCCAAAGTTATGGGTAATTCTGATGATTCTAATGCAAAAGAGATTGAGAAAAATGCTTCCTTTAGCCATACCATTGTCAAATGGTTTTTCTTCATGTTTGAGCATTCCTCCCCTTGTTATGTCCCTATTCTGGAGATGGATGTTTGTGATAAGGTTCATTCCCCTAGTTTTGAGGAAGAATTGGTTTCCACTATGAAAAACCAGGAATCATGGTTTTTCCCCAAATATGATGATGATTCCGCCTTGTGTTTTCCCAATGTCCAAGATATTATCATCCTAATTGTGTCTGAGTCATCCACTCCTTCTTACCCCAAGGATGATAGGCCCGAGATAGTTCTTCATCTAAGATTTATGTACTTGGTCATTGACAATTCCATCTTTTGGTTAGAGGAGCAAATTCAATCATCTCGGTTGGTATCTTTCCCTTCTTCTGAGATTCTTTTCCATGGCATATGGGTCTCTCATTTTCCCACCTCCCGCCCTCGCAATCCCTCATTCTCTCCTATTTCTGTTTTTGGATTTGTTGCATATTCAATCACAGAAGCACATGTTTCTCTACTGATCAATTAACACACTGGTTGCATTGGATCAATGATTACACTTAGCACTTTACATTGTACCACATGTATGGTAGAGTATGATGCGTTGCATGTTGATTTTTTCAGTAGAACTAATGTCATGATATTTTTCATGGTAGGTTAGTCACATTTAGATTAAAATTGGCATATTTTATTTTCTGGTCATTTTACGGCCTAACATTAAGCATGGGTGATCATAAGACACTGTACAAACATGCTGCCCCATGGGTTTAGTCTTTGATATGTGCAGGTAACAGGTCTACGGTAACCAAGAGATTGTTGATGTTCTCGTGACCTCCCGTTCGAGTAGCTTCGCCCATTTTTTGAGAGATCACGTCCCAGTTGGAGCCAGATGTTACCCACCATTTTTTGGGCGATATCCCTAGGAGAAAATTTCCTCCAAGATGATCCTCAGCCGGCAGCTAGCAACCCCTTGCAGCCACCAACTAGCTCGTCGTGCCATTTCTTCGCCACCTGAGCTAGCCATGTGGTCCCTCACACATCTGTCATGATCGTATGTTTGAAGGTGGGCCTCCCGAAACTAAAGGTATGCCTTGTCATTTAGAAATTCAATATTGTAGTTTGTTTATCATGGACACTTTTGGGCATGGATCAATGGGTGGATTTGGCGGAAAGAGTGGGCTAGGTCTATGCTCTTGTCCCCTAGATCCCTTTTGGATGTTACCCTTGGATCCTACTCTCGTGGAATCTCTTTTATTGACCTTTGGGCTTTAGAGATGGTATTACATGGGAAACCCTAATTTTGGTTGCGTGGTCCCGCTTCCCCATCCACATACATCACTCCCCTTCCGTTCATTATAACCCCATTCATCATATTTCCCACCTGGGTCCACATTTCTCCACTGGGTCCACATATGGTTAGCCTCCCCTTCCCCTTGCCCACACCTTGGGTTGGGCTTGGAACGATGCTCCGAAGGTTGATGCAGCTAAAAATAACAAGTAAAAGTATAATTGGCCACATTCAACAGGAAAATGTACAACAATATGCAAAAGATGGTTGGGACAGACATATTTAGCACGTGGGAAAAAGCCAAAGCATGAGCTCTACCCCATACCCATGGCCATCACCCTGGTTCCATAGGCCTTAGATGAGCCTCCTTCGTCTTTCTGGAACCCATGATTGTCTTAACCCCTAGTGAGCAATGAACCGCCCTACCATAAAGGGGGTATCCACTGCTATACCTTACACATCATGCTCTTATCCTTAAACCCCGAGCAATTAATCAAAGAAAAATCATAAAAGGCAAAAGGCCAGGGTATCTCATGCACCATGATTGCTCCCTCCTATACATTATATACCCAAGTATGGGCTTCCCTTTTACTAGCTACCCTTGTACCCCGACATGTGGCCTAGGTTTGCCCCTTTCACTCCCTACGCTGTTCATCTCTTTATCACATGCCACCACCATTTGAAGGATGTACCTTGGATATACTATCCCCTATGAAGGTAGAAACCACCTTATAGGGTACTTGGTTAATCCCCTTTGAAGCTTGGAGACATTAGCACATGCCAAAGCCCACTATGGAAGGGCATGACATTATGAAATGCCTTCCTATTGTCCATGGTTTGTAAGCTCTTTAACTCGATTTCCTTAAATGACTTGTTGTACTGGAAGGCTAATGGACACATTGGATCCTATGCAGGATTACAGATGGTCTCCTTCTTGGGTTTGGTCTCCCTATACGGGGTCCTAACCCTCTAGAGGGATACATTGGAAGATTTAGGGTGTGTGTAGAGAGCCATGGTCCTCCACAACAATAGGCAACATCCCATGGATCCCTAGAGATGTTTAGAGATTGCTCGAGTTTCACCTATTGGACGAGGAAGATGCACCTTGTTGATTTTTGTAGCATTGGAAAGTGTTCCAAGTTCCAAAATTTGTGAGGAGGCTTGGACATCAGTATTCCAAAGAACTCAGAAACCGTTTGTGGAAATTCCACTCGGTTCATGTTTTATTAAAATAATTAATTATTTTAATGAGGACCCTAAGTCTAAACTTAGGGAAATTAAATAATTAAAGGGTATTAATAAAACAGAGTGAGAATCTTCTAGATAACGAAGATCAATTCATGTTTTAATCTTAGCCATTGATTAGAGATCTAATTTGGGCTGTTTATTCATCAACGAGAAGATTATAACAGAAGGCTTGAGGGTCATTTGGAACGCAAGCCGGGCACACTCTCAGTACCCGAAGGAAATTGATTATGAAGGAATAGAATTCGATTTCAGAGGGGGAGTTGCAGGGCAGGGTTGCAGAGACAGAAGATGGAAGGGGAAGTCAGCAGTGACAGAGAAAGACAAGAGGAGGACGCAGAGGGCCACAGAAGACAACGCTAAGCAGCAACACTGAGTGCCCATGCAGAGTGACGCAGTCCAGCGTAGGGACTGTGTAGAGGATTACGCAGAGTGACACAGAGGGAGCTAGGGTGTCTTTTGGGTGTCAAAAATTCTCCAAGCAGATTCAAAGAATTTATCTCAGGTGTATTCTTAAGAGATCTGCCCGTCTATTTCTTGTAAAGATTTTTATTACTGAAGAATAGTACAAACCCTCATCTGTTGCACCGGTTTTCCCGCATTGGGTTTTTCCGAGGACAATTGTCCAAAAATAACTGTGTACATGTGATTGTTTCTATTGCGTTGTGTTATGTTCTATTCTCTGCTTGTGGTTAAGTGATTACTGCAGTTGTATTTATTTTAGAATTTACTAGAAGAAATTCGTAAATAACTTATCATAATAATAAGTAGGCGAAATAAATCTATCACTGCAATAGTATTTCAGATTTGAAATTTTCACATGGTATCAGAGCAAAAGACGAAGTAATGAAAGAGGAGATTATGCAATGGAACAAAGATCCAACATTGATGCAACAACAACTCAGAAGGGTTCACGCAGTTCTCTGAAACACATGGAGGAACAGAGGGATCATGACATATCAGTTTTGGCATCCAGACTAGAAGAGGAATTTGCTTGTTTGTCAAGTATGGCTTCTCCAGAGATCTGGTATATTGACAGTGGAGCATCTGCTCATATGACTGGAGTTCGAGAATGCTTCTCAAGCTATCAGGAGGAGCAGATGAATTTTCAAATCACTATGGGAAATAAGGCAAAATGTACCCCTGTTGGAAGAGTCACCATAATATTTCAAACAGAAGCTGGAAACAAGCTTCGGGCCACCAATGTGCTGCATGTACCAGGGCTGGGGATGAATTTACTCTTTGTGTCTCAGCTTTAGAACAAAGGTTACAACGTTTACTTTATTGGCAACAAAGTTTATGTCAAACAACCAAGTTGGAAAAATAAAGCACAAAATGGAGTCAGGAGCCACAAACTGTACAAGTTACAGCTCGAGTCCCCAATGGCTTTGATAGGCAATACTAATGAGAAAGATTTGAATGAGTTATGGCATAAAAGAATGGGGCATCTACATCATGGAGCCTTGAGAATTCTCAAGAAGACTGTCACGTGAGCTCCAAAACTTAGCACCAAGCGAGACGATGTCTGCAGAGGGTGCATATTAGGAAAGTATGCCAAGACAACGTATCATAGAAGCAGCAATAGGGCCAAGAGTGTGTTGAGATTGATACACTCATATATCTGCGGATCAATGTCCACGAATGCTTATAGTGGTGCAAAATATTTTGTCACCTTCATCGATGACCATTCCAGAAAGACATGGATCTACTTTCCGAAGACCAAAGACGAGGTCTTTGATCGATTCAAGGAGTTTAAAGCTCTTGTGGAGAATTTGACAGGAAAGCGGATCAAGACATTGCGATCAGACAATGGTGGAGAGTACATTTATAAGGAATTCACAAGGTTCTGCACAGGGGAAGGCATCAAAAGAGAATGGAACACTCCGTATAATTCAGAGCAGAATGGAGTCACAGAAAGGAAAAACAGGACCATTGTTGAAGCTGCAAGGGCAATGTTGTATGATCAAGACATGCCCAAATTCTTGTGGGATGAGGCTTGTAATACAACCGTGTATGTGTAGAACAGGGTTCCTCATAACACATTGGGTAAGGTCACTCCTGAGAGCGTGTTCACTGGAAGCAAGCCTAAAGTGAGCCACTTTAGGATATTTGGCAGTATAGCATATTGCCATGTACCCGATGAGAAGAGGAGGAAGTTGGATCAAACTGCAGAGAAAGGATATCTGGTGGGATATAGCAAGAATGCAAAAGATTACCGCATCTATATTCCCTAGAGTAGGAAGATAGTAGTGAGACGGGACGTGAAGTTCATGGAGGAAAGAGCATTAAGGAAATCCCGAGAAATGTCTTCAGTTATGCAGTCTGAGGAGGATCCACTGGTCCAGCCACAACTACTTGCGAAAGATGGCTCTGGTGCCTCTCCAAGGCACAAGGATCCTAAGGATATCTTTCCCGAGGAAGTGCAAGAAGGAGAGTAGGTAAATCCACCCACCACCAGTGGAAGGACGAGTAGAGAACTACAAAAAACTCTGAGGGATGCAGAGGAGTTTGTTGGAGCTCCTAGAAATGCGAAGAGGCAGCACAAACAACTAGACAGGTACTAGGCATTGGTAGCACAGGTTGGAGAACCCTCTAGTTTTCGGGAGGCAGCTCAGCATCAGGTGTGGGTAGATGCGATGGTGGAGGAGTACAACTCCATCATGACGAATGATGTCTGGGAAATAGTTCGTAGACCTCAGGATAGATGGGTTGTAGGTTCGAGATGGATCTACAAGATCCAATATGCTGGAGATAGCAGTATAAAGAAATTTAAAGCTAGGTTTGTAGCTAAGGGATACACTCAGAAGGAGGGGATAGACTATGAAGAGACCTTCGCCCCAGTAGCTCAGTATACTTCAATCAGATCCGTCATATCCCTTGCAGCGCAAACGGGATGGGAGATTCACTAGATGGATGTCAAGATTGCGTTTATTGAATGGGGTGATAGAAGAGGAAATATACATAGAACAACCATAGGGCTTTGAGATGCATGAGAAAAAAACTCATGTGTGCTGGCTTAAGAAAGCCTTGTACGGACTGAAGCAAGCCCTAGAGCTTGGTATGGTCGAATTGACAGCTACTTGCAGAAGATGGGATTTGTCGGGAGTGATGCAGATCCCGATCTCTACTATCTGAGAGTAGGAGATGAGCCTCTAATATTGGTGATATGTGTAGATGATCTGTTTCTAACTGGATCATCTAGGCTCATCAAAGACTGCAAGGAAAATCTAGCAATAGAGTTCGATACAAAGGATCTAGGACAGATGCACTATTTATGTGTTTGGAAGTTTGGCAACAGAAGGGAGAAATCTTCCTTGGGCAAGGAAGATATATTACAGAGATTCTGAAGAGATTTCAGATGGAGGACTGTAGACTCATGGCTACCCAATGATCACAAACTGGAAGAACATCGATACGTCCGAGGATGATGAGGTTGATCCTACTTTGTATAGGCAACTCATAGGATCGTTGATGTACTTGGTCAATACTAGACCAAACATTTGTTATGCTGTGAATACCCTCAGTTACTTCATGGTAGAATCGAGGAGGGCTCATTGGGCAACAACCAAACATGTTCTCAGGTACTTCAGGGGGACAATCGAGCTTGGATTGAGGTACACCAAGGGCAATGACATCCAGTTGTGTGGGTTCACTGACATAGACTGGGACGGAAGTCCAGTAGATCGGAAAAGTACCAGTGGGTACTTTTTAGTGTCGGATCAGGAATGACTTCCTGGTGCAGTAGGAAACAGAAATCCATGGCACTGAACTCAGCCGAGGCTGAATATATGGCAGCTAGCTAAGCTTCGTGTGAGGCCATATGGCTTCGTAAGTTGCTCATGAACTTACTCAAGAAAGGATGGAAGTGACCAACATTTTGTGTGATAACTAGAGTTGCATTAAGATCTCTGAAAATCCTGTGTTTTATGATCGGTCGAAGCACATTGACATTAGGTGTCACTTCATCAGAGACTATGTCCAACAAGGAGTTGTACAATTGAAGTACATTCCTACAGGAGAATAGGTGGCAGATATCCTCATGAAAGGTCTGGGTAAGACTAAGTTTGCTTACTTTAGAGAAAAGATGGGGATGGTCAAGAATCCATTCTAGTAGGAGGAATGGATAAGCTCGAAATTTAGAGGGAGTTGCTGTACAGAACAATGATGGTGTCATGGGTAGCAGTACAGAGGGCAGCAACGCAACAAATGAGGGGCAACAACCGAGACATCAGTTGCGCGATAGATGCTTCAGGACAAAGCAGATGCAGTTGGCATTTTGCTAGAACAGTTTCCTCGCTAACAGGGAGTGTTGATTTTTGTAGCATTGGAAAGTGTTCCAAGTCCCAAAGTTTGTGAGGAGGCTTGGACATCAGCTTTCCAAAAAACCCAGAAACCGTTTGTGGGAATTCCACTTTGTTCATGTTTTATTAAAGTAATTAATTATTTTAATGAGGACCCTAAGTCTAAACTTAGGGAAAATAAATAATTAAAGGGTATTAATAAAACAAAGTGAGAATATTCTAGAGAACGAAGATCAAGTCATGTTTTAGTTGTAGCCATTGATTAGAGATGTAATCTGGGCCGTTGGTTCATCAACGAGAAGATTATAAGAGAAGGCTTGAGGGTCATTTGGAAAGCAAGCTGGGGACACTCTCAGTACTCGAAGGAAATTGATTATGAAGGAATAGAATGCAAATTCAGAGGGAGAGTTGCAAGGCAGGGTTGCAGAGGAAGAAGAAGGAAGGGGAAGTCGATAGTGATAGAAAAAGGCAAGAGGAGGATGTAGAGGGCCACAAAGGACATCACTGAGCAACATCACTGAGTTCCCATGTAGAGTGACACAATCCAGCGTAGGGATTGCGTAGAGGATCACGCAGTGACGCAGAGGGAGCTAGGGTGTCTTCTGAGTGTCAGAAATTCCCCAAGAGGATTCAAAGAATTTATCTCAGGTGTATTCTTAAGAGATATGCCCGTCTATTTCTTGTAAAGGTTTTTATTGCTGAAGAATAATATAAACCCTCATCTATTGCATCAGTTTTCCCGCATTGGGTTTTTCCGGGGACAATTGTCCAAAAATAACTGTGGACGTGTGATTGTTTCTATTGCGTTATATGTGTTCTGTTCTGTTCTCTGCTTGTGGTTAAGTGATTACTGCAGTTGTATTTATTTCAGAATTTACTGGAAGAAATTCGTAAATAACTTATCATAATAATAAGTAGGTGAACTAAATCTATCACTGCAGTAGTATTTTAGATTTGAAATTTTCACATGGTTCACCATGCCCAACCAGCCACACTATTGCACCATGCTCTTGGTAGATGACCCAGGACTTGTATGCTGATGTGGCATCACTTACACAATCATCTGAGCCCTTACAGATGGCATACATGCATCTTCGATCTACTTGGAGACCCATGAGGTTACTTGTGTGCCTCCACACCCATTGGGAGCACCACATGTTTATTATTTGGAGAACAAGGGGCCAACTCCTTGTCCACTACTTTTGGGAGTCATATTCATCATTATGGCACTTATGGACTTCATCAGGCTTCTTAATAGGGGCCCACAACATGTATTATTCATCATTCAACCTCTTGAGAGGCTTATTCTTTTGTTTATTAGGTAGTTTGGTGGGCTTGTCACCAAAAGTCAGTTATTTTGCACATTATTTTATTTTAGGGGTTAATGTAGGCCTAATTAGCTAAATCAAACTCATTAGAAGTGTATAAATACAAGTGATGTGAATTCATTTTGGCATCATCACTTGGATTGGATCATATCTTCTTATGAGATTTTCCATACTTTTGAGGATGAGATTTTTGGGATGAGTGGATGAATTTCAATGTTTGGATAATCTTCTTTGTCTTGGAGCTTCTATGATTTGCATATCTTGGTGATTGGATATATTCTTCTTACATGTAAGTAATGTTTTATTGCTATTCTTTTTATTTATCTTCTGACATTCATGATGTTGGGATTTTCGCTATTCTAGGGTTAATTTGCTGCTTTTCTTGGAACTAAATTGTGGAAATTGCATCTCTAAATAGTGTTGTATCATGTATGGGCCATGTTTGAATGAATGAATGTTCCTAGAGACTTCCTCGTTGAATTTGTCTTGACAAGTCACCAAATATTGCTAAACGAAGTATAAATGACCTTGAAGCTGCGTCCATCAAACCCTAGAGCCTAGCGAAGTTGTTTTCAGGCCTCCTTGACAAGAGGGAATCAATCCAAACCTTGAATCTTCCATGAGTCCATCTCTCCAAAGGACAAAGCACTGGTCCTCCATCAGTGATCACCTTAAAAGCATATTTTTCTCACCTTTTCTCTTTCTTTCTAGGCCTAGCCTACATAGGTCAGCTAGTCACTTATCTCACAATCTAACCATCCAAATACTTCGAATTTTGGTCCACAACTGCGCTGGAGTTTGCTCTAGAGGCCCTCCAAATTTCAAGCAAATCCAACAGTGGGATCTCAAGATGTTGCAAGCCCTAGCTCGAGGACTGTTTCTTGCCCTAGGTTGACCTTGGCTAGAAACCTCACTCGGATCATTGCATTACCTTTCATTGAAAATTCCTTCCTTGTTCCTCTTCTCCTCCTTGATTAGGTCAAGTACATCATTGTTTGCTCAACCACATTCCCTTGACCTAACCTCGGCTCCACTTGGTCCCGTGTGGTCTTGTGACTTATTGAAGCCAATTTTACAAAGATCACTTGGAGTCGAAGCCTATACAAGAATTTTAGGATTTGAGGGCCTCCATTATAAGATACATACCCTAAACCTTCACCTTGAAATTCACCTTGAGCCCTTCCATGAGACCCTTCAACCTTGCCTTCCATAGCAAGGAAGCTATACATATGAGCCTCTCTTGTGAATAGACCCCTAGGATCACCCCTCACCCTATCATTAATCTATTTTATTTCGTGGTCCTTATTATATCAGGTCTCCTCCCATCGGTGAAAGTCCGTTAAGAGTAGGGAACCTTAGTTGAGGTGACCGTGGGCTATTGCTCCATTGTTGCCCTTGATGTGGTAGTAGCCCTCCAAGGACCCCCTTTTAGGGCCCCTGCTAGTTTGAGCGGTAACAAGACCTAGGTTCAAAATTGTCAAATGGGCACCAGTGATGGGTGGTAATGATGCCATATGAATGTGTTGGCCCTTGGGTGACTTTGATGGCATAGATATGCCCCTTAGTGTGGAAGCTTAGCCAAAGCGATTCTATATGACATATTATGATATTTCTCCCCCCCAAAAAAATATTGCAAATTGTGAAGAAAAGTCCCAATAAATAGCAAGACTCAAAAAATATGGATAGTGCACAATAGCTTACTAATATCACAAAGCAAAGAAAGCTCACTATAAGGAGTATCTTTCTCACCTAAATCACAATGTCGCATCCAAATAATCCATCCACAATTTGTACCTTTGTCTTTGGTGATAATGGAGTATTGAGCCAACTGATCAAGGAATACCCTTTGTATGCATTAGAAGATACCCTGCATATCGATTTTGTAGGTTTGGTCCGAAGGAAAGTTGGGTTGATATAGTATCCGACAACTATGCAACTGACAATGAAGTTGAAACTTGAAACTACTACTTGGAATTGATAATTTTCCAAATGCATGGATATCTCTTGCTTGCTTCCAAGTGTTCTGTAAATTGCTTCCCTAGCACTATCCATGGATACATATACATATACATATATAGTCCATTAAGGGATTTTGGATATCAATCACCTTAATTGCATTTTCTAATGTCTTTAGGGTTGCTATTCCATCATTGAAATCCCTTCAGAAAGCATCATTAAATAGGAAATACAAGTGCCATAACCTTTTATGCCCTTGACATTCTTGCTATATTTTGTTTGTTCACATTGTTAATGCAAACATTCCTTTTAGATCCATCTTTTGGGCACAAATGAACTGCAAAGGGACTAATTATTGCAAACTAGGTGATGGCAGAGCAAAGAGCTCCTCCTTTTTATTCACGTTTTCTAATGTCCTTGACCATTAAGTCCAAAGAATCAGTTTAAACTTTATATAGGGTGTAGAAAATGAGTGGTCCAATACCTATACATGTTAGTCTATGCTTGCATGTTTCAATACCTGATCTATAAGCAAATACTTCCAGATGCATTCATGTACTTCTAGATGTAAGGATGAGGCAAGTAATGGAAATTTTGGACTATTATAGGTGCCATGTTCCATTTAGTTTCAAAGATATAAACTTTTTATTTCATTAATGTATTTAACATTGAAAAGGGAATCAAAGTGTTTTGTTCCGAGATGGTTTCTTTAATGCATTTCCATGCCTTTATGGCCAAACAAAATTAAACATCTACTATTCCTCTTGTTGGTTGGCCCTATACATTATGGTGCATCCACTAGGAGATTTTAGGCTTCACAAATAGATTATTTGAAACATGTTGGCTGGTTCGGTGCCAACCTTTTTTCCATTGCTCATTTCAATGATACAATGATAGCAACTTTTAACCTTATTTGTTTATTATCTTATGGAAACAAAGTTCATTTTCCTAATGATGAGTAGAGCCTGGCACTTTTCTCTTGGTTATAGGTTTACGTACAAGGTTACAAGTGTCTAGACATCGATGTTCCTTCGTTGGCTATCTCCTTACTTTCTAGGGTTTCCCCCCTTATGGGAGAACCTTAGTATAATCCCAAGTTTACATTTGTTGTTTCATTAATGGCTATTGGTTTATAATTTTTTCAGTTTAATTTTGCTATTTTTATTTCTCATCTCAAAGGGGGCATCTTGGACTCCCACCCTTTTTTTGTATGAGCTTCTCATGACTGGTGTAATCTATAGTCCCATTGACCTTTTTCCTCCTCAATGGACATTAATATAGGTTTCATTCCTATTGAACACTTTATTTTTCAGTGCTTTTCTATCAATGTAATACATCTTCATTATAAATCATGATTCATCTTGTTCTGACATTTATTGTTTGTTCATGTCACATTTCTTACAAAATTTCCCCCCTTACACTCTTTGATTTGTCACAATCATTGCCTTCAATAATTGTAATTCCTAGTTTTCATATTGTCGTTAACCTAATTTAGTCATACCTGATATACTTTTTTCAATCTGGACAGTCTATTTCAAAGAAAGAAGCAGAGCAACGACTAATTGAGGTAAGTTGTGGCTTTGCTTGAAAAGAGTTGCAATTTATTTTTTCAGAATCCATTCAATGAATTTCTTGTTGCTACAAGTTTATCACCTTGATTTCTTAATATGTCAAAATATTAAATTCTCTCACAATTCCACAATTATTTAGTTTAGAATACCATATCATAGGAGATTCTTAATTTTTCAAGTCTTATAAAATAATTTTTCTTTTCATTATTGGCAAGACTATTTGTTATGACGTGTGATGAGTTATGTAATCCTATGAAAATATGTTGTTTAGGGGCGTAAAAGTTTGGAAGATCTTGTTCAACAAGATGGAAGCGCAATAGATAATCTCTTGAATATTGCTAAGGTGAGCAGTAATATTTAAGCTTTGTATGGTTTCACAGTTGTTATTGCCCAAAAGTTGGTCAAACCCATTTCATCCAAAGTTGGCGACAATGACTAAGTTCATTTACATTGCAAGGTTAGTAGGATATGGAGGAAGAGGCCATGTGTTTGTGATTACAAGTTCATGTTTGTGATTACAAGTTCATATTGATGAAGTATTGCATCATACAGGCCCTGATACGAGTTAGAAAACACAACAAAATGGAATTCTAGAAGTAGAACATATACATGGAAATAAACAGTATAGGATATGTAATGCACAACACTGTGTTGTTAAATGGGGATGCTTCATTGCTTTCATGCATAATGTGTTCCTAATAGTTGTAAATTGCCAACCAACCTTATAATCTCCTCCTAATAAGACTTAGGAGATCAACTGATGACAAATGATTATAGTCTAATTACAATGCCAAAAAGCATATCATGATGCAAAGAAAAATATATTGAATGACAACGTTGAATAAGACAAGATAAAACATCATGATGAAACATGATTTAATCCAGGGCCATTGACAAATGTTGGACTAATACCAACGTAAACAACAATGAGGACTAGGCCTTACCAAAAACGTTTTCAAATTTGCTTAAGGATTTATTTTTAATTTTAATATGGATATTTGATTTACATTTAAAATAGTAGTTGTTAACTTTTGGGGTTGCTTTGAAAGTTGTTCACCATATTTGGGGTGCTCTAGGCCTTACCAAAAAAGTTTTCAAATTTGCTTAAGAATTTATTTTAAATTTTTATATGGATATTTGATTTACATTTAAAATAGTAGTTGTTAGCTTTTGGGGTTGATTTGAAAGTTGTTTACCATGTTTGGGGTGCTTCACAGACTTGGGGTGCATGTGTAAAATTATCCCCAATATGGTTCGTGATGGATTTGCACATTGAAGATAGCTTACTTAGGGATTGCTTGGCTTCAGTTGGGTGCTTGCATGACATTATTCCTTAGAGAGTTGGAGATCTTACAAGTTACATCAACTTGGTGACATTTGACATGTTGGCTATATGGAGGAGGTTGTTTGCTAAGAGAATGCTTTGTATTGGAGTAGGAGTGTTTGGCATTTTGGGGGAGGGAGTTGAGCCGTAGACAACACAAGGTAGCTTGGATGCTTGAATGGAGGCATGGAGTTTACTTGGGGACGCTTGACTTGTAACAATGTACATGGGAGCAGAATAGAACTAATGGAATACAAGGCTTAAGAGGATGCCACATATGGGAACATGTTGTGAAATTGATTTCAGATCCTATCATTCTAGTACAATTGGTTGCTCATTTGAGAAGGGATCCAAGGCTAAGTGAATCATTCTTTTTTCTATGAAGTATTGTTTTATCTCTCACATTGCAGAGAAGAAGCTAGGTAAGGACATGTTTGGAGCTTTGGTTGAGTTGTTTCAAAATTCTTGTGTTTCTCAACAGATGCTTCCACGAAACAACCTTTTAGCTGTATGCATGAACATGATAGATACTATGGTGAGCTACTTGACTAGAATTACTAAGTTGAGAAATCAGTGGGCTACCATTGGTAAAAAGGTAGAGGATTAGGAGTTGGTATCCATTGGTTTGGAAGGACATGTTCCTTCTTGGATGCCTTTTGTTTAGTGTGTTTGTACTTGTGAGAACTTGCCAAAGTTTGTAAATATTTCTATTAATCTTGTGCATGAAGAAGTCGGATTATAGTATTGTTTAGGGCAAGAGGATGAATTAGATGGGATTTGTCTCCTTGGAAACTCTTTCTATTTGAGAAATATTGAGTTTTAAATTTCTTATACCATATTGTGGACCGTGGTTGTTATGGAAATTCTTTTGTTGTTGATTGCCTTCATTAATTGATGTGATTCAAACTTGAGATTACTATTTGTCAGGATTCTCTCATTATTAACCTTGTTAGATTTATTTTAGATTTATTATTAGGCAGAAGTAGACTCGACTCTTCATTCAACAAATGTTTTTCTAGCTTTTTTCTATCATATCTCATGTTTATCAATATTTTAATTTTATTTCCAATTGGATATTGGGCTCAACAAAAATATAATAAAAATCATTGAAATTCCTTCTAAAAATCTTTCACTGTTACTGTTTTTCAAAGAACCTAGGTGTAAAATATCTTGTCAAAGAGAACTTATGAAGATTCAAAGACATTACAGGGGCAACCCCCTTCAATTAGAGAAGCTTGATTTTTTAGTGGGAGAGATGTTGATGGTATAGAGGCATTGTCTCTAGACTACCTTTTGAGGATTCCTGAAAAATTGTGCTCCTTAGCAATTTTGAAGGGTAGATTGAGAGATAATACCCCATGTGGTAGCATTTTAAAACTTAAAGTTTTTGGTAATTTTGCAATCCAACATGACATTCTTAATTGTTTCAAGTTCATGTTATAACACACAACATCGATTTGTTGCTAACTTTTTATGAAGGACCAATCACCCAAGTACTGATGTCTTACGAGAACTTTCAGATGCCTTGATGTCTCTTGATCTACCTTGTTTCATGATCTGGAATGTTCCACTTCTTATTAAGATGATCTACCATTGAGCAAGTTGGTTGAATTTTATCAAAGAGATCCTTGCTTGAATAATCCTTAACTGTCCTCCTAAGTGTTCGATTTTGGGGTTACTTTGAGAGTGTTTACAACATTATGGCATGCTTGGGGGTGTTTCAACTTTCATGTGATGTTTAGTTCCTGATGTATGGATGACCCCATAGTTGTTTCGTGGTGGACATTGCACATGTGGAGGTAGTGTGCTCATGGATTGATAAGCCTTGTATGTATGCTTCTGTAGCTTTCTTCCATGGAGTGTTGGCATTTTGAAGGAGGGCTTTGAGTCCTAAATGGCATTTGCACATTGGATTGCTTGCGTGGAGATTTTTACTTTATTTATTTTAGCTTGGGTTGAGGGAGTAATCTTGTAGGTGGATTTGACGTAGAGGATGGACACAACTTATAAGATTTGTTGGATCCTTGGAGCCCTTTGAGGAGTGTTGGAACTTGCTTGAGGAGTGCCAATGCCTTGGATCCTTGCTTGTTGGTCACATCATCTTGGACCCTAGTGTTTCCTCAACCTTAATTTCGTGCTCCTATGGTTTCCTCACGAACTCTAGCATCTTGCTCCATAGAAGACTTCTCCAAGGCAATACAAATATTGGAGTACAAAGATGCTAATGAATCCAAGAGCTTTGTCCTTCCTTTTGTATATAGAGTAGGTTAAGGAGGTTTAAATGAAATAAGGACATAAGTCCGTACAAGTAACCAACAAGGAAACTCCACATTGAGTGCTTTATAATGCAAGGATGGATAGTCAAACTAGGGTTTATCCAACCCCCAAAGTGAACTGCCTTCTAGGTATGATCCTCCTTTGGCTCAATGCTCCTTCTCCAAGATGGTGCACTTTGCAAGAAGTTGTTAGTTCAACGTCCCTTTTCCATAGTGATGTTAGTTCAACACTCCCTCTTCCATAGTGGTCCTCTATCTAAGTGACCTCATTCAAGGTGCTCCTCCTGTAACTATGTGCTGCATGTCCTAGAATGTGTCAATGCTACTCTCATGTGTGCCATGTGAACACTAAAATCCAATGCTCCTGCTCAACATATGTGTTTGCGTCCATCGCAACAATTATTGAACTTAACACTGATGCTCAAGATCATGAGTCTGAAAATAAAGCTAAAAATGCCATCTATTACTCTGTGTAGATAATTTGACATTTAAAGAATAATAATAAGGAAACGGAGCCAAGTTAGTCCATGCTCCATTGCTTGGTTGTAGCGAGCTCTCTCTAACCCAATTCTTCTCTTCTCCATATGAGCTCTTTACATTTTATTTTATTCCTTTCCAATATTCCCTTTATCTCTGAGGTTGGAAGTAGTACCATTTCTTGCATTCTCAAATATTTCACCTTTCCAATCTAGGTGCAGCCTTTCCCTGATGCCTTTAATGGGAGCCTCTTAATTTGAAAATTTAACAGCGAACAAATTTAATATGATTACCAAGATCTTTTCTATCCCATGGATATTCATTTTAAAACTGTTCTTGAGCAGCATTCACATCTGAACTATATTTGCAAGCTTTTATATATTCTCTGACAAGGATTTTACTGTTCTATCGTGCAGACATTGCGAGCAATGCCTGTTGTGCACCTTGAAACACCTACTCTCTGCCTTGTTGGAGCTCCAAATGTGGGAAAGTCGTCTTTAGTTAGGATTCTTTCAACAGGGAAGCCTGAGGTGTTTATCCTCAAAACCAACAACATAATACTGATAATGTGATGCTATTTTCTAAAACTGCGACACCTTTGGCATTTTATTACGTTATAATGATATGATTATTTACTTTACACTGTATTTTCAGGTTTGCAACTATCCATTCACAACTAGGGGGATTCTAATGGGCCACATTACTATAAGCCATAAACGTTTCCAGGTACACATAATGATTGCTGCTTCATCATTTTGATCTTTGTGGTCTTAATTGATTTGCATTTTCTCTATGTATTGTTTATATTTCTGAAGAATTATCTTTTCATCTATAACAGGTGACTGATACACCAGGCCTGCTTAGGAGACTTGATGGTATGCTGAAAAATCATATTAATTTTTTATATTTCTAAAGTTTCATAATTTGAACTGCTGCATGCCTCATTATTGGTTTCTTCTGTAACTCCTTTGTGTCTCATCCTCCTGTTACCCGACTTTTTATGTCATCTTCTTGTTAACAATCCAGGAGTTTGCTGCATATTTACTTCTCTTGGCGCTATTCAAATATGCATTGAATCAATAGTATGTTGTTAAATATTAATTGCATGTGAAGGCAGGTTAAGGAGTTTGATCAAATCCATTGAAACAAAACTCATTTTGTCATGTTTAACAGATCCAATACCTGGATATGCGGTTAGCATTATTTAAGCAGCATAAACCTTTGCAAATGAATAATGGTGATATTGACTCACGAGAAATTTGAAATGTTGTCCAACCAATCTGTGCAACTAGTCTGTGGTATATGTAGAGGTCCCCAAAGACTTAGAGACAAATAATTTTGAAAATGTTAGGTTTATATAGAGAAGATGAAAGGATTTTCTGTTGCTGTTTTGCTTCACAATTATGCATCCTCAATTTTGATAAGTAACTTATTGTAGCCTTTATGTAGCATATTTTTGGTCTCATTTAATTCACACAAAATTACCCTTGGTACCTTGCCATCTTGAAGTTGAAATACTGTTTAACAGTGGTAAAATAATCTTCAAATATAAGGATCTGTATATGTTGTATGTATTAGTAAGTAAGTAAATTCATTAATGTCCAACTGATGACTGCAAAAGTAGGTCTGTGGGACTGAGGAAGAGTACAGTCAGTTTGACTACAATGTGGGAGTGCAAGCTCATCTCCAAAAAAAGGATGATAATAATAGCATATAGAGAGAAAGAAACCAGTGATAGTGCTGCCGTGACATGTATATAAGGTCCTGTGGTATTGTTGTCGCACAGAATGTCTAGGCACCGCGACAATGGCTCAGATCGGGGGCTGTCACCCTGTTCTCCAATTTCTCTATCTAAGCTGTCTCTTTGCAAGCTAAGGGAGGTAGACCCTAACGAAAATGAAGAAGGAGCATTGGTTGGAAACCAATCAATTCATGAGACACAGCTAGATAATCAAATACTTGTTAAGATTTACGAGATTTTAGAGATCCAATTAGATTCAGAACTTTAAAACCAGTGCCTTATGGAGTCAAAATATCTCGTTGTAAATATAAGATCAAGTAATTGATATGTAACCGCTGCTATGAAAATCAATCAACCACAATGATATTCAATAAAACACCCTCACAATTACGCATTAACAATGTTTGATAAAGACATGTAATTTATAATCACTTGAAATATTCTTAAATTTAGACTAAGCAATTAATCGCCAATTTCAAGTAATTTAAAACCACAATTAAAGATAGCTCAACAATCATCAACCAACGCTAAGCATAAAATACTTCGAACCAACAATTTAAATTCGAAACAAAATATATCATGAGTATACCATCAAATTTAAATGCTAGATATTTCCAATATTTCCGAATTTATGATATTCCAAATAATTCTAATTCAGAAATCTATAGTCAAACTTTAGATAGAAAATTAAAGCTTAACTTGACTATGTAAAATTTTGAGAATTTTGAGAATTTTTTATATTTTTTTTATATTTTCTTTTTAAAGTCTAAAAGCTAATAAAACTAAAACCAAAAAAAAAAATGTATATACAACTAAAAAAATAAATGAAAAGAGTTAAGAATTTTTTATTTTTTATTTTTATATTTTCTTATTTTTTTAAAATCCTAAAGCAAAATATATATACAAATAAAACTGAAAAAAATAAATCAAATCCTAGAATTAAAGTTCTGAGCCAAATATAAATCTAAAATTAATCTAAAACTAAAGTTACAAAATGGAAAAGTTTAAAAGATTTATATTTTTTTATTTTTGTTTCATTTAAAGTTTAAAAGGTCTAAAGACTAAAAAAATTAAACCTAAAAAATTAAACGTTAAACTAAACTACACTAACCTTTAAAAAAAATAAGAAATCGTGAATCCAAAGCAAAATAAAAAAATTCGAATTTAAAGTTAAAATGAAACTTGGGTACGTTAATGCTTGTTTCATTTGTTTTGCTGTGTTATGCAGGTCAAAGGGAGCAGCGTACGGAATGCGGATGTACGGATGGCATGGAGGAGGAACAACAAAGGATGGAATGAGGAGCAGGCAGCTGCAGCGTAGGAATGAAGGACACGGAGGGATGGAGAAGCGGCTACGTGAAGGAGCTGGATGTGGAGATATGTGATAGGTCAACTTGAGGAGGGACGGTAGGGTCAAGGAATGCGGCAGCGATAAGCCATCGAGCAGCCGACAAGCAACGTAGAGGATGAAGGGTGGAGCTACAACCGGCAGCGAAGGAGCAGCGTACAGACTGTATGGATGGAGAGCAGTAGCACGGAGATGGGAGTGAGGAGCAGAGGACGCTGTGTAAGAAATGAAGGCAGCCAGCGGACAACGTGAAATGGAGAGGAAATGAAGAATAAGGGCAGCGAAAATGGAAAACCAGCAAATGAGGGCAGCCGGGAAAACACTGGCAGAAGACAAGCAGCAAAATTTTTCAAATTTCTTCTTCTGTCCAGCAGTAAAACTTATACAGAAACTCAGATTTAGCATTCGTCTTGAATAAATTCTGATCTTGAGGCACAATGCTGTCCAGATCTGCAACGAAACTAATCTTGAGATCAGATTTGCAACCAGATTTGACTTGAGTCCAGATCTTACCCTCCAGGGTCTAGATCTGGCTCAGATTTAAAAAAAACTTTTCTGAGAATCTCCCTGTAGAACCTGCACAAAATCAGAAACCAACAAACCCAAAAAACCCAGAAATATGCATAGAAAACCCCGAGACCCCAATGAGTTAAAAATAACGATATTTACAAATCTACACTGCTATTTTACAGATCAAAGCCCTGATGGCCAGGTTTAAATTGTTTAGCACAATTCAGAAAAATAAAAATTTAAGAGATAGGCACAAGCCCAATAAAGAACCTTGAAAAAAAAATGGAATTTAAGATAAGCTTGGTGAATTAGATCCGGAGGGCTCTTCAGATCTTATCTTCTGGGAGTCCCCTGGTCCAAACTAGGACTTCCCCAAATGCCCAGCTCTAAATCTGGAAGATTTCTGCAAACTTAAAGTCAAACTGTCAAATTAATAGAGAAATAGTGATAAAACATAAAATTTTCATGAGCTAGAGATAACTGTTAACTCGATCCAATTAATATTTTTACCCTAGATCCAGTAACCTAAGCAAGATACCTGTACGTAGATTACTCTACAAGAGGCAGTAATCAACAATCCATTAAAATAATCACCAGCAGAATTTTAAGAACAAGTTTACCACAAAATATTGAAGAGGAACACCACCATCAGAATACAACCCCAAAGTCTTCGTTTGTATTATTCCAGAAAATATTACAGAAGAGATTCAAGAGCGAGTGCATGATGCAGAGATCGGATAACTGAAAGACTGACAAGGACCTCTAATTTATAAGATAAAATCTCCAATGACTAGTTCAGTTGATCCATGTGAAAATAATATCGATCGTCGAAAAGATTTAATTATCTTTTAATATGGACTGTCGAAATTATAATTTTGAGGAAATTCGAAATTATCATTTAATTCCATTTTAATTAACTCAAAAATAATATTTTTGAGTTAATTACCTCAAAATTTTGACTTTTGATTTAACCACCAAGGCCCAAGGGTCCAAAATTTCTTGAAATTCTCAATATTCCCTTGGCTTGGGACCTTTTAAAATTTATTTTTTAAGGACCCACAAATTTTTCCTTTGAAGAATTTTAACTTACCTAGGACTTAAAATTAATTAAATTTTTGGCTTAGGATTTTAATTAATTTGGCCAGAAAATTTAATTAATTGACTGAGAGGGGATCTAATTATTTTTTCCAACCCTCTTTACATAAGATAAATACATTTAGACACATAAAGGGGGGATACCCATTCGTATATACCCTCAAATAGTTACCCAATTCTGCGACTCAAAACATGATTTAGTAGACCAAGTAGCTTGTAATAAAATAATTTAGCCAATTAGCTAGGATCATTCCCAAACTACTTTTACAAAGACTCGATAGAAAACACTAGGACTCAATTAGCATCTTGATGACAAAATCCACCTTAGCTTTGGGGTGAAGCTGGAGGGGAAAACTCTGTCGATCACTTGTGTCGAGAAACACAAGCGAATCAGTGAGACAAAAAACCTCCTAGGATAGAAATCGTCACCAACATACTAGGCTTACCTAGGTTGTTACATACATGGTGGTCTTACTTAGATCATTTACATCATAAACATGCAAAATGGGTTTACATCATTCATAAAACTGTCATCTGATGATGGAATATGAATGGTGCGAACACGTCGAACATGATGATGAATTCCATTTGAAAAAATGGGGGTGTACTGCTATGGGGTCGTTGAAAAAGTGTGGTCAACATCTGGCTCTACTTGGGGACACGTTGCTTCATCGGAGGAATGTGAGAATCCAGAATCTGCATCCAAGCAACACACAAAATTACATAAGTAGCGTCCATCCAAATATCATCATATAACATTAAGCACATGAGAAATAGAAGCTCTTCTTTCATTTATTTTTCTACTTAACATGAAAAGTAAATCTACTCTAACTGCAAAATGAAATGCTGAAATAACAAGGTGTAAGGTTAGAGATACAATACAAAGGATGCCCTGTGGCATTAGATGTGCTCAATATAGTGCATGCTGAGCATTTGCCTACTTTCAGGCAAGTCTGTAGGCTGCTTTTCAGATGTGCCATGTCCAATCTTGCTAATTGTAGGACTTTGTCTTATCCGAATGTCAAGCTGCTCTCGGCCATCAGACGAATCAAACCGTTTACTTCTTCTTTTCTGCTTTTTTCTCTTCGTCTGAGGGGGCTGTGATGTCAGCAATGAGACCACTGTAGATTTCTTGTCCTTATCTTGAAAATGCTTGTACAAAACATCTGATGAACCTGGAATGTGACCAATCTTATTCTGAATATACTCTGTTAAAGGTGACACATAAGCTTGGTCTTTCTCAACGTCCTTTGTAGCCATAGTTAATTCTTCCTTAATGGGAAAAGTGACCTCCGTGTGATGAGATGGAAATTGCTTCAGCAAACTGGGAGGCCTATGATCTGTTGACAAATCTGACTTGGGTTGGAAATTCTGCATGTGTGATCTTTCCATTTTTTCCAACTTATTCAGAATAGCAGTCATTTGATTAGAATGCTTAATATTTATAGTATTGATTTCCTTCGCATGACTCTCTTCAATAGTTAACAATTTGTGTTGAAGAGACGTCTAACCAATTTCCATGTTTTTTATTGCTTCACCATTATACACTTTCATGGCCATGAAATTTTGCATAAAGTTCATCTCCTTCTCATGATTTGCTTCCATGATCGTCATATTTTCCTCCAAGGCCAATAACTTGCTCTGCATAGAACCAATTTCCCTGGCGTGATCCGCTATTATTTTTTCTTGATTAAGTTCCATATTCTTAATGATTTGAGCCTGGTTGGCCTCCATATTCTTGATTACCTGAGCTTGATTTAGCTGTATATCCTTAACCATCTGAATCAATTTGTTAACAAGATGCTTGTCGTTGTCGACACTGATTTGACAACTTGTTTCTGCTTCACCACTATCATGGATTTGTGCTGTTGTGGTACAAGTGGATTCATCTTGAGAACTGTCTGGAAATCTCCTGCTGATAGTTGAGTTCTCTACAAGATCAATTTCATTATTTTTCATAATACTGGGAGCACAATGCGAGCCACTGTGTTTTACATATTTATCTTTAAAAGCATTTATGATGTGTTGTAAACAATATTCCTCAGGACAATTTCGAAACCAATCAATAGCATCACCCTTTAAGGAATAGCCAAAGAGACGTATCTTGATATCTTCATGATTATATTGTGAAGGAAGACAAGATCTATTTATTATAAAAGTAACCTTTATGAGGTGATTTCGAGCAGTGGTTGAGTCACCACTCGAGAAAACAAACATTTTTCGAATGGCCTCCTTTGGCATATCATGGAAAGGATCACCCATGATGACTTACTTAAATGGAATAACCAAATGGATGTTAGAGAAAGAGATCCTTGTTCAAGAATAGTCAAGAGGTCCTCAAGAAGCAAGCTTCTTAGCAGGAACTTTTGTAATAAATGAAAGAATTGGAGTCGCCACTTGAACATGAAACTAATTCTAAAACAGAAGAAATAATCCAGAGTAGCAGATGGATATCAGGGGGGATTCTTGTCTGGGAGTAAATAGATGAATAAGTGGAGTCGCCACCCAAAAAAGAAGCCAACCGAAATGTCTAGGTGCTAAAGGTGTAAATGATGAAATGTTTAGTGAGATGACGAAACATAAGATGATGAAGAGATAAAATGACGCCAGAAAATGTGATCCCTTATGACAGGCTAATGAATGGTGAAAAAAGATTAGAAGATTATAACATGTCGTTAAGACCAAGGACAGTAAAAACTTTATCTCCGACAACCATGCCAAAAAATGTTGTCGCACATAATGTCTGGCACCGCGACAACGGCTCAGATCGGGGGTTGTCACTTTGATCCCCAATCTCTCTATCTAAGCTGTCTTCTTGCAACCTAAGGGAGGTAGACCCTAACGAAAATGAAGAAGGAGAACTGGTTGGAGACCAACCAATTCAGGAAACACAGCTAGATAATCAAATACTTGTTAAGATTTACGAGATTTTATAGATCTAATTAGATTCAGAACTTTAAAACCACTGCATTATGGAGTCAAAATATTCTGTTATAAATTTAAGATCAAGTAAATGATATGTAACCACTGCTATGAAAATCAATCCACCACAATGATATTCAATAAAACACCCTCACAATTATGCATTAACAATGTTTGATAAAGACATGTAATTTATCATCACTTGAAATATTCTCAAATTTAGACTAAGCAATCAATCACCAATTTCAAGTAATTTAAAACCACAATTAAAGATAGCTCAACAATCATCAACCAACGCTAAGCATAAAATACGTCGAACCAACAATTTAAATTCGAAACAAAATATATCATGAGTATACCATCAAATTTAAATGCCAGATATTTCCAATATTTCCGAATTTATGATATTCCAAATAATTCCAATTCAGAAACCTATAGTCAAACTTTAGATAGAAAATTAAAGCTTAACTTGACTATGTAAAATTTTGAGAATTTTCTAAATTTTTAAAATTTTTTCATATTTTCTTTTTAAAGTCTAAAAGCTAATAAAACTAAAACCAAAAAAAAAAAATGTATATACAACTAAAAAAAAATGAAAAAAGTTAAGAATTTTGGAATTTTTTATTTTTATATTTTCTTATTTTTTAAAAAATCCTAAAGCAAAATATATATACAAATAAAACTAAAACAAAAAATCGAATCCTAGAATTAAAGTTCTGAGCCAAATATAAATCTAAAATTAATCTAAAACTAAAGTTACAAAATGGAAAAGTTTAAAAGATTTATATTTTTATATTTTTATTTTATTTTTGTTTCATTTAAAGTTTAAAAGTTCTAAAGACTAAAAAAATCAAACCTAACAATTTAAACGTTAAACTAAACTACACTAACCTTTAAAAGAAATAAGAAATCGTGAATCTAAAGCAAAATAAAAAAAATTGAATTTAAAGTTAAAATGAAACTTGGGTACATTAATGCTTGTTTCATTTGTTTCGCTGTGTTATGCAGGTCAAAGGGAGCAGCGTACAGAATGCGGATGGCATGGAGGAGGAACAACAAAGGATGGAATGAGAAGCAGGCAGCTGCAGCATAGGAAGGAAGGACGCGAAGGGATGGAGAAGCGGCTACGTGAAGGAGTTGAATGCAGAGATATGTGACAGGTCAACTTGAGGAGGGATGGCAGGGTCAAGGAAAGCGGTAGCGATAAGCCGTGGAGCAGCCGACAAGCAGCGTAGAGGATGAAGTGTGGAGCTACAGCTGGCAGTGGAGCAGCGTACGGACCGTATGGACGGAGAGCAGTAGCACAGAGATGGGAGTGAGGAGCAGAGGACGCTGTGTAAGAAATGAAGGCAGCCAGCGGATAACATGAAATGGAGAGGAAATGAAGAATAAGGGCAGCGAAAATGGAAAACCAGCAAATGAGGGCAGCCAGGAAAACACTGGCAGAAGACAAGTAGCAAAAATTTTCAAATTTCTCCTCCTGTCCAGCAGTAAAACTTATACAGAAACTCAGATTTAGCATTCGTCTTGAATAAATTCTGATCTTGAGGCACAATGCTGCCCAGATCTGCAACCAAACTGATCCTTAGACCAGATCTGCAACCAGATTTGATCTGAGTCCAGATCTTACCCTCCAGGGTCTAGATCTGGCTCAGATCTAAAAAAAACTTTTCTGAGAATCTCCCTGTAGAACCTGCACAAAACCAGAAAGTTGAAACCAACAAACCTAGAAAACCCATAAATATGCACAAAAAACCCGGAGACCCCAATGAGTTAAAAATAACGATATTTACAAATCTACACTGCTATTTTACAGATCAAAGTCCTAATGGCCAGATTTAAATTGTTCAACACAATTCAGAAAAATAAAAAATCAAGAGATAGGCACAAGCCCAATAAAGAACCCTGCAAAAAAAAACAGAATTTAAGATAAGCCCGATGAATTAGATCTGGAGAGCTCTTCAGATCTTATCTCCGGGGAGTCAGCTGGTCCAAAATAGGACTTCCCCAAATGCCCAGTTCTAAATCCGGAAGATTTCTGCAAACTTAAATCAAACTTTCAAATTAATAGAGATAGTGATAAAACATAAAATTTTCATGAGCTAGAGATAACTGTTAACTCGATCCAATTAATATTTTTACCCTAGATCCAGTAACCTAAGCAAGATTCCGTACGTAGATTACTCTACAAGAGCCATTAATCAACAATCCATTAAAATTATCACCAGTAGAATTTTAAGAACAAGTTTACCATAGAATACTGAAGATAAACACCACCATCAGAATAAAACCCCAAAGTCTTTGTATTATTCCAGAAAATATTACAGAAGAGCTTCAAGAGCGAGTGCATGATCCAGAGATCGGATAACTGAAACACTGACAAGGACCTCTAATTTATAAGATAAAATCTCCAACGGCTAGTTTAGTTGATCCATGTCAAAATAATTTCGACCGTCGAAAAGATTTAATTATCTTTTAATCTGGACTGTCGAAATTATAATTTTGAGGAAATTTGAATTTATCATTTAATTCCATTTTAATTTACTCAAAAATAATATTTTTGAGTTAATTACTTCAAAATTTTGACTTTGACTTAACCACCAAGGCCCAAGGGTCCAAAATTTATTGAAATTCTCTATATTCCTTTGGCCTGAGACCTTTTAAAATTTATTTTTTAAGGACTCACGAATTTTGCCTCTGAAGAATTTTAACTTACCTAGGACTTAAAATTAATTAAATTTTTGGCTTAGTATTTTAATTAATTTGGCCAGAAAATTTAATAAATTGACTGAGAGGAGATTTAATTATTTTTTCCAACCCTATTTACATAAGATAAATACATTTAAACACATAAAGTGGGGATACCCATTCGTATAGACCCTCAAATAGTTACCCAATTCCGCGACTCAAAACATGATTTAGTAGATCAAGTAACTTGTAATAAAATAATCTAACCAATTAGCTAGGATCATTCCCAAACTACTTTTACAAAGATTCGATAGAAAACACTAGGACTCACTTAGCATCTTGATGACAAAATCCACCCTAGCTTTGAGGTGAAGCTGGAGGGGAAAACTCTGCTGATCACTTGTGTCGAGAAACACAAGCGAATTGTTATGTATATTTTATTAATTATTAGTTAGATATAGTTATCTTAGGTTTTATTAAGTGAAAGGGCATGATCAAAGATCATGCCTCTTCACCAAGGGACACCATGAGGCTATATTTAAGGCCTCGGTGATTCCCCATTGTAATCATCTCTCATATTTTATCAATAATAATATACACTTATAAAGTTTACCAGAGTTTTTACATTCCATTGGTATCAGAGCCATCACTCTTCGGGATCTGTGTGATCACCCAGAATTAAAGAATTACAAGAAAATTCCAAAATTGCAGATTTTTTTTAAAAACCAAGTCCTTGTGGGTAGCAACATTTGTTTTTTAAAATAAAAGAGAGAAGGAAAGTTAACATAAAGGGGCAAATAAATTAAAAGGAAAAAAAAAATATTTAAAAGAAAATAGTTCCAAAAGAAAAAAAGAAAAAGTAAAAAGATATATATATATATATATATATATATAAAGAAGTACATATACGTACATGTGAAGACAAAGTAAAAAGAAATAAGGAAGAGTAATTGCTCGTGGTTTACAAGCTCGTGGTTTTGGAGCCCATGGTAATTGCCCATGGTATTAAAACCCATTCACCCTTTTCAAAACAACGTGACTTTTCAACAACGTGACTTTTCAAAATTAACAAAAAAAAATTTCCCCATAGTTATATATATATATATAATTCAAATAATATAATAATAATAAAAATAATTATTATTATTATTATTTTTAAAAAAAAATTAATTAATTAATTAATTAATTAAAAAATCCAATTTTCAAAGACAACATTACAAGAGAAGGTACTAGTGGTGAATGACATATGCCAAAGAAGATAAATCTTAAGTGAAGAAAATTGTCAAAAAAATACAACTTTGAGGTCAAAGCTCTTAAGGAAAAGGGGATAAGCCCTAATTACAAGGAGTATGAGGAGTATGTCTTCATCAATGACAATGGACGATCAGATAGAAAAGGAAATATGGCTAAAACGTATGGAGGCCAAGGAGAATCTTAACAAGGTAATGCAGACATTTAATGCCATTATGGACAAGTTAGATCTAATGCAAAAACGTCAACAGAACAACTCAGCTAATTCAGATCATCATCATGAATATAACATGTTTGAAGAAGAGAAATTAAATAAGGTTGAATTGGAAATCAGCTCACATGAAGGCTATAGTGTTGAACCACCTAGAAGTAGAGACTCTGAGATCAACCATGAAAATTATAGAGTTGAGAAACCAAGGGAAGAAAATACAACTCAATCCACTAATAAAGCCAGTAATGCAGCAACAGAAGTTATTGAGAACGTTTATATAAATGAAAATCCAATGGCAGAAAAATAAACAATGTTGGTATTCAACGTGACTGCTATCACAGATGCAAAAACAGACATAGTCATTGAAAATGAAAGAAACCATGAAAATATAGATGCTTATAAACAACCAAATGTTTCATCCCCGGAATTGAAAGAAAAATGTGAAGAGACAAACACATCCAAAGCCACTGATATAGTCCCAAAAGCTGTTGAGGCCTTCGGTGATGAAGCAGATATGGTTGTTAAGAATGAAGCATTTGATGATGAGGAGAAGTTGCATCGAATGATAATTGTTGGTAACTTACCTCTAAATCTAAAAAGGAATCACGAAAAATCACCAGAAGAACAAGGAATAGTTAGGAAACATGAAAAATTCTTCCAAGACCTGCCAATAAAAATACCTCCTAATAAGGAACATGAACATCCAATAGAAGTCAAGAAAGGACCTGACCCTGTCAATATCAAATCTTGTCGCTATCCACATCACCAACAGATGGAGCTCGAGAAGATGCTTCACGATCTTTTTAAAATGTGGGAAGCAAGAGCCCACCGCTCAGGAAACCCAGGCGTTCGTCAACATTGTCCATCGTTACGTATGCTTTGAGGACAAAACATCTTTAAGAGAGGGGCAATGTTATGTATATTTTATTAATTATTAGTTAGATATAGTTATCTTAGGTTTTATTAAGTGAAAGGGCATGATCAAAGATCATGCCTCTTCACCAAGGGACACCATGAGGCTATATTTAAGGCCTCGGTGATTCCCCATTGTAATCATATCTCATATTTTATCAATAATAATATATACTTATAAAGTTTACCAGAGTTTTCACACTCCACGAATCAGTGAGACAAAAAACCTCCTAGGATAGAAATCGTCACCAACATACTAGGTTTACCTAGGTTGTTACATACATGGTGGTCTTACTTAGATCATTTACATCATAAACATGCAGAGTGGGTTTACATCGTTTAAAAAAACTGTTGATTGATGATGGAATCTGAATGGCGCAAACACGTCGAACATGATGAATCCCATTTGAAAAAATGGGGGTGTACTGCTATGGGGTCGTTGACAAAGTGTGGTCAACAGGTATAATCCAAAATAATCAATAGTCTACGGCATGATACAAAATAATAATTACTTGCTAAGGGAATGAGTGAGTGAGATGGGAAGGTTTGACGATGTTGCATTTTGTAACTATGGTTGGTCATCATAATATTGATTATTGTAAAGAAAAGAGTCAAAAAATATTTTTGAGTCATGTCCATTTGGATGTTTAAAAGAGAAATTTGAAGTTTTAAAAAGGAAATTTGTTTATCTCCAAAATATGTCATATCCGCCTCCTCCTAGTCAAGTTGGCCCTTCAAAATGTTCAGGCCAGCTCCAGTATAGTCACACCCCTTCGGCCTCCAAGAAAAGCTATATAAAGACGCCGATTCATTCCTCATCCAAGCCAAGAGAAGCTCGCATCATCTGAGGCATTCACATCTCTCTGTTCATGGAGGATTTGTATGGTCTAAGGCAAGAGAAGAATTCGTATGGTCTGAAGCAAATTTGAGGAAAGCATGCGAGGTCTGAGGCTAGCAAGCAAACTCTGTCTGAGGTCAGCGAAGGACGAGAAGCTTTCTGTGAAGAAGACCAAAGTTCTGATGAAGAGATCTATGTGAGAGCATCAAGTCAAAGGACAAATCTCTGCATTAAAGAAGCTGAAGTCATTGGGCCAGTTGATTGACTTGACTTGGAGGATGGACCATGGACCAGGTGTGACCTAGTTGTTGACTAAGATGTATCTCTGTTGAATTGAAAAATTTCTCTATTGAAAAGGTTGTTGGGGTTTTCCCCATGTGAGTAAAATATTGTGTTCTTGTTTGGTTGGATTTTTATGATCTTACTGTCATATTGTTTCATTTTTGAAGTTCTATGTGTAATTATTTTATGGTGTACAATAAATGTAAGAAAAGGATCAATCTATGAAGAATCATAAGAAATAATTATTAGTATGGATAACTCCTTAAAAATCAACAGATGATGGAGGCAAAGATGTTAGGGGCTCTTGAGTCTAATGATTGATGGCGAGGGAGGTGAACTGGGTACTAGTTCACTATCAAAGTCCCTTGGGGCTAGTAGTGGATCTGATTGTATGATCAGGGGGGGGAATGTATGAGCAAGGGATACTCCTAGCATTTGAGGTTGAAAAGAAGAAACTTAGAATAGGTCTCCAGCTGCTTATGTGATTGGGAAGTAGTTGGACGTGCCAAGGGTGCCTTACTCTAACGCTATTTGGAGCTAGTCCATTTGGTGCTTTGAGAACTTGTGAAACTATGTATGGTTCGACATCGTCGAATTGGTCTCAGTGGTATCTGTTGATTCCCTCAAGGGGAAGGATAAGAAGAGACTCAAGATCTTACCTTCTATTGCCTAGAGCATTTTGAACCTTTGCCTATTTCTTGTGGCCTTGGTCTGATGAATCCACATGAAAGTATGAGGTGATTTCCCTGGTCATCCTAGGATGGGGCATGGTGTGTAGGTGTTGAGATTTGTTGCTAGAAATCTCCCTGATGAAGAGTGATAAGCATCGTTGGTCTTGGTACCTGAAGAAGGTAGAGAGTGAGCGTCCTGAATCTCGATATAGATAGTAATATCGTCCTGTAATATCATAGTATGGTGGGCACCTAAAAATGAGGTGTACCTCTGTCTCTAGCTCTTGTAGGTCACACAATTGGCAGATCCTATCTTGTCGTGGTATATGGTGGTCTGTCTCTCCAGAGTTTATGAGAACCAACACAGAATTTTCCCAGTGAGATCCTAAGTAAATACATCCAATGTTGGAGTGTGTAAGGGGGCTGGACTACGATGCCATCCTGTAGATCCGAAAAGTGCTCTAGGTAGAAGGACATCTTCGAGCCCAAGCGCGTTGGGGGTGAGGTACATGTCGAGTTTGGGAAAATTCTACTGTAGTATCATGGTTTACTTCTCCTACTTGATTAATTTATACAAGTTATCTTCAGAAATAAAATTCAGAAAATACCTGAGTAAACACAACTAACAACCTACACATACAGATCATTTATTGAATATTACACTCATTCAAACAAAGTGACACTGATTTTGGGACATAAGTCCCCGGAAAAACCCAAAGCGGGAAAACCGGTGCAACAGATATGAGGGTTTATTATTATTAAGTAGATTCTGAGTACAACAAATTTGGGCACCAGATCTGGTTCACTTGACAGAGAAAAACATAGATCTGCAGCTAACTTGCGGTTCTGTGGCAAAAATTCTGATTGATCCGCACCCTCAAATGGGATTTACAAGACTCAGCTCGGATCTACCCCTAGAAACCCCAACGCTGCCCCTGAAGCCCCAACGTCAACCCTGCTAGGCTCTGTGTGCTTCTGCAATGCTCAGAGAGGGACTGTGTAACATAGAGTGGGTGATGCAGTCCTTATGCTGCCTCTGGAGGCCTCTGCATAACTTTGAAGCTCTCTGAAGCTGCAATGCTGCCCCTTCCTGAGCCTCCGTAGCGGCTGAAGCCTCTGCACTGCGCAGTTGCTGTTGCCCTTGCTCCTCTGCCCTGCCCTTGAAAGCTGCTTCTCTGCCTCTTGCTGTCTCTTGGCTCCAGGATCAGATCATCCCCTCGGCCAATACTACCCCTCACTGTAGAAAACTCTTCCGGAAATTCTTAGCAAACCCTACCCTAGAATGACAGATGAGTCTCTCAGCTCTACATCCGTGTGTCTCCAACTGACCCTCAAGCCTTTCTCTTATATTTTTTCATTGATTTCATCAACGATTGAGATTAAAACACTTATCAACGACTGAGATTAAAAGACTGTTTGATCCGAGTCATTTAGAACATTTCAGCACGTGTTAATTAATTCACTTTAATTATTTAATTTTCCTAAGTTTAGACTTAGGAAATACATTAAAATAATTAATTATTTGAATAGCTTGAACACTAGTTGAAATTTCTCCAAACACTTTCTGAGTTTTGGAGTTCAAGTGTGTCTTAGCCCCTCCACAAAATTTCAGAGCTAGAGCACACCCGATGCTACCCCAACTACACAAAATCTGAACACTCCCTCTTATCACGGTGTGTGCTCTAGCAATACATCTACACCATGTACTGCAAGATCTTGATGTTGGTTTATGTGCTGCTGATGCTTGGCCTTCTGCCCTCCATCCACTGCATTGTTGCTCTCTGTACTGCTTCCCATGTCATTGCCATTGACACTGCCACATCTGTACTATAACTCCCTCTCAAATTGTTGCATCATGCTGCCCATAACACTGCCACTGGTAACTGCTGCACTGCAACTCAGTTGTCGAGAAGTAAGCAACTGAAGGACTCCTTCCCAATCGTTGACAGATAAGTTAGGTTGCCTCCCATCACCGAAGCTCCCTTGGTTGCTGATTTATGCTGTCCTCCCGAAGCCACTGCGTTGCTGCAACTCTGCACTGCGTGAGCTCAGCCTCTCTGCGCTGCTGAAGTCCCATCAGCCTCTGCGCTACTGCCTCTGCATTATGCTGCTCCCTCTCCAGCTTCTCCATCATTGCCCTTTGCTTCACTGTGACCTTCTGCAACCATCTCCTGACTCATCCTGCTACCGTCTTAAGGCTCCTGTAGCTCGTATGTGATCCAAGAGTAGGGCTAACTCAAGGATCCTGCCACTCCTGTTTGTAGCTTCTCTACAGATCCATATCACCCCACCTCTTCTCTCGAGGTACATGAGCACTCATGGCTACATCATCATTAGCACCATCATCCTTTACTACTGTAGCCTTGGATTCAAAAGATCCTTTGTCCTTCTTCTTAGGACAAGTGCTGGCGAAGTGTCCAAGTTCACCATAGTTTAAGCATCGGACCTTGGATAGGTCCCTCTTCTTCTTCTCTTGCTGCTTCCTTTCCTTTGATGCAAGGGCTGCATCCTCCTCCTCTTCGTTCTTCACATTGGCTGATCTGCTTCCACTGCTTTGCCTCTTTGCAAATATGAGGGTTTATTATTATTGAGCAGATTTTGAGTACAACAAATCTGGGCACCAGATCTGGTTCACCTGATAGAGAAAAACATAGATCTGCAGCTAACCTGTTCTGTGGCCAAAATTCTGACTGATCCACACCCTCAAACGGAATTTACAAGACTCAGCCCGAATCTGGCCTTAGAAACCCCAACACTGCCCTGCTAGGATCTGCGTGCCTCTGCGATGCTCAGAGAGGGATTGCGTAACCTAGAGTGGGTGACGCAGTCCTTACGCTGCTTCTGGAGGGCTCTGCATAACTCTGAAGCTCTTTGAAGCTGCAGTGCTGCCCCTTCCTGGGCCTGCGTAGCGGCTGAAGCCTCTACGCTACGCAGCTATTGCGTAGCTGTTGCTGCTGCCCTTGCTCCTCTGCTCTGTCTCTGAAAGTTGCTGCTCTGCCTCTTGTTGTCTCTTAGCTCCGGGATCAGATCATCCCCTTAGCCAATGCTACCCTTCGCTATAGAAAACTCTTTCGGAAATTCTTAGCAAACCCTGCCCTAGAATTCCAGATTAGTCTCTTAGCTCTACATTTGTGTGTCTCCAACTGACACTCAAGCCTTTCTCGTATACTTTTTCATTGATCTCATCAACGACCGAGATGAAAACACTTATCAACGACCGAGATTAAAAGACTACTTGATCCATGTCACTTAGAACATTTCAATACATTTAATTCACTTTAATTATTTAATTTTCCTAATTTTAGACTTAGGAAATACATTAAAATAATTAATTATTTGAATAACTTGAACACCAGCTGAAATTTCTCCAAACACTTTTTGGGTTTTGGAGTTCAAGTGTGTTCTAGCCCCTCCACAAAATTTCAGGGCTAGAGCACACTCGATGCTAGCCCATCAACACAAAATCTCAACCCTCCCTCTTAGCACGGAGTGTGCTCTAGCAATACATCCACACCATGTACGGCAAGATCTTGATGTTGGTTTCTGTGCTGCTGATGCTTGGCCTGCTGCCGTCCATCCATTGCACTGTTGCTCTCTGTACTGCTGACCATGTTACTGCCACTGACACTGCCACATCTGTATTG
The DNA here is from genome assembly GCA_034641835.2 of Pinus albicaulis. Taxonomy (NCBI): domain Eukaryota; kingdom Viridiplantae; phylum Streptophyta; class Pinopsida; order Pinales; family Pinaceae; genus Pinus; species Pinus albicaulis. The sequence continues at coordinate 578,934,623 of CM076570.1, forward strand.
CAGCTCCCTCTCAAATTGCTGCATCATGCTGCCCATAGCACTGCCACTGGTAATTGTTGCACTACAACTCAGTTGCCGAGAAGTAAGCAACTGAACGACTCCTGCCCAATCATTGGCAGATAAGTCAAGTTGACTCCCATCACTGAAGCTCCCTTGGCTGTTGATTTACGCTGTCCTCTTGAAGTCACTGCGTTGTTGCAACACTGCATTGCATGAGCTCAGTCTCTTTCCGCTGCTGCTGCCTCTGCATTACGCTGCTCCCTCTCCAACTTGTCCATCACTGCCCTTTGCTTCACTGTGACCTTCTACAACCATATCCCGACTCATCTTGCTACCATCTTAAGGCTCTCGTAGCTCGTATGTGATCCAAGAGTAGGGTTGACTCAAGGATCCTGCCACTCCTGTCTGTAGCTGTTCTATAGATCCATATCACCCCACTTCTTCTCTCGAGGTACATGAGCACTCATGGCCGCATCATCATCAGAGTCTTCATCCTTTGCTGCTGTAGCCTTAAATTCAAAAGATTCTTTGTCCTTCTTTTTAGGACAAGTGCTGGCGAAGTGTCCAAGTTCGCCATAGTTAAAGCACTGGACCTTGTATAGGTCCCTCTTCTTCTTCCCTTGCTGCTTTCTTTCCTTTGATGCAAGGGCTGCATCATCCTCCTCTTCTTTCTTCACTCTAGCTGATCTGCTTCTGTTGCTTTGCTTCTTGGCGATTCTCCTGATTTCCTCCTGACAGAGGATTGCCCACATGGCTGCCCATGATGGTAATGCTGCCTTGCCCAGAATGCTCTGGACAAACGTTTCCCATTCTTCCAAGACTCCATTTAGGGTCGTCCTCACTAGGAGCCCCTCATTAGGATTTACACCCATGGCAATCAGCTGATCCCGGATAGTCTGAAGTCTGAAGAGGAATGGATCTATCTCTTCACCCTTCATCATTTTGAACAACCGCATTTGGTTCTCCAGAAGCATCCTTCATTGAACAGAGCCTCCTTGATACATCATGTCCAAGGCTACCCACATCTCATTTGTCATATTCTTTGCGGCAATATGAGGTATGACGTGGTCTTTGACTCCGTCCATGGCCAAACGCTTAGTCTGCGCTTGATTTTCTTCGTAGTTCTTTAGAGGATCTGCATCGGTTGGTACAACTAGAACTTTCTCTGCATGATCTTTGAGACCATACTCATCCAGAACTGACAGGATTTTGGCCCTCCAGATAACAAAGTTGGACATGCCGTCCAACCTATCCTGATCTCTCAGTCCATATCGCCCATCTTGCTCAGATCTGTCAGAACAGATACTCCTCTCCCTCTTTCTGTTGCAACACTCAATAGAAAATGTTGGATCTGGGTTTCTTGGTGATTAGAAACCCTCTATAGTAGCTGCTCCCTCTGACCACTGATTTCCCTCATGGAAATCTTTCACCCAAACACAATCGGACAATACTCTCTGATCACCCTACTGATCGAATCTTAGGTCTGTTTGGCTCAGATTTGCTAAGTAGCTGTCTTCCTCCCGCCTTTGTCGACTTAGCTAGGCACAATTCTACATCGACAGAATCTCCACCACACCAGCATTGCTGAAGATCTGAAGCACTGCTTTCGGATCTTGGAAAGGCTTCTCTGCAACAAGAAGAATTACTGGACTGCGTCTCACTAATTGGCCCAACGTAGCCTCAACGCTGCTCATAATTGGACTGTGTAACCCCAAACTGGGTGACGCAGTCCTTATGTTGGCCTGGGAAGGCTTTGCGTAAGCCTGATGGCCTTTTGTAGCTACAACGCTGCCCTTTCTTGGGATTGTGTTCTCTTGCTACCAAGCTTCCCCTTTCAGATCTCTGCTCCTGTCTTGTAGAAAAAATATTCTTCAACTGATTTTCTGGAGATTCAGATTGATCTGCTATCGCTCTGATACCATGTGATAATTCTATTGTAGTATCATGGTTTACTTCTCCTACTTGATTAATACAAGTTATCTTCATAAATAAAATTTAGAAAATACTTGATTAAACACAACTAACAACCTACACATACAGATCATTTATTGAATATTAGGCTCATTCAAACAAAGTGACACACTGATTTTTGGACAGAAGTACCCCAAAAAACCCAAAGCGAGAAAACCGATACAACAAATATGAGGGTTTATTATTATTAAGTAGATTCTGAGTACAACAAATTTGGGCACTAGATCTAGTTCACTCGACAAAGAAAAACCTAGATTTGCAGCTAACTTGCTGTTTTGTGGCCAAAATTCTGACTGATCCACACCCTCAAACGGGATTTTACAAGACTCAGCGCTGATTTGGCCCTAGAAACCCCAGCGCTGCCCTGCTAGGCTTTGCATGCCTCTGCGCTGCACAGAGAGGGACTGCGTAACCCTAGAGTGGGTGACGCAGTCCTTACGCTGCCTCTGGAGGCCTTTGCGTAACTCTGAAGCTCTCTGAAGCTGCAGTGTTGGCCCCTCCCTGGGCCTACGTAGCACCTATGTAGCGGTTGAAGCCTCTGCACTGCACAGCTGCTGCTGCTGCCCTTGCTCCTCTGCATTGTCCCTGAAAGCTGCTTCTCTGTCTCTTGCTGTTTCTTGGCTCTGGGATCAGATCATCCACTCAGCCAATACTACCCCTCGCTGTAGAAAACTCTATCGGAAATTCTTAGCAAACCCTGCCCTAGAATTCTAGGTCAGTCTCTTAGCTCTGTATCTATGTGTCTCCAATTGATCCTTAAGCCTTTCTATTATACTTTTTGATTGATCTCATCAACGACCGAGTTTAAAACACTTATCAACGACTGAGATTAAAAGACTACCTGATGCGTGTCATTTAGAACATTTCAGCACATGTGTTAATTAATTCACTTTAATTATTTAATTTTCCTAAGTTTAGACTTAGGAAATACATTAAAATAATTAATTATTTGAATAACTCGAACACCAGCTGAAATTTTTCAAAACACTTTCTGGGTTTTGGAGTTCAAGTGTATCTTATCCCCTCCACAAAATTTCAGGGCTAGAGCACACCCGATGTTACCCCAACCACACAAAACTGCAACAGAGTTGGCAAGAGATGGCTCGATGCATCAAGGGAGAAATTGAATGGGGTAAGACATTTTGGGGAGATAGTCAGCGACTGGAGAAGTTGAGAAGCCTCTAAGAACCAACCTTGAGCTCATCTTGATGAGGGAGGATTTGAGCAAGAGCCTTCGATGAGCAAAGAGAAAGAGAGGGATGCCTCTCTCTCCTAGTGTCCGAGTCTCTGAAAGATTGAACTTTATGAAGGAAAGAAACCAAATGAAAAATGATATTGAGGCGAAATGGGTGGACACTAAAATATGCTTGAATAATGGGTTGGGGAACTGTTTGCTTACAATGGATGATGCATCTGAGAAGCAGGGTCTAGACACTCTCCAGGCTAGCCCAATCTGTTTGCAACAAGCTTGGTCCCCATATTTCAGAGCCATAACGAACTATGGGTCTAATAAACCCAAGTAAATGTGCTTTGACCCGTGTGTATGATCCCTTGAACTCCTTTTGGCACTCACTGCAAACCCATGCCAATGATCCCCCTCCTTGGATCTTCCCAACAGTAGTTACATATTTCCAAAGTGGTGACTTTGGATTGACTTTAGGGGTAGATTCAATTTTATGTTCCACTTCCTCTACCTCACGAATGACTAAGCTTTAAGTTGCCATGATTGATGATGCTGATGTAGATGAAACTACAAAATAAAATTGAAAAATATTAAAAGATCGAAATTGTTAAATCAAGATTCAGAACTCCGTTTTATAAATTACATATTTCACTCTTGAGAGCACAAGGTATGAGAGCACAAGGTATGAGAGCACAAGGTTAAAAGTAGCCTATCTATAGGAAGAAATTTCACTCAACTAACCATGGATTCTGGACAGGATACCAGAAATACAAGATTACCAAATAAAAGGGAAATCAATTCACCTTACTTGCCTCGAAGAGGTTAAATTTTAAAACTTAAAAGTTAAAACACTAAAATTATGCTTGTATTTCACTTTACATTGGACAAGGCACTTATTATTATTATTATGACGTCACACATCATTCATCACTGCTCCTAAGTGTCATCATATTATGCAACTATCAATAGTGCATCCAAAGTTCAAACAATGCTTTAAATTTTAATCACAATACTCTGCTCTCATATTGAGATCTCTGCAAAGTTGCAAACCCTATTCATAATAGATCACTGGTCAACTAAACCTTAGTCACAATTACTGCAGTGTGCACATATGATACTAAAGATGGAAATGGAGTGCAAGACACCAGGATGATGTGTTGGCCTTCTCCCTTACTCCAGTACCCACATCACTCGCAGGTTTGTTTTGGGGTCATCTTTGGATTACAGCAGGCTCTCTTACAACAATGCCATATCCCAATGCTTTGGGATTTTGTTAGATAGTACTGAGTAAACTCTTTCTATGACAGTACATGAACCTCACTAGGGCACGTAACGAAGAGTTTAAAACTTTAAACTTTAACGTTTAAGGCATTTTAAAATTTAGTGCCTATTTAGTATTTTCAATTTTGTTATACCAAAAAATAAGTTTAATAGTGAAGGGCCTGATCATTGATGGCTTGCCAATTTGGAGAACATGCCATTATCCTAAGGTAAACCGTAAAGCTGTGTTCACTGTTTGCAATAGATCACTGAATTGATTGACTGCCATTGCAACATTGCTGTTAATTTTTAAATGTTATTTACTTTCTGATTCATGTGTTAAAACTTAAAGGAATACCTATAGTTGGTAGCAGCTACAGTTCATCTGCAAAATCGCTGATACCAGAGCTAAATGCACAATCTGAAACCAATTCACGCAAACAAAATCCAAATAAAAAACACCAAGAAAGTTAGAAACCCAACTTGAAGAAAAAATGAAGCACGCTGCACACTGCATAGTCGGACCCGGACGCAGCAGAAAACCTGCAAATGTTGGAAGTTGGGACTTGGACGGCGGACGCTGGAACGATTGCTGGATAGTGGAGCCTGGAATGAAGGCTGGACTGCTGGAAGCTTGTAACCCGGAACCTGTAAGCCGACAGAGGCAGCGGCTGGAGGCAACGTTCAAACTTGCAAACTCAGAAAACTCAAAACAATCAACAAGAGCAGTGGCACGAGCAAACTCACGAGTGACGAGTGACAAAGAAAGCGAGTGGAATTTTCAGTTGGAAAGCGGCTAGGTTAACCACTAAATTTTAGTCTTTCCAAATCGTGTCCGAATTTTAGAAATGTTCCGTTCCCGGCGGCAGTGATTAAAAATCTCAAAAATCGTGAAACGTATTCATGTATTGCGGATACACTAAAAAATGAAATGATACGTATTGTTATTTTGCTGGATCCGGGTTTTAAAATCGACATGCGTTTTATCAGATTTATGGAAACGAATGTAAAAAAAAAAGGCGGAAATACGTATCTCGAGTCACCTTGCCATTTTAGAAAATTGGAAACAGTATAAAAACGTTTTTTGGCCCTTTTTTTGGTGTATCATACAGGTATCCGTACTCGAAACGGTGAATGACATTTCTGGGAGGCTAGCATGACGTTTCCGACAACTTAGATTCATGTAGAATCACGTATCAACAATGTCATCATATATTAGTGCAGTGATATATCCTAGTGCAACCTTTTTTAATTTGTCAACAACTCCAAAGCAATCTGCCAATCTTCAAATGATCTCCAACCATGTTATCAAGACCTCATCATGTGCCATCATCAAGTGGTCATTTTTAAAGTGTATGACATCATCAAGTGTAGTCCTCCATATGTCATCAAGGGCTATTAGATACTTCAATGGTACTTAAGATCTAGATCATCAAACAAGGCATATGATTGACACTTGGCACTTGGCACTTCTTAAGACTTCTTCATTAGTGGCTTGACATAGTAATTGATGGCATTTTTATCAAACGAGTGTTATGACATCATCATTTGGAACCAACCATCTCAAGAATATTGACATCTCAGTCAATGCCATATTGACATCAATGACAACCTTGATTAACAATCTCCCCCTTTGTCATTGATGGCAATATTCTTGCCCTTCCAATATTCTCTTGCCTTTTGACATCAATGGCAAACAGAGTGCTCAAGTACTCCCCCTGTCAAGTTGCTTCTTTTCTTCATCAGTAGTAATTCTTCATAGGTATATTACTCCCCTTGTCATGGTGCTATTCCTTCTGCAAGATAGATGTGTCTACATTTAGTCAATGGAGTTTCTCTCGAGAGATGATCTATCAAAGGATGATTGTCTATGTGTGACTCATCAAGGATTTCATAGGGCCCATTCACGGATAGCTTTTGCAAGAATGGTTAAGAATCATAAGCTCAAGAGTCACAAATCCCTCCCTAACTGTATGGTCTCTTTTTGGCAGTCTCACCATCAAATACTTGGAATATCAAGGATGACTTCATCAAGTCAACAACTTGTGTTGTTGGTTGGAGTGTTCAAGGGACTTTTAGACCCAATTTGCTTCCTTCTCCATACTTGTGTAACTTTCTTCTCTGGCTTGGTTGTTATGGTTTTAGGGACCCAAGTCAAGTTACACTCACGTGCCATATGTCCAATGTTATGGTAATTGAAGCACTCCATCTTGTTCATGAATGAGTATTCACATCCTTGTTTTTTGAAACATTATCATTTTTTCTTGAGGATTCACCTGCATAGCCAAGCCTTGATTTATCATGGGGAGACCTTTGATGACTTAGGGTGTCATCTAGCGTTTGAGAACTTTCCAAGTTCTTATTCAGCAAGTCAACTTCCCTTTCAAGAAAGACAATTTCTCCTTTCAACTTTTCACAATATTCATCTTTCATAACTAGTTGCTTCTTCATTTCTTCCATCATCCTTGCTAATCCGTGTGTTTCGATTTTTAGAGAGATGACATTTGATTTTAGTAGGAAAATCTCTTCATCCTTTTCTTTTAGTTGACATGTCATAATTTTTCTCTCCTTTTCTGCTTCATCAACTTGTCCTTCTATGAAATCCAAAGCTTCCATCACCTTCTCAGCTCCTTGTGCTTGTTTCCTTGCATCTTCTATTTGAGATCTAAGGGAGGAGACTTCTTGCTCGTATTGACCAACTTGTCCTTTAAGTTTGTTCAAGTCTTCATGTCTTTGTTCAAGATGGCTTGACAAATTTTATGTAGGAATTTATAGGGTAAGTTCCGTAGATCAAGAACCAAAGGTCACCGCTCACAAACGGATCACAAATCAGTACACCAGTATAATCACATGGTTAAAACCCTCGAAGAGTTATATTCTTTAAAACCTTAGTAGGAGTGTGATTTACTATGTAGTTTGCACAGTTAATTGCTTCTGCTCAAAAATTGAGACCAAGTCCTTTGGATTGAAGCATACAATTAGCCATTTCTTTTAAGGTGCGATTCTTCCTTTGAGATACACCATTTTGTTGTGGAGTATATGAAACAGTATGTTACAATTGAATGCCATGCTCAGTGCAGAAGTTGATAAATTTGTTGTTAACATATTCTCCTCCATTGTCTGATCTTAACTTAAGAATTTGATGTCTAGATTGTTTCTCAACAAAGGCCTTAAAGGCCAAGAACATGTTAAAAACTTCACTCTTGAGTTTTAAGAAATATACCCAAGAGCGTCTGGAAAAATCATCAATGAAAGTTAAGAAGTACTTGCAACCAGAGAACGAAACAACAGGAAGTGGACCACATAAATCACTGTGCACAAGCTGCAAAGGGGCTGAAGTGTGCCAAGAGGCACGTTTGTCAAAACTATCCCGATGATGTTTTCCAAGTACACATCCAGAGCAAACACCATCTCGGCAAGATACCATAGGAAGGCTCGTCACCATATTTTCCTTACATAGAGTTTGAAGAGAGCGATAGTTTAAGTGACCAAATCGCTCATGCCAAAGTTTGCTCACATCATCATTATGAGCAACAAAAACTGAGGGAAGACAAGATGACCCAAAGTTGTCAAACTTATACAACCTTGTGGAATCATCAGCAATGCCAGTAGCTAAATATGTTTAGGATATTTGAGGTCCTTGATTACAACATCATGAGTTGAGAATTCTACTATGGTTCCTTCACCTAAATGAGTTATTAAATAAATAGAGAGAAGGTTGCATGACAAGGTAGGAACACATAGTACATCATTAAACTGACCATTATCTAGATGAATGGTTCTAGATCCTACAACACTAAGAGATCTATCATCACCAACATAAATATGTTTTTTGTTACAATCATTTAAAGAAGAAAACATGGCTTTATTTTTGGGCATGTGGTAAGAAGCTCCATAATCAATGAGCCACTCATGAGAAGGAGAAGAGGAAGATACATTTAATGCATAACCAGATATTTATGCTTGAAAACCACAAGCATAAAGTGCCATTCCTGAAGATGACTATGAAGAGTGCTTGAAATTGATGTTGTGCTTCTTCATTGTTGCTTCTAAGGCTTCCATCTACTTAAAACATTTGGACTCTATATGGCCATCATGATTACAAAATTTTCAATGTCTATCGGTCTTCTTCCCTTTGTTTTTATTTTCCTTATCATTTTGGTGAGTTTCTTTTTCAGTTTGCAGATGAAATTGCTTAGGACCCTTGTTTGGTGTCGAACCATATTTTTTAGGATACTGCTTCTTGGGATTTTTTTGATATGATTGTTGTTGGGCTGCTAAGGCATTCTTAGAAGCATTTCCAAGAGTAATAAGACCAAGGTGTAAGAGTTTTTCTTGTTCTCTTATCAAAGAATCACAAAAGGCATCAGAAGAGGGATTCTTGTAGGTGGTTCCTGAAGAGATGATGTCTTCTCTAGTGGAATGGAATGCGGAAACAAATATAGAGTATGTAGGGCCAAGCTTAGCAAGAATGAAATAGATGAGGCTACCATCTTCCTTTTTGACCTTACACCCTTCTAAAAGAAGTATAAGGGTCTTGAATTTGGACAAAAAATCTTCAGTAGAGGAGAAATTATTGGGGTCCAAAGTAAGCAACTCATTTTCAAGTTGGTGGGCCCTGTTTTGATTTTGAATGCGAAAAATAGTATTTAGCTTTTCCAGGGCTTTATCAGGGGTGTCAATGTCGAGGATGTGAAATCAAAGATGACCAATGGACATTTCTATCAACCCTCGTGCTTGATCTTGTTTATTTTCCCATTTAGGAACTTTATCATCATCGGAAGGTTTAGTTTCTTGACCTATGGCTATTCTATGAATCCATTTACTTCTAAGTATCTCTACCATGTGAGGTGGCCATTGGAAATAATTGGCGCTGTTAAGAATAATCGGGCATGCACTTTCCATTTTTTTTTTTAAATGAATCTGAGAAAAGGTGAAACTAACTACTCCAATGGAAATATCTATAAAAATTAGGCCATTTCAAAAAAAACTGCTCGTGAAATGACTTCCGGATGAAGAAGTTATGCCCCTTTGAAAACACGAGTCAAGGGCACTGTTAGTTTGTTGTACTAACGCCCTGTTTTGGAGGAGCCTTAGCGTTACTAACGCACTTGTCAAGAGCAGAGAGTGCATTAGTGTCCCTTTAATAATGCACAAGTCAAGAGTAAGGAGCTGTGTTAGTAGCCCTTTACTTAGAGCGATTTTGAACTAATGCGGGTTGATTTCCAAACAAATTTTTAAGAAAAATAATGCTCTTTAATATGTTTGGCTGTCAAATGCACTTTGGTGTGCATGATTTTCTTGCACACAAAAGTGAGCAAACAAAGAAATGCAAGCCTAACCACATAATTTTATTTTTTTGGTTAGCCTTACCGGAAACTATATATTTTACTATCTCTGATTCCCTGAGATCACACAAAGACGCGGGTAAAGAGCATATGTAGTAAAAAAAACTTCTTCATGTTTCTGATTTGCCGAGATCGCACACAGCACAGGGAAAAGAGCATACATAGAGAAGATGATATAGATCCGGTAAATAAATAAAACCTAAAAAGTGAAATAAACATAAGGAACTGAAATAAGCAAAACTATTAACAAATATAACTGCAAAACAAATACTTTATGCCTCCAGATCTAAACTAAAATAATTTGGGAAACCGAAAAAAATTTCGATGAAATGAAAAGTGTTCCTCACTATAACAGATGCTCTAGACACAACAGCAAGCCCAGCTCCGAAAAAGTTCGTAAATAATAGATCTACAAAACGGTAGTTGCATGCACAACCGGCTTCGGATGGTGTACAACAATGATGCGGCCCTCATGATAGCTCTAATACCATGTAAGAATTTATAGGGTAAGTTCCGTAGATCAAGAACCAAAGGTCACCGCTCACAAACAGATCACAAATTAGTACACCAGTATAATCACGTGGTTAAAACCCTCAAAGAGGGAAACAGTCCACGGCCTGAGCCAACGCGGCCACTTCAGACAATTTATTAATATAAAAAGAAAAGTTACATATGTTTCTCTCATAAATCATTACCGGACAAATGGCCCTCCTTGCTCTTTAAATAGAGATCATGGACCAATCGGGTGTTAAGCCATGGATCAAGTGTCGTTAATACCGAGGTGAGAGATAAAATTTGGATCACTACAAATCGTGACCGTCGGATTATAAGTTACAAATGTACATGCTAAAGAAACACACTTTACCTAACTCTACACTAGACTAAGTTATTCTTAACTATTTCCTATGTGTCGGAATATCCTAACAGTTTATTCCCTTTGATTTGCCTTATCTAATTGATTTGTCATGGATATGAATTCTTCATGCTGCTTTCTTCTGTTTTGATGAAATTCCTCCTTAAGTTTGGTGAGCTCCTCATCACTTTTTTGTACTTGAAGCTTGAAAAGGTCATCTTCCTTCCTTGTCTTGTCTTGGTCACCATCTTGCGCTTTCTTCAGAAGTTCCTCATTTTCCTTTTTCCAACTGTTAATCTCTTCCATGGCAATTATAAGTTTAGTCAGGAGATCTTCTTCAAAGTCTTCTTTCCTTTCTTCTTCTTCTAGGTCTTCTATGACCTTGATGTCATCACTCTTATTTTCAGCTTCCTTAATGGATTCTTGATTTTCTTCTTGCTTTCCATCATCTTCTTGATTAGCAGTCATGGTCAATGCTCCTTTTGAGTGAAGATCATGAAGTTTGTCCCACAAATCTTTTGTTGATGAGCATTTTTCCATTTTGGCCTTTATAGGATCAGGTAACCCATTCAAGATTGCTTTCCTTGCTCTTGAATTATACTCCTTGGATTCTCCTTCCATCATGCTATCAGTAATCACCGATTCCAATACTTCCATGCCTTCAACCATTAAGAAATTTCTCATTCTCATCTTCCATACATCAAAGTTTCCATTGAACAATGGAACTTTCCCAATTTGATTGTCTTCATTTTTCATGGTTGAGGAAGAGACATCTTTAGAAGGATTGGAGGCTTTCTTCCTTGGCTTTGCCATTTGTGTTCTAATGATCAACCTTCAAGCTGTTAGGCTTTGAGTGAAAGTACTGGCTTTGATACCAATTGTTGCAAATAATGAGAGGGGGTTGAATCAATATTTCTTTTCAATTGTTATTTTTACCAGTTAGATCACTTGTAGTTAGAACACAAAATGAACAATAAGAATAAATACTTTTATTAATCTATTCTTTGTAATAAATCAAGTACAATATATGTAGGGCTCCAACCCTAGATGAAGACACCGATCTTCAATCTCCCAAGCTCCAACCTGTATTTGCCAAGCACCGACTTGGACTTCCAAGGCTTCAACCTTGTCAAGTTTGAGGAACCAACCTCAAGGGCTCCAACCCTATATCTGGTACAGGCTCAAACCTGGTCTCTTGAGGACTCCTATCCTCTAGGGCTCCAAACCTATCTTCCAAGGCACCAACCTTGTCTCTATGAGGCTCCAACCTTCTGCTTCAATTCATCAAGATATATTTGGTTATACTTCACGGCTTCCAATGTCTTCTTCAACAAGCCCTGACAATGTTCAACTATTAACTCACTTAGTCTTCACGTCACTTCATCAATGACAACCATGATCTCTTGGAAGGTGTCACCATTGCTCTTAATTGTACCCAAGCAAATTCTCCAAGTCACCTCATGATGTCATCAATGACGCATCATGGTCTTCAATGTTATCTTCATGACAACTCACCAAAATGTCTTCAACAATGTCTCCAAGGTTAGGCAAGGCTACTGAACAAGAATGCTCCAATCTGGAATCTTCTTCAAGATCACTTCACAAAGACTTCAAACAAGGTCTCCACAAATTCTTCAAGGTGTCTACAATGAACTGCACTCAGCTCTGCACCTACTTTAAGCTTTTTCAAAGATTGCTTCCAAAAACACTTCAGATATGCTACTCAAAGATGAACTCCAAACAATATTTTAAAGATGCTCGATAGACTGCTCTCAATCACCGAACCTTTTATACCACAATTTGTTTACCACAAATCTGAACTTCTTGTGTGTCACATGTCCTTGCAATTCAGCAACAAGTCCGAACTTGTTCCTAGGAAATTAATGAGTCTAACAACTGTGTCTCCAAAGGATTATCACGAGCTTCTTCACAAGTTAGCTACCAAACTCGAAATAGGTCCAAGTTCTCATCCATTGTGACTGTCCCACAGGTTCGTGGTGAAAGTCACACTAATCCACTAAACTGAAGGTCTGGGCTTAAGACAATTTAACAATTTCTTAAGTCCAAATCTGAGCCTCTATGGTGAGCCTCTAAGGTTGGGAAAATATGTTTCTTTGTGACTCTCCTTAAATTTTATGCATAAAAAAGTTTGGGACAACATGAGGAATGTTTGGGACAGCGTGGCTTCTTTATTCTTTGGCTTCTTCATTGTTATCAATGTTATCATAGGATCATAGAGTCATTATGTAGGAGTGCAGCATTCATGTAGCATCACGTATCAACAATGTCATCATATATTAGTGCAGTGATATGTCATAGTACAGCCTTTATTAATTTGTCAACAGCTCCAAAGCAGTCTTCCAATCATCAAATGATCTCCAACCATGTTATCAAGGCCCCATCAAGTGCCATCACCAAGTGTGGTCATCTTTCAAGTGTATGACATCATCAAGTGTAGTCTTCCATATGTCATCAAGGGATGACGTCATCAAGTGTAGTCCTCCATATGTCATCAAGGGCTATTAGATATTTCAATGGTACTTAAGATCTAGATCATCAAACAAGGCATATGATTGATACTTGGCACTTGGCACTTCTTAAGACTTTTTCATTAGTGGCTTGACATCATCATTTGGAACCAAGCATCTCAAGAATATTGACATCTCAGTCAATGCCATATTGACATCAATGACAACCTTGATTAACAAAAATATATTTTTGTTATGCTTGCTTCATGGGTTTCATTAACAAGGTTTTTATTATTTGTCAAAAGTCTTCTTCTTGATGTCTTTTAGGGATTTGTCATCTTGTCATAAATTTATTAATTAAGAGTCATGTATATGAAGAGTGAAGTCAATAATGGTATGCCTCAAGACCTTGTCATATAAGCTTGAAAAAATGGCTCAAGAATGATGATAACAACACTGCTCAGACCAACATAATACATGATGTATAAACTCTTCAAGACAACCTTCAATACGCTGGAAAATATCCTCTACAAGTTTGCTTATATACCCTTAATCAAGTCGGCTTCGTAACCTATGGACATGTCGGCTAATTTACAGTCAGGATCAACTTTTTAAAGAAGGATGCAGATTTCAGTTTGACACACGGACTTCAGACCAGTTTGAAATTTGAAATGCGGATTACAGATACGAAGGAACAGGGATATACAACGATGATCTCATTTGGAGAAAGTGCGAGGAAGGCTCATTATAATCTCGGAGTCTATTCTGTAATAATATTGATGCAATCATAGAAGTCCAAGGCTATTTTAGGATTAGTGTTGTTCGATGCTAATCTGTGTTAAGTATTGAAAGGTGCTGAAAGAAGTCGTAAAGAGGAGTCTCTTGGAAATCTAAATAAGGAGACTGTTGGAGGCCAAGATACTTGAAGGGTTACTGAACAAATACTGAGTTTCTCTAAAGTGACAAGTGCAGAACAATGTATAAGAGGAGGAGGAAGAAGAAAGTTAGAGAGCGAGCTCTCTAGTCCTGGTGTAGAAAGGTGTAGGACGGTGTAGGACGGTGCAGAGAAGAAAGATCAACTTAAGGAGTCAAGGAAGAAGAAGTGACAAGGTCTTGGAGGCATACAAGGGTCAAGGGTTTGAGTCATGGTCATGGTAGTTGTCATCTGAAAATCTATAACAAGAATTTCTTGTGGGTTTTCCTCTTAAAGAGGGAGAGGTTTTCGCCTTGGCTTGAAGAGCCTAAATTTGTGTCTCTTGTGTTTTGGTAATTGACTTGATGAAAAACATAATAAGCTAAGAAGAGAACTCATATCTAAAAGAAGCAAGCTCACAAGTAATTATCAAGAAGAGAATTTGAATTAAACTCTTCCCTACCAAATTCTCAACATGGTATCAGAATTAAGGTATTGAAGACAAGGGCTACTTGACAAGGAGACACTCAAGGAAGCAAGAATCAAAGTCAAGTTCAAAGTTTGCGTTGAAAAGTCAAATCAGTTTGCAAGGAAGATTCTTCAATATCATTCAAAGGATCCACTTATCAAGTAGATAATCTTTGCCATCAAAGATTAATGTCATTGAAGACATTGTTGGAAGACACATCATCAAGCTCCATCCAACAATATCCAACACCTTTGAAGACATCATCATTCTGATTACATCCTTTATCATTAAGGATCCAAAGTCACTTACTAAGTTACTAAGAAGGAACCCCTGCCATCATCATCATCAAGGAAGTTGAGAGAAGGAAGAAATCAATCTACTCAAGTAAGTATGTCTATGACCTCATCTGAATCTGTCAAAATGACTTATCACAAAGAGAACAACAAATTGGTTGGGTCATCAAACTTTAGTGCTTGGAAGAAAAGGATAGATTTGAATCTAATTGAAAATGAAGTTATGGGCTACATTGAAGGATCTACAATTCAACCTTCTAAAGAAGACATTCAAGCATATATCAAATACATGAAGGGAGACATAAGAGCCCGAAGGATTCTTGTAGAATCCATAAAGGACTCTCTCATTCCCTATGTATCAAATCTAGAATCCTCAAAAAAATATATGATAAATTGGTGGAGCTATTCTTGAAAGGTTCTGCAGGGGAAATAATATCCCTGAGACAAAAATTATACAAATTGAGAATGTCAAGAGAGGAAGAAATAATTCCATATCTTATGGAGATTTTCACAGTACGAGATCAACTGTAGAAATTGGGAGAAGTAATGTCTGATGGGGAAATACTCACTATGGTACAAAATGCTCTACCTAAAGAGTGGGGAAGTTTCACTTCAAGTATCGATGGGAAAGAAGAAGCAATGCCATTCCAGGATCTATGTAAGATAGAAGAAATAAGATTGAAAGCCAAAGCTGATATGGGATCAAGTAAAGGGAATCAAGCCTTTACAACCATGTTCAGGAAGAAAGGACGATTCGGCAAATTTGGTCCTCAGAATAAAAGAAGAAATATGGACAAGGTACGATGCTTTGGATGTAATAAACTTGGGCATTGTAAAAGGGATTGTCCTAAATCTGAAAGAGACAAGAGGAAAAAGGAAGAAGCCCATATCACAGAAGAAAGGGAAGAACCTGATGCAAAGAAATCTAAGAAAGAAGAAGCGAAAGATCTCTATTATGACTGAGATCATCTTCCTCTTTAAGTGATTTCTGTTGGTTGTAAAATAGTATGATAGGAAGCAGTGTATATTAATAGCATCATGATAGAAGCATGGAAGAAGTACTTGAAGAAGTAGTTGTTGGAAACCTCACTGATAACTACATTGATTGAAGGAAGTCATCAAGATCAAGGGTCATCATTCAATAATCAATATGCAAACAGGTGCTGACATTTTTCTAATGGAGTCCTCTCTGGATTCACTGACTAGAAAGAAAGAAGAAGGTTTTATCAGGAATTCTATCTTGCAGAATTCGGGGATTAGAACATGATGATATATTGATGAAGCATGTCAAGGGAATGAAGTTCTTCATTCTAGTGAAATTGTTGCAGGATGACTCAAATGGATAAGATAAGGTACATATATGCTAACACTAGATCTTGTGAAGTCATGTCATATGGTTGCAGGTGATGGACTTCTATTGTTAGAAGTATGATCAAAAGGAGGATCTCTTCTAGTACACAGGTTGCCACTAACAGATGAAATCAAATATGTCCTCATATGGAATATAAGGTGCTTGTATACAAACAAGGAGCTGGATATTGGAAGTTCCTGGGAATAAAGCTGTGTGAAGAAAGAAAGGAAGAGATCATGAAGTGCAACCATGTCAAGAGGTGGTTATCATCCAAAAGCCAAGAAGATGTGACTAGGAGATCTCCTTTGAAGATATGTGGACTCTGATAGAAGTATGTTAAAGAAGAAAACCCTTGAAAATACATATCTTTAGGAGATGTGTCAATCTGATGCCTACAGGAAGATGTCATGGTGAAAGATCATCATTGAGGTAACTTTTGATTTAAAAGTTCTTATGTATATGTCTATCTGGATATGTTTATGCATGGCTGCCAACCATATGGAAGGATGTAAGATCCTTGGGAAATGGTTCGAAGGAATGCAACATGGCATAAAGGTGGACCAGATGTGAAAGAATGATGAATCACTTTTTGGTAGATGACATGAATCATGGATGAAAGTGATGGATGATTTGTGCCTTATGGAGCTAAAGTTGAAGATTCCTCAACATCGAAATCCATGACATTGAGGGGAGGAATTCTTCATGAGTAGCTGGGTGTTTTCATCATTGCTGCTGCAGGTCCCTGGTTAAGAGGGAGCCTGGTACTGAGTTTCTTACTTGGAAGAAACTTGAAGTATGTCCTTCCTGAATTGAAAGGAAGTGGCAGATATGATTCTCTAAATTCATGTGTCATGCACTAGTCCATGAAGACTAGTGTCATTCCGGTCTTCACCTAGAAGACAGAATGGAGGATTGGTTAATCATTTGGCATATAATACTCTTTGAGAATGAGATAGGGAATTCAAGATAAGAGTAGTCGGGGACCGATATTCTTTGAGAGCTAGCTACCCAAGAGAGGAATAGTCCAAGAAGGTCATACTCTGGGAACACTCAGGTGGAGTATGTACCTTGGGGAGATAATGACTATGGTGTCTATAAGTCATGTGTCTCGCCAACATTGTAGCCCATTGTCTCGTTGAGTGATGGGTTTGTTAGTCAAGGCCTTGCACTAGGACAATGTTGGTTGATATGATGCTATACAGTTGGAAAGTGTAACTAGGTTCGGTGTTCATATTGACTATGTAATTACTAATTATGTATTTATGTAATGAAGAAGACAAAAATAATAAAATGTATTTTTGTTATGCTTGCTTCATGGGTTTCATGAGCAAGGTTTTATTATAAGTCAAAAGACTTCTTCTTGATGTCTTTTAGGGATTTTTCATCTTGTCATAAATGTATTAATTAAGAGTCATGTATATGAAGAGTCAAGTCAATAACAGTATGCATCAAGACCTTGTCATATAAGCTTGAAGGCTTAAGAATGATGATAACAGCACTGCTCAGACCAACATAATACATGATGTATATACTCTTCAAGACAACCTTCAATACGTTGGAAAATATCTGCTACAAGTCGGCTTATATACCCTTAATCAAGTTGGCTTCATAACCTATGGATAGGTCGACTAATTTATAGTTAGGATCAACTATTTAAAGGAGGATGTAGATTTCAGTTTGACACAAGAACTTCAGGCCAGTCTGAAATTTGAAATTTGGATTAGAGATACGAAGGAACAAGGATATACAACGAAGATCTCAGTTGGAGAAAGTGCGAGGAAGGCTCATTATAATCTTGGAGTCTATTCTGTAATAATATTCATGCAATCACAGAAGTTCGAGGTTGTTTTAGGATTAGTGTTGTTCGTCGCTAATATGTGTTAAGTATTGAAAGGTGCAGAAAGAAGTCGTAAAGAGGAGTCTCTTGGAAAGCAAAATAAGGAGACTGTTGGAGGCCAAGATACTTGAAGGGTTACTGAACGAAGACCGATTTTCTCTAAAGTGACAAGAGTAGAACAATGTATAAGAGGAGGAGGAAGAAGACAACTAGAGACCGAGCTCTCTAGGCCAAGTGAAAAAAGGTGCAGGACAATGCAGGTTTGTGCAGAGAAGAAGGATCAACTTAAGGATTCAAGGAAGAAGAAGTGATAAGGTCTTGAAGGCATACAAGGGTCAATGGTCTGAGTCATGGTCATGGTACTTGTTATCTGAAAGTCTATAAGAAGAATTTATGGTGGGTTTTCCTCTCCAAGAGGGAGAGGTTTTGGCCCTGGCTGGAAGAGCTTAAATTTGTCTCTTGTGTTTTGGTAGTTGACTTGATGAAAGACATAATAAGCTAATAAGAGAAGACATAAGTAAAAGAAGTAAGCTCACAAGGAATTATCAAGAAGAGAATTTGAATTAAACTCTACCCTACCAAATTCTGAACACTTTCTGCAGTCTCTGCGCAGCCTTTACACAACCTTTGCGCAGTCTTTGCATCACTTTGCGTGGGATGTGCATCACATCTGCTTGTTGGCTTTTTTGCTGGTTGGATACTGATCTTTGGCCCCCTTCGGTCTCACACCCCAACACTCCGACACTAGATCTGAATGATCCTCAACTGAATCTAGGATCTCCTCAAGGCTGCGGCGTTGCCTCTGTTGGCTCTGCGCTGGCTCTGCTACACTGCTACGCTACTTCTCTGCGTACTGCTATCTGTCTCCTCTGTGATGTATTCCCGGCTCAGGAAAATCTCCAATCGGATCTATCACTGCTGCTCTCTATAAGAATTTTCTCAATCTAACTTCTCCTGAGCACTGCTCACTTGAGAAATTCAATCTCTCGACTCTATCGGTCTCTCAGTGTATTTTCCAAATGCCCTATCAAGTCCTTATAATCTTCTCGTTGAGACTTCAACGCCCGAGGTTAAATTGATAATCAACGGATAAGATTAACTTGACTTGATCTCTGTCTTTTCTTGAACATTCACACCCCGTTTTAATTAATATCCTTTAATTATTTTAATTTCGTAACTTTAGACTTAGGGTCCCATTAAAAATAATTAATTATTTCCATAAAATATAATCCGGGTGGAATTTTCGAAAATGCTTTTTGGGTTCTTTGGAATACATGTGCCTAAGCCTCCCTGCAAAATTTGAGATTTAGAGCACATCCGATGCTACCGGGAATCAACATTATTTATGTCGTGTAAATATTTTCCTCAAGAGCAATTAAATCCTCCTTTCACTAGTTTTCCCCTTGTGGTTTTTTCCAGAGTCAATAGACCAAAAATAACTATGTAAGTTTTTTATGTGTGTGCTTGTTCATTTCTCATGTCAACTAAAAATAAACGGTAGAGGTAGTTGAAATGTGTTTCAAATAAATTGTATTGAAAGTTTTATATCAATCTTACTAGTTTGGAACTATGGGTATCAAATTTATGCAAAAAATTTGAAACCTAGGAAGGGCTACCAGCACTTAAATTTTCTACATGGTATCAAAGCTTGGAAAAATCTAGATCTAGGAAAGGAACCTTTAGATCCGAGGAAAACTTTCAGCTGATAAGAAAATTTAGCAAGCTACCTTCTGCTCCAAGTTAGTATACAGTGAACCAAAATTACCTTCAGATACCTAGAGATTGGTTGTTGAGAGGGAGGGAGATTTGGGATTTACAGGTTGAGATTTTGTGTTGGTTGTGAGGGTCATGGCGACTGGTATAAGGGTGGAGGATAGATTGGCAGGGGCAGAAAACTTTGGCCCTTGGAAGGAGAAGATGATGCTTTTGTTAGAGGAGTTAGAGGTATGGAACATTGTGGGGAATGTCGTGTAACCTTCTGCAGATCCAACTCAGTTGAGTGAGTTCAACAAGAAGAATGTAAAAACGAAGAGAATCATTCTTGATGCCATCAAAGACCACCTATAGCCTCATGTGACTAGGAAGAAGTCTTGCCTACAAGATGTGGGAGTCCCTAGTCACACTACACTAGAGTTCCAATGAGAACATGAAGATGATGTTTAGGCAAAAGCTAAGACATACCCAGATGACCAAGACTGACACCGTGACGTCATACCTCACAAAGATCACTCAGGTGCGAATGAGTTGGCTGCCGTGGAGAGGCTATCCCCAAGGACCAGTTGGTCAGGATCGCACTAGATGGTTTCACCTAGTAGTGGGATGGATTCATACATGGCATTGTTGCCAAGGAGCATTTTCCAGACTGGAAGAGGATGTGGGATGATTTCATCCAAGAGGAGACTAGGAGTGCCAAGAGTGGCAACTAGAGTGGTGGAGTAGATGAGGAGGAGAATGTTGCCCTTGCAACTAAGGGCAAAAGGAAGAAGCAAGGGTCCACGAGTGGGGCCAAGCAACATAAGGGAGAACAGGAGTCCGAGAAGGACATGAGCAAAGTGAGATGCTTTTCTTAAGGGAAGATGGGTCACTATGCATCTAAGTGTTTCGAGAAGAAGGATGTGGCAACATCAGTTGAGTTGGAGTAGTTCACCTCGAGGTTTGATTCAGAGTTCGCATTGGTGGTGAACTTAACAACCAAAGCTATATCCATGAGTGTTTGGCTTATAAACAATGGAGCATCTTTCCATATGATTGGAGTGATGGAGCACTTTACGAGTCTTACAGAGAGTGTAGACTTGGAGGTGGTGCTTGGAGTCCACACCAGGGACAGAGCGACAGTAGTGGGGACTGTATCCTTTCAAAATTGATTCATTGCCACCTCTAAATGCGAGGGAAGGTCTATATGTACCGGGGCTAAGGAGGAACCCGATATCAGTTTCCCATATTTAGGATAGGGGATATGTTTAGGTGTTCTAGGATGGAGAGGCATTGATGTATCCCGTGGGATCTAGCATGGCATCTGCTAGAGTGATTGGTGTCCGTAAGGGGAGACTCTACAGGTTAATGTTCCAGCCTGCTAGGATCATGAGGAGGTCATCGTGTATAGAAGCTGGCTCCTTAATAGGGGGCCACATCTTAGAGTGCAGGATCACAAAATGCAGGATTACTACAAGCCACAGGGCCATCTTCATCAGGACCACAAGTGTCAGGGGATGGAGATGAGGTTCCCTCACTTGTGCAAGAGACATCTTCAGGGAGGAGGAAGTCGAGAAGGATTTATGCTACCTTGAAGGAAGCACATGAGTCTGTGAGGGAGAGTGGACCACCAGAGAGGTTGGATGGTGATGTGGCGAGGGTAATAGGTGACAGGATGGTACCAAGGTGTGAGCATATCCACTTCAAAGATAAAGATGGAGTGGCGGGAAACAACTTCCTCGGTAGGAGTGCTGAGAAAAATGGTACCAAGGAAGTGTTTCCTAGGCATTTATTGTTTTGGCCTAGGAAGACACATTAATAACCTTTTTGTCATGTGACATTATGAGTTTTATTAATTTCATGGAGCAAAGTTACTTTTATGGGTGTTACATAGTAATTTATCACCGTCCCTGCAATCCTCCGTCCTGCAAATTGGAGGGCTTATTTCGTTACCTGTGAGTAGTGACATGACTTGAAACCACTTTCAAGGCATCCCCTTTGACAAGGACAATTATTCCCCTGAAGACAATTTCCTGTGAAAAGACCTAAAAATAGCCTTTTTAGCCTTGGCGTGACTAGCCAGTTCAGCCCTCGCGCCAATGGGGGAAATCCACCAAAGAGGGCGCGCCAACTGGCGCTCTGTCCCAGTGTATCACCCACGCCAGGCTTAATAAGGAGTGTTCTTTAAAAATAAATGGCTGAAGTTTGATTCCAACCAACTCCTGAACGAGTCTCTAAAATGAGTTGGGAGGTTTGGCTCCGGATTTCCATGTAGGGGAAGTGGTTTTCCACTTATCATGGAAGCTTCCTTGAGGATAGGGCCAATCCCACCATTGTAGGGATCCCAACTCCCCTTCCACCATCTATATAAGCTTGTCATTTTCTCTTTGCAAGCTAGCTTGAATAGAGCTGAATCAATTGTAAGGAGATTATCGTCAGACAACCGAAGAGAGAGAGACTTGTCCTTTTCCCGACGAGCTTTACCGAGACGTACTCCTCTGTCGACCCGCCGAAGGAAGATCCAGCGTCAGAGCTCAGGTTGTATCTTTCTTTGTTCTGATTAATAATAAGCGACTTCGATTATGGTTCCACTCAGATGTTCATGTTTTATGTTATGAGTTGTATCTTCTCTGACTGATACATAATTGCATGTATTAGGTTTTACGCTTGTTTGTTTGTTGTTTCTTCTTCTACGTGCAGGTGTTCGATCGCATTGAGCGGGAGAATTGTGATCTACCAAAGCAAGGGAAGGAAGCGCCATCTTCTCCACAAACGACGGTAGCGTAGGATTTAAGGTAGGCCTCTTGTCGCATCATGGTCTTTTGCAATTAGAAACTTGCGTCTTAGCGTGACTCGGTTGTTGCTAGACCCAATCTGGGCTAGTAGGGATCGCCTCTGTCCGCAGAGGGGATTTACCTCTCCAACAAATTGGCGACTCCACTGGGGAGACATTGATTGGAGTTTGTCTTGTTTTTTCGGTTGATCTTGGTCTTTGCCTGCTTGATCAGCTCTTGTGGTTCGCTCTTTTTCAGTGTTAAACTTTTGTTTAGCCTCACCATCCCTGATATGCTTCTTGATTGATTTTTTCATCTTTTCCATTAGCAAACTCGACTGGCGCGGTTTTTGCCCTGACAGTCGCGCTAGCTGGCGCATGTTGCCAGTTTATCACCCGCGCCAATCCTGTTCTGGTGCTAATTGCAGCCTGACAGTCGTGCCAATCCTGTAAGGTGCTAGGGTTTGCTTCTTTTTAGGCTTTCTGAGTTTGGTCTGTGGTTTTGGTGTCACTTTTTCGACTGCCTGAGTGTTCTAAAGCCTTGTTTGACTGACTGTGACCTTCACCCTCTGGTTGTTTGCCTTCTTCTATCGATTTTATATTCTAGCCCTAGGGCATCTAGGTGCTATAGTGTGTCGTGCCTCCCGTGGGAGTTTTTGGTCCTCGTTTGATCAGTCAATTTTGTTATTGCTTCTTTGCATTCGTTTGGTGGTTGTCCACTGTTGTATTGCGTTATTTGAGTGATTGGCTTATTCTTCATTCGAATTCCGCTTTGTCTCGTTTTGAGCCTAGATTACATGGTTCATTAGAGTCTTTGGGATTTCTCTTTGATTTGAGGGACTTATTTGTCAATTTGAGATCTGATTGTATGTTTGGCATTGAGTGAACTTTCTTGTCTTTGCTCTTTTGCTATCGCTTCTCAAATTGTTCTTTGCATTAGTTTTCATTTTGTTTAGTGCACTTTGCTCTTAAACATTGAAAATACAAAAAAAAAATCTCTTTTGCTTTTGATTAGTTAATGTAAATTGAATCTTTTCTGTGTTATTAGTGATTCGTAGCTCTGAAAGAAAAGCTTTTAGTTTTCATTAGCGTGCATTAGAGACACTAGTGGTTGTTTTGTGATCATTTTGTTATTGTGTGAAAGCTCTCAACCTTCTCGTAGTTAGCTATTCATCGAACGAAATGATACATTGTGGCATGTAGTGTGCATTTAGGAGATTTTGAGACATAACATTCGGTAGGGCCTGGAAATTGAAACATAATTGAAGATCAACATTAAAATTTATTCAATTTACCTTAAGGCAGCATTGAAACATTAACGAAATATTTAGAGGTCTAGGCTAGTGACGTGTTCCTGCGTCGTTAAACCTAGTAGCTATCGTTCGCCTCTTGGCTTTAGACAGCACTAGTACGGACTTGTGCTCCCCGTATCGTCGTGTATATAAAGGGAGACCCCACTAGGTTGCTATCCTTTATCCGTAGGAAGCCGAGTCTGCCGCCTTATCCCGTGATACACCGGACACAGCATTCGGGGAGATTGCCTACACGTATGTCAAGTCCTTGGTTGATTTCTCTTTCATTTTGAAACCAAGGTGTATATTGCAGTTCACGGATATCTGGTACACCCTTTGCCTAGATTACCAGAGTAGATCTTTTCTGACTCTTTAAATTTGAAAGGATCATCAAGCGCTTGTCCTTTCACGCTTGTTTCAAAACTGAAAGAGATAGAGTCACCTTTCATCCGTTTCTCGACTCTTAAAACATGAAACGGTGAAGTTTCTAAGTTTCAATGTGGTAAAATAAATCACCTGTGATCACACGTCCTATTAGGATTTGCTTGTCGGCCGTTTGATTGTGTGCCTTGATTTCTTTTGTAGCCCATGTGTTGTGTTTGATCTTTTCCTCTTGTCATTACTATCACAGTGGAGGAACCCTCAGTTTCGTCTACTGGTAGTCCGTACACAGACGTTTCATCAGAGGTCTCTCAATCCTTTGCTAAACCTCAGCAGCCCATCGTCTCCGAGTTTCCTGATGGGGGACCGGTTCTATCTGAGCTTCCCTTTGGAGGACCAGTTGAGTTCGATTGGCCCTTATCCAACGCTTGGTTTGGATTCGGAGTAGGGGAACATTTCCCTCCTCTTACATCAGGTTCGCCTTTTCTAGTTGCTGTTATTCCTCCTAGTCCTCACCGTCTTCTAGAAGATCTAGTAGCAGGTTCAGATATGGGCTCATCCAGCCATTCTCCTAGTGAGGAAATCCCCACGTATGGTGAAGATTACCAGTTGTTCCCAGAAGACAATCCCAAGTTATCTGTCATGTCTTCGCTGAGTCCTTCACTTCCAGCGGGGTATAGATCCTTAAGTCAGATTATGACCGCTGTTGCCTCTATGGGGATATCAACTCCTTCTACGAGGCCGATTATTCCTTCATTAGGGTTGTCTCCAAGGACACCCATTACGTCATCTCCTCAAGTCACTTCAGTACCTGTCAGGCCCACTGTCTGTGTGGCCGCATCTACACCCGCTATTACCACTCAGTCCGTAAGGACTGCGTCACTTCCCGAAGACGTCTATATAGCATCTGCTATTCCGGAGAGCATTTCTCCTGAAGAGTATCGATTGTCCCTACAACAATCGAATTCCGAGGTCGGTCAATCCTCCCAAGATCTCAACTGTCCGTATTTTTCGCATTATGCACAGGATGGTACACCCGTTTACATTTTTCCATATCAATACGATGAGCAAGGAAACCTTTTACGTTTACCTGCTCCAGAGGCTTATCTGTATGGTCAAGGTTTTCTGTCTAACCAGGCTGGGCAACCTTCCAACCCGCAAGGACAACCCTTTCAGGGCCAACCTTCGTGCTAGCCTAGTTATCTTTATGACCCGCAAGGACAGCCCTTACAAGGCCAACCTTCGGGCCAGCATGGGTTGTTTTACGGTCCGCAAGGACAGTCCTACAACCCTTCAGGTCAACCTATGCAGCCTCACCCTGTGGTCCAACCGGGGAAACCTCAAGGACCCACAGGTCAACCGGGGTACCAACCGGGGCTGTTGTACGGTCCTGGGGGGCAAGTCCAACCTTCTCAACCTATGGTGCAACCTTTGCAACCTCAGTTTCCTATTGGTCCGAATCTTGCACAACCAAGACCCTCTTATGGTCCTGTTGCAGGTCAAACCGGTTATCATGCACAACCTGGCCCCATTCCACCACTAGGCCAACCGGCCCATCTGGCACAGCCTGGTGTCCCACATCAGCCAGGTCAACCTGTACAACCTGTGCAACCTGTTCACCCAGGTCAACCTGTTCAACCAGGGCAGCCCGTTCAGTGAGGTTAACCTGTCCAACCAGGCCAGCCTGCACATCCTGTCAACCCTGCTCAATAGTCGATTTACTCGATGCCGCAACCGAATCAGCCGGTGCGCCTTACTTATCAGGCTCAGTAGGGCCCCACCTATCAGTAGTCCGC
Organism: Pinus albicaulis; assembly: GCA_034641835.2. Classification (NCBI taxonomy): domain Eukaryota; kingdom Viridiplantae; phylum Streptophyta; class Pinopsida; order Pinales; family Pinaceae; genus Pinus; species Pinus albicaulis. Next base: position 578,960,503 of record CM076570.1, read on the forward strand.
TCAACCCCAAGGCGGTTACTATTCTCAAGGTCAATCTTGATCGATTTACAACCCACCCCAAGGTTCCCATTATTACCTTCAACAACCAGGCTATACCTATACTCAGCAGCCAAATCCGCATACTGCTCAAATAGGGCCGACATATAATCAGGGTCCATACCCCGGTTATCAACCCCCGTACACTGGTTACTAGCAACCGTATCAGACTGGTTATACGGCCTATAACCCCTATGGTCAGAGTCCCCCGGGACAGAATTCATGCGGGCAAGGATATGCTCAATCGGGGTGGAGTACATGTACAGGTCCTTATCGAGGGCCTGGCATGCCTTTCAATCCGCAGTTACCGTTCTTGGCCACCTTGGAGTTACCGGACGTTTCTAAATTAACCAATGATCCGATTCTTCACAATCCTTATTGGCCTCCGGTTCCGAGCAAGGTACCCGGTGACTGTCCTAAGTTTGAAGGTAAAGCTGGCGAGGACCCCCAAGCACATGTAATGACCTACCATCTGTGGTGTTCATCCAAATCTTGGGTGGATGATTCAATTCGTCTATGTCTCTTCCAGCGCACTCTTATCGGTGCTGCCGCTAAGTGCTATATAGAATAACCTCGTGGCATCTTTCAAGACTTCAATACGTTAGCTATGGCTTTTTTGACTCACTTCCAGTTATCGGTTCGTTACGAAGTCGAGACGCATCTCCTGACTTCTTTGAATCAGGATAAAGCCACCCACATATCCGATCATATTCATGAGTGGCGACGTCGTCGTAGACTGGTCAAGTTTGATATACCTGATTAGCTACTAACTCATTGGTTCACCACTTCCTTCGTTAACAAAATCGCTCAAGATATTGCTATGGGGGCATGTGTGATTGAAGAACAAGCCATCGCGCGTGCCCAATACCTTGATTTGGTGTACTCTCAGTTTGGCACGCTTTATGATATTTTGACTGATGCTTCGTGGCCGGGGACCTCTAAAGCACCACCTACCCTAGCGGTGGATGGTGTTATTGGTTCCGTTTCTCAAAATTCTCGGAAATCCTCAAATGGGAAGCAGAAGTCCAATTCTTCCAATAATTCTGCTCTTCTCGCCCCTCCAGATTCTGGCAAGACTGCGGAGGTCAACTCCGTTCAGGCTAATCCTACGGAAAAGGCCTCCAAAGGAAAGAAGGGCAAAGGAAAATCCAAACTTGACGCCCCAAAACCAGAGTCTTCTAAACGTCATACTGATGACGGGTCCCAACGTAAATCGAAGTACCCCTGCCTTATCTGTGAAGGAGACCATTATACCAAAGATTTTCCTCGACGATCTGAAGTTAGTCAACTTCTGAAAGGCTCTAAAGGGACTCCGGCAGTTCTCAAAGAACCGTTCCCGTCTCAGCAGACCCAGATGGTTGAGCAACCTTCACCATCTGTACCATTTGGGTCCCAGGTCTTTATGATGAATGGTGCTGCACCTGTCTCAATTGCTACGCATTCGAAGGATTATGCTGGATTGTGCCAGGCAACTGGGAAGGAAGTCATGGATGGTCCACCTCCCCCACCTGTCTCTGGTCCTTTAGAAATTGAGAAGCCCAGCGCTGAACCTGTTGTGAGGCCACCTTCTAAAGTTGTTCTGCGAAGATCTTCCTACAACCCAAATGCCCGTGCCGCTCAGCACTACAGTATTGTTGAGGATTTGACACAGGCGCCTTTTGCTATGTCTGCATTGGAAGTGCTTCAAAGTTGCCCATCGCAACGGAAAGCTCTGTTGTCTGCAATTGGTGGAATCGACCCCGCCGATTCTAATCTTCTCACCTTCGACCTAGAAAATTTTGTCCCCCGACTTCCACATCAAATTGTTCTCGTTATACAAGTCGGGATCAACGGCCTCAACATCCATAGGGCCATTGTGGATGAAGGTGCTTCCACCTGTGTTATGTCATCCGCCTGCTGGAAGGCCATCGACTCTCTGGCTCTTACATCGTCTCCCAATGCCTTAGAAGCGTTCGATGGTTGGGAATCAAAACCCCTGGGTCTTCTCGAGAGTTTGCTGATTACGTTACAGGGGAAGACAGTCAACGTAGAAGTAGAAGTGTTTGACGCCAAGCTTAACTAAAATCTTCTTCTTGGCCGCAGTTGGACTCACGCCATGCTATGTGTGCCGTCCACCCTCTTCCGGCTTCTTAAGTTCCCTCATGAGGGAAAAATCGTCACTGTGGATCAGTTGTCTTTCTTCACGTCATCCTCTGAGAACAATGTTCCTTACGTGGATTAGATCCCCAATCCCCCTGACAGTGTAGGATCCGGTCTCTTCAAGGACCCCGTCCTCATGGGTATTTTTCCCACGCCACCACCGCACACCGTTCAAGTTAATATGGTCTCTAGGTCCGACGACCCTTGGATTATCCCTTCGCCTGAACAGGTGACCTCTCTCGGAGAATCGATGCCGTTAACTCCAGTTGAGATTAATTATTGCGAAATCGTTGTTGCATCTGATCCTCCTCCCGAACATGGCTCTGGATATATATTCTCAATCCCCTTGGCTCGGCGATGCAGATTTGCCTGACCCTTTAAGAGAAGTTTTCCCTTCCGATGAAGCTATTGTTGAAACCATGTCTCTTGAAGATCTGCCATGGAGCGATGGACATCATTGTTCCTCGTTCATGCCTGGCTTGGGGGCAATGTCTGATTGTCTAGAGCGCTTTGCATCTCAAGTTCCCACTCCGCCTCTTCAAACACCAATATTGACTTATGAGGTCCTTTCGGAGGGAAACCTGAGTAATATCACTCAAACTATGCCGATCGACATCTTCGTCAAACCGGGGGTAGTCGAGAATATTCATGTGGGAGTGACTTGTTCTCCTGAAGAGATACAAGTTTATACAAAACTTTTTCGCGAATTCAGAGATGTTTTTGCGTGGTCCTATGAAGAGATGCCTGGGATTGATCCCAGCATAGTCATGCACGAGATTCCTACCTATCCGGGTGCGAAACCAGTGCGTCAACGCCTACGCCCAGTGCATCCCCGAAAAGCCGTAGCTATTAAGGCAGAAGTTGAAAAACTTCTTAACGCGGGCTTTATCTATCCTATTCCCCTCACAGAATGGGTTTCAAATATTGTCCCTGTAGATAAGAAGCAGGGCACTATACGCGCCTGTGCTGATTATCGAGACATCAATCGGGCCTGTCCTAAGGACAATTACCCCACTCCCTTTATAGATCAAATCATTGATGAATGCACGGGGAGTGAGATTTATTCCCTTATGGATGACTTCTCTGGGTACAATCAAATCAATATCTTACCCGCTGATCAACACAAGACTGCCTTTATCTGTCCGTGGGGAACCTTCGCTTATAAAATGCTCCCGTTCGGTCTAAAAAACGTTGGGGCCACCTTCCAGCGTGCTATGTCTTATGCTTTCCACGACACACGCCATATTGTTCAGCCATATGTGGACGATTTGCCGGCCCATTCAGCTCGGCGTGAGGACCACCCCGAACACCTTCGCCAGATTTTCCTCCGCTGCAGGCGCTACCATATTAGGCTCAATCCTCATAAGTGGATTTTCTGCGTGGATTCTGGCCATCGTTTGGGATTCATCGTCTCTAAAGACAGAATTCGCCTTGACCCCCTCAAGGTCGAGGCCATCGTTAACCTCCCATCCCCTTCCTCGTTACATCAGCTGCAGAGTCTGCAGGGGAAAGCTAACTTCCTACGACGCTTCATTTCGAATTATGCGGAAGTGGCTAAGGGCTTTACGCGTCTTTTGAAATAGGACGTTCCCTTCCATTGGGACGAGATTGCCTAGCAATCTTTTGATAAGTTTAAAACGTTACTCGTCAACACTCCGCTGATACGTCCTCTAGACTATCATCACGATTTCACCCTTTATTTGGCCACTACATTTAGCACGATAGATATGGTTTTAGTACAGGATGACGATGATGGAAATCAACACGTAGTTTATTATCTATCTCAGAATCTTCTCGACACGGAAACACGCTATGCTCATGTCGAGAAGTTGGCACTCGCCGCGATTCAGGCTGTCCAGCGATTTCACCACTACATCCTGTTGTGTACCGTAATCATGGTTTTGGACTGCAACCCCATGACATATATCTTGTCTCGACAATTGTTGGGGGCAAGTACTCCAAGTGGATTGTAATCCTTCAGGAGTTCGATTTAGAGTTCACCACTGTTAAGTCGACGAAATCATTGGTTTTCGCTGATCTGATTTGCTCTCTCCCGACAGGCTCCGTTCCATCAAAATCCGAGGATCATATCTCGGACGAAACACTCTTTCTTATCAGCACTCGTGATCCATGGTACGGTGACATTATCGTGTATCTTCAAACATCCACGTTCCGGTCCAAATTGACAAAGGATGCTCGACGTCGGATTCGGCATCAATCTCAACCATACCGCATTGTAGGAGATACCCTGTACCGTGTCGGAGTCGATTCCGTGCTCTGCTGGTGCTTGACCCTGGAAGAGGCTGAAAGAGTCTTAAATGACTGTCACAGTGGCACCTGTGGCGGTCACATGTCCGGATATGCCACCGCCCAGAAGATTCTGCATGCAGGATACTTCTAGCTGTCTATATTCAAAGACTGTATCGTTGCAGTCCGAAAATGTTATGCGTGCCAGGTTTTTCAGCGCAAAATGCGCGCGCCACCCCTACCCTTGCATCCTGTCATTACTGTCGGCCCTTTTGCGAAATGGGGCGTAGATTTTATGACATGTAACTCTCACTCGGCTGGATGGCATGCTTATATAATCGTCGCCGTAGACTACTTTACTAAGTGGGCCGAAGCGATGCCTACGTTAGCTGCCGACGGTAAGACAACTACCCAATTTCTTTTCAACCATGTTATTACGCGTTTCGGAGTCCCTCAAGCCATTGTTACTGATCATGGCACCCATTTTCGGGATTACATGATGGCTGAGCTGACGTCAAAGTTGGGCCTACGCCATGATAGCTCAATGCCATACTACCCCCAGGCGAATGGCTAGGTTGAGGCTTTGAACAAGGTTTTGTCACAATGCTTCAACGAACGATTGGTATCCACAAATCCAATTGGCATCTCCAATTGTTCTCAGCTCTCTGGGCTTATCGAACGTCTGTAAAGAGCGCAATTGGATTCACACCTTTTCAATTGGTGTATGGTTTGGAAGCAACTCTCTCGGTTGAATGTGAAGTTCCTTCTTCGAAGTTGGCTGTGGAACTATTGCCTGACACTTCTCCGGAGGAAGAACGTTTCTTGTATTTGGAACGACTGGATGAAACCCGCCGCTTAGCTGCCTTGGTCATGGAGGCACAGAAAAAGCGGATCAAAGCCCACTTCGATCAATCGGTTTCACCTCGTTCTTTCATTGAAGGAGACCTCGTCCTCCTATATGACCAAGCACATGATAAACTTGGAGCAGGCAAATTCCAGCCCATGTGGCATGGGCCCTATATAGTTAAACGAGTATTAAAAAATGGGGCCTATGAGCTTATCGACTACGAAGGAGTTCCCCTGGCACATCCTAGGAATGGGCTATACCTCAAAAAATACTACGCTTGAGTTATTCTCATGTGGTGTGTGTACATAGGTGAGTGTTTTCATTTTTGTGCATGTGTGGTGTGGTGTGCTTTGTAAGCGTCTTTTTGCTAATTGGGTCTTCATGATTGTGCACATGTCTATTACTCCTTTTGTCGGTTTCGCGGATGGTGCCTCCCACAGTACCAAGAATCTGTTCTCGGCTGCCTGGGTAATCTACAATCCTGCTGGTGAGTTGGTTAATTTGCAAGGTGTTTGTCTAGGGCCTACCATGAATAATGTCGTGGAGTATAGTGCCGTTTTAGAATTATTAAACGAGGCTGCTAACCTTGGTATTCGTGCATTGCTTGTGTATCTGGACTCATAGCTTGTAGTATTACAACTTAACAGTCATTATTCAGTTAGAAACCCATCCATTTTACGTCTGTATCTACATATTCGTTTACTGGAAAGAAATTTTGATTACATTACATATCAACATATACCCAGACACATGAATGCGTTAACAGATGCAGTAGCTAATTTGGTTTTAGAGAGACATTTGCGCAACTTATAAAAAACATCATCACATGTAAAAAGATCCATCCAGAAATAGGTATAGGTATATATATATATATATATATATATATATATATATATATGTCAATAGTTTGCAGTTTGTGTACATCACATAAAGTCAAAAATATACATGTCTGTCTAATAATAGTCGAAGACAACATGTCTTTCAAAAATATGCATATGAAAGCCCTAGATGGCTAATCAGCGTGGTGCTCGTGGTAACATGTCACTGCACGCACCAATCGCCTCAGAAGTCGATGGAGGCGACTAGGCACCCCTACAGTGTGTCGCTGATAAGCCAACGGGACATTTTCCAGTCGTGCATAGTCCGAGATTCCCTGGGCGATACCCTCCAGGTTCTGGATTAGCTCACTCCCTTCGCCACCCTCAACTTGAGGGTCATGTGCGAGAGGGGTCCTCCGTGCAATGGGCGACATGCCCGTGGGCCTCTCTGGGCCAACATCTGCATACACATAGAAATGTTGTTAGAATAGGCATGTATCACAAAAAATCATAAATACATAAAAAATAAAAAAGAGTCATACCCAGCTCCTCGTCCCAGTCCTCCCCCTCCAGAAGTGGAAGATCTGGGTCTCCCATGAATTCGGTACCTGCATAGGGCCAATCCTCAACTACAATTAGCTCACACCGTAACCATATAAAAAAATCAGGCCTCCAGGACATCTGCTAACCCCCTCATGACCTGGGCTTAAGTGCTGCCCATCGAGCCATCCTCGGCTCCCTCAACGACATCTCGGTGACTATCACCCCTTGGCCCTAGAAAACTGATAATTGTTCCTTAATGAATGACACCAGAATGGAACCATAACCAAACTATTTTAGCTTGGATTTCTTGCACTTTGTCAGCTGTCATTTGATGTTTGTTGTCATGGCAATGGCCCAATCGAAAAGTGTAGGATTCATGCATTCGGAAGCTAGTAGGAGCTACACTTTTGTTGCCTCATGCGGGGCCTGTGATCCTACAACCCACGTAATGGTGTGAAGCACTACTCGGAGTGCTAGATCGCGGACCGTGTGGATGTCTAATTTCCCACTACCCTATCTTGTTTGTGACCCTGGGCACACTCTCGCCATTACCATATCCATTTTTTCTCCAGAAGGTCTACTGCCCGTCATGATTGGCATGAGGCTTCTGCGTGACAATCTGGTTATGAAATAAAAATTAAATACTTTGAGTGATAGTACTTGGTCTCGGAGCTTGAACACTTCTTCATTCTCATCCCATATGCTAACCAAATATTGCAATAGCTCAGGTTGAGCTCTCAACATGGTGTGAGGAAAAACTTCTTGAGACCACAGTCACGGAGGGCGTTCATGCAAGCTGCATTTTGCATGGCCATTTCGTCCTCTTCCCCATGTTCCCTCTCCTTCCACTCAATCACCATTGTGGCTAGATATCTGCACCAACATGGTCAAAAATACCTTATTAGATCTCTGCAACACTTAAAAATTTGTTTAAGTAGCTCACATTTTGGTAACTTAACGCAGAAATTTGAGTTGCGCTATTGGCGCGACTGTTTTGCTAACAGTCACGCCAATTGGCGCGACCCCTTTGCAAAAAGGAGCCAATTGGCGCGAGTCCGTGCCCGATACCCGCACCAATTGGCCGAGCCCTAAATTTGCAAAAAGTTTCCGCAGAGGTCAAATACACAATGGAAATTTACAAAAAATGAATCAAAACAAAGCTAAGGGGAGCGCCTCTTACCTGGAACAAACGAGAATCCGAATGATGTACTGGATTGGTCGCAATCACCACCGCAAGTTAACACACCAAAAGCTCACTGTTGCTCTCCGAATGAGGTAAAAAGTAAAAGTGAATATGTTTAAATATTTTTGGCATATTTATAACTTTTCAAAGTCAAATTAGGTTTTGAAAGTCATTTTTCCCAATATTTTAATATATTTTGTCGAAAAATGGATTTTACACTCGCTTTTATGTGCAGCAACAGGTTTTTACGCGGCTTGGACAGTGATACGAGTTGTATTTTATATTTTTTCGGACTCGGTAAAAACACGAAAAAGTCATTTCTAGAGTCATCTTTAAACTCTTTTCTGAATCTCTAAACATGAAAATATTGCCGAGTCCCTTGTCATTTTGATATCGTTAAAGTGGCTACGAAACGACATCTATACAGTATACGTTTACCCCTTTTTCGGGCTGGGATAGATTATTTACGAAAAAGGAATACCCTAGCCTATCGCGACTAGGAGGTTTTCTCAGACATAGTTTTCTACCTTTTCAGATCTGAGAAACTATTTATGAAAAGGGACTGCTAGAGTTTACTTTTCTGCTATCTTTTCAAACTCTCTAAACATGAAAAGACGCCGAGTTCTTCCTTTTTCAGACTCTTTAAACCCTGATGACATCAGATCCAGTCGTAATGACGATATTTGAGTTTCTCCTTCCTAAGGCTCGTTAAATGTACTAGGATGGATTCGTCCAAAGGATGAACTTATATTACAAGCATATGATATCCCCTTCAAGCTTGTTCTAAAAAATAATTTGGTTACTCGCCAGAAATGGTGGGGAAAAATGGAACTAGTATCGTCGTCGTGTCGGCAGTATGTCGCTCTTGAACATGGCACCTGTCTGCATTCGTGTCGGGTTGGGGACATCTCATCTCATTTTCTGTTTGCCTCCATGGGTTTGGGTGACCCTTTTTAACCTCTCATCAGCTCTTTGCCTCGTCATCATGACCTCTGATCTTTTGACGTCAAATACTGCCAAATCCACTATCGTGCTGCCGACATGTTCAAGAGAAGTTGACCTCTGTAGTTTCAACCTTCCTCTCATTCTCATCTGGTCCTGATTCACAAACATTATTTTCCTTTGTCTTGCGTCGATGATGTGGGAAACACTATGGCCCACCTTTGATCAAGGTCACTTCCTGTCGACTCCAGCTCATTATCCAGGAAGTTGATCTAGAGACTCCCTTCTGGTACCTTGGAGGCTGAATGTCTCAATGGCAGGTTCTTCGCATTCGACGTAAGGTTTTCATCATTGACTTTCGATCAGATGATTCTACGGGTGTTCGACGCCAACTCATTGTTCACATTCTGTGGATTGTACCTATAGTACCTTGAGGGTCATTGTCATTATTGGTGGTTCCTCTCGCGTCTGTTAACAACTTTCATCATTGGCTGGTAATTAGACGATGTTTTTGCATGTTCAACTTCAGCTCACTTATTCACATGCCTGAACTTGTACTTTGTTTGGGTCGAGATGGAGCGCAAGACCCTGGGTTTTGTCTGCTAGAATCCAGGCTGCGATTTTGTGGATTATTATGATTGGTTACATGACTCATTGATTGGATGGCTGCGACCATACCTGAGTCTATTTATCGATCCTTACTGGATGGCTACGTCCATACCTTGGATCTTGATTATTGTATGCTCTGTTACGGATGGCTGTGCCCATACCACATATATATCATGTATTTGAGATATCAATTGTACTTGTCTACGCAAGTTTTCCGACGACAGTGTTTTTAGTTGGGCGCGTTCTCGTAAAGCATTTCACCCCTCTCTCTCTTTCGGGCTTCATGCTTTAGGGGGCATCTGTTACACAGTAATTTGTCACTGTCCCTGCAATCCCCCATCCCGCACATTGGAGGGCTTATTTCGTGACCTATGAGCAGTGACATGACCTGAAACCACTTTCAAGGCATCCCCCTTGACAAGGACAATTATTCCCCTGAAGACAATTTCCTATGAAAAGCCCTAAAAATAGCCTTTTTAACCTTGGCGTGACTAGCCAATGGGGGAAATCCACCAAAGAGGGCGCACCAACTGGCTCTCTGTCCCATTGTATCACCCGCGCCAGGCTTAATAAGGAGTGTTTTTTAGAAATAAATGGCGGAGGTTTGATTCCAACCAACTCCTGAACGAGTCTCTAAAATGAGTTGGGAGGTTTGGCTTCGGATCTCCATGTAGGGGAAGTGGTTTTCCACTTATCATAGAAGCTTCCTTGAGGATAGGGCCAATCCCACCATTGTAGGGATCCCAACTCCCCTTCCACCATCTATATAAGCTTGTCATTTTCCCTTTGCAAGCTAGCCTGAATAGAGCTGAATCAATTGTAAGGAGATTATCGTCAGACAACCGAATAGAGAGAGACTTGTCCTTTTCTCGACAAGCTTTACCGAGACGTACTCCTCTGTCAACCCGCCCAAGGAAGATCCAGCGTCAGAGCTCAGGCTGTATCTTTCTTTGTTCTGATTAATAATAAACGACTTCGATTACGGTTCCACTCAGATGTTCATGTTTCATGTTATGAGTTGTATCTTCTCTAACTGATACATAATCGCATGTGTTAGGTTTTACGCTTGTTTGTTTGTTGTTTCTTCTTGTACGTGCAGGTGTTTGATCACGTCGAGCGGGAGAATTGTGATCTGCCAAAGCAAGGGACGGAAGCACTATCTTCTCCACAAACGACGACAGCGTAGGACTTCAGGTACGCCTCTTGTCGTATCTTGGTCTTTTGCAATTAGGAACTTGCGTCTTAGCGTGACTCGGTTGTTGCTAGACTCGATCTGGGCTAGTAGGGATTGCCTCTGTCCATAGAGGGGATTTACCTCTCCAACAATGGATATATGTACTAGGTACCTTTTAATAAAGTCACTTTATGTTTTAAATGTGACTTTAGGGAGAAAAAATTCCAAGTGCATTTTAATATTAAAGTGACTTTTATATTTTAAAAATAACTCTATGAGAGAAAAAGTGCACATGGTACAAAACATTAAGAAGTGACTAGGAATTTATTAAGTGAGGGCGACCACATGTGAAAAGGGATCACGAGAGGAAAATGATCCCTACCTTTGATCTAATAAGTTGAGATTTAATCTAAGCCATTAGATCTCTATGGTTAGGTTTTCTTCATTTAGAGAAGAAAAAAGGGAAAAATAAAAACTTATTTCATTATTCTTCATGAATAGTGTTGGTGCACAAATTGTCCCGGTAACTGAAGACAACCTGAGACCACATCACTGAGGATCTTAGATCCTCCTGCTCTAGGTGAAAAGGGCTGGCCTGCCTTTAACCACAGGGGGTAATCCCTGGTGATAATCAAAATTGAATAGTTGTTGTAGAATAATGTAAATTAAATTGACTTTCTAGTAGAACAAATAAATAGGCCAAATTATTGAATAAAGAGTATTTTAAATAAAATAATATTTTTTTGGGAAAAAGAGATGGTAGGTGCATAGCTCAAGTTTTATTAAATAAAAAATTCATTAATGACAAATGAGGTAAATTAATATATATCATAATTCACAAAGGTTAGTGAAAAAATAAAGATTAAAATAAAGAAAAGAAAGGAATTAAAGCACACTGGTGTTAAATACATCTAACTGACTATGTGGTTTAAATAACATAAGATCAGGTATTATTATTATTCAACCTGCATAACAATTAGAATAATTTAATTTAATAATTTTCAATAATAAATATTAGAGAAACATTAAATTAAATGTAATATGTGAAACATTAGACAATATGAACAAGTCAAATAATGACTAATAAATTCACGTTTTCCAGTGAGGGGAAAATAGTAAAAATATGAGTAAAATTAAAAAAGAAATACAATTTAAAGAACTGGTTTTTTATGGCATTTTGAATTTATAGTGCACATAACCCTAAATATCATGTATTCATGAGATTAAAATTGCAACAAATAAATTCAAAATATGTTTTTAAAACCGTAGATATCAAGTATTCTAGAGTATTTAAAATCATTTAATATATTCGAGAATAATGCATAATCAAGTTAAGCCACCATTTTAGAAAAATAAACCAGTACGTAAAAATTGAAATTAAATAGAACACAAAGGAATAAAATAAAAGAAATGAAAGCAAATAAAAGAAGTGAATTATAATATTATTACTAAAACCTCCATGTCACAGAGGAAGAAAATAAAAGAAATGAAAGCAAATAAAAGAAGTGAATTATAATATTATTACTAAAACCTCCATGTCACAGTGAAGGAGACCATTTGCAACATGTACAAGATGGTTGTAATGGTTAGGAAGTCTTCTTCCTCAAAGCTACCATCCTTTGTCAAAAAACTAAAAAGCTTCTGCCAAAAGGCTTCTTCCCAAAAAGCCCTTCTTCTCAAAAAGCTCTCGAAATAAACCCTTACATGCTCTTTTATATTTCTGGGAATTCGTTTCCCATTTAATTCTCGTAACTTCCAAGTAAAATTACATTAATAATTATTATTGTAACTAATGAAATACAAATTCCATCATCTAAATAAATCCCTGCTCAAATCCTCCTCATTAAAATTCCTTTGAATAATATTCCTGCATTAAAAGAAAGATATAAATTAATTCTAAAATTTAAAACATTATAATAAATGAAATTAAAATATAACTCACCCTTTCATAATGTTCTCCTCATAATATTATCTCACTTTCATTATTAATGAAATTCAATTTTTTATGTTAGGTGTGACCCAGTAAAATTTTCCCACTATATAAAACATTAGGTCATAAAATATGTATTTGATCGTGAATACATTTTCCATAAACGCAAGATAGAATTCAAAATATTAAATTTAATATGATTTTCCCTTTTAAATGTTTGCATTCCTACAAAATCTGCCATGAAATCTCAATGCTCCTCCCATGCTAAATTGAAACCTGCACAATTTCTTCACCCAACCATTAGAAGTAAAAAATATGAATTTAAATAAATGAAATCTGAAATCTATATGTATATCTTGAATTTTAATTATAAATTCCACATTTCTATTTTGACATAGATTCAATTAATTCTCTAAACAACTTATACAATATAATCTCATATATATATATATATATATATATATATATATATATATATATATGTATTTATTTATTAAAAATTATATATTTGAGTTTCAAATACGATTATTTCTATAATTATAATTTTTAATAAATAAATACATATATATATATATATGAATTTTAATATAATTTATGTATTATATATGCGAATTGTAATATATGTATTCATGTATTGAACCTTATTCGATTTTTTTAAAACGTACTTTATATTCTTGTTGGTTCCGTGTAAGAGAGGCAGTTGGGAGCAACCTAGGCCTGAGACCATCCTAACCATTGGAAGTGTTTGATCTAACTGTATTTGTTTATATCGGGTGGGAAAAAGATGGGAAATTGATATTAATTGACGGCCCGATGGTAAGCACATATTAGCATCCGATGGCATGCTCATTGGGGCCATGAGTGTGACGAACCATTATTCATAATCTCATTACTTTTTTTCTGCGCTCTGCGCTGATAAATCTGATCACATGAGGAGTCATGGTCTGTGTTGAATTTGAATACGACTCAATTATTCACGTTCATAAATGTCTTGAAGATTTGAATGCTGTGATGGTCTAAAAATGCTGCTCGGGTATTGCAGGACGATATTCGTTGCGAAAGTGTTGTGTGTTGTAAATGTGTGCAGAGCTCGCCGCTCCTTCCTATGGATGTTTCTCATTACCTTGTGATTTGGCTTATTTCACTAAAGTTCAATTTTTCAACAGGAATTCAATGTTGAAATCGTTTCTGTAGGGTCAGTTTTGGGCAGAGGCTTTGATTTCCCTTAATATCATCATGATAATGGGACAAGAAACTTTAGAACCAATGGAAACAAATCATATAGGGCAAGTGAAAATTGCCTCATCAGCCAAAGATGGGAAGTGGGTTTGGGCCAATGCCAAACAGTATCGGGGCATTTTAAAATGAAGACTAGCTCATCTAAAATGGGAGCAGACAAGGAAAAAAGGTCTCAAAGGGAAAGTACTCGAGTCCTTCGCAACAAACAACATTCAAACAAGTCTTCTTTGCAAGCATGTGGCAACAACAAGTCCAAAGGAAAAGGAAAAGTCATTGATGATTCTGCCTTATATAGTCCCACATCCACACCTCTCACTTGGTCATCTGATCTTTATGTGAAATAATTGTTAAAGGTAAAAAAGAGGTTGGAGGTAGTAGAAGCTAAAGAGTAAGAAAGATTGTACAATCCATATAATAACAAATGAAAATCAAGCTTTAGTAGAAAGCAACAAATTTTTGAGGGAGCAAGTGATATTGCTACAGGAAGCTCTCTTGATAGGGAAGACAGAATGGCAACACATGAAGGCAGAGGTGCAAAACATGAATAAATTTGTAGTGGAGAATACAAAGGTGATGAATGCGAAACCATCCCAGGATAAGGGGAAAGTAGTTGCCCAAATAGACAACCATGAAGAGACATCAAGAGAGGAAAGGAAAGGAGATTCCACAAAACTCTCCAAAACCTGGGCTCAAGTTATTAGCAATTCTGCTAAGAGAGAAGGAGAAACAAACATTCAGGTTGACAACATGCAAGATAGAGAAAGCAAGGAAAGACAAGATAGAGCAACAAACATAATTATTAAATGGGTGAAATATTATGGAAAAAATGAATGGACTCTTGACCTTGCGAGAGACTTCTTGAAAGACAAGCTGCAATGGAAAGGGAAAATATGCCAAGCATGGAGAGTAGGTAAGCTTAACGGTGAGAGAGGCAGGCCCATAAAAGTCATCATGCCTAGCTTGTGTGATAAAGATATCATTCTAAGCAAGAAGCAACTCTTGAGGGGTTCTCAGTTTTTTCTAGAAGAAGATTTAACTGTAAGACAAGAAGAGGAAAGGAGGGACGAAATGACAAAAGTCAGGGCAGCAAGAGATGAGGGAAAGAGAGCATGGATTTATAAAGGTAAAGCTGTGATAGTGCAATTCGGATTTCCTTCCAAAACAAGGCAACAAAACGATAACAAAGAAGAGACAACAAACTCTTCAGCAAGAAATGAGGAAGCAAGGTTAGTATGGTCAAACAGGGACAAAGACTCAACTGTGAGTCTTGCATGTCAAAACAAATAGCAATCAAGTCGTACCTTGGTTTCCTTAAGATTAGTTTGTTGGAACTGCAGGGGTTACCCATGGAGACGAGGACCTGGGTTAGGGCCTAATGCGGAAGGTAAAGACATAATTTGCCTCATAGAAACAAATGAGCATGAAGAGTGCAAGACACCTTTGTTTGAAGGGTATTGGAAGATAGCAGTGTGGAACAAGGCAATAGGGAATAACAAAGGGCACGGGGGTATCATGGTATTAGTGAGCGAAAAAGAAGGTCGTTTCATTCAGATAGAAAAAGAAGACCCAAATAAGCAATTTGTCTGGCTTAAAATATCAGAAAATGGAAATCACAATAGAATTGCAACATGCTATTTTGCACCACAAGTTTCAAAAATCTACAAAAGTAGAGGGCTTGACCATAAAGATCCCTTTGCAACCCTAAAAGTAGATATTGCAATATATTCTCAACTAGGTGAAGTCCTTATAGTGGGGAATTTCAATGCTAGAACTGCAGGTGAACAAGATAACATTCTTTGCTGTAAAGAAGACTGTGATCCTATCTGGCCTACAGAAGAGAGTAATCATCAGTGGGAAAGAATTTCAAAGGATAAACGTTGCAATCTCTTTGGAGAACAATTGTTTACGCTCTGTGGGGCTTTCAATTTAGTCATATGTAATGGTTTGACTAGATGGGAAAAGTCCGGTAATTTCACTTGCAATACTTATAATGGAGCAAGTGTAGTAGATTATGTAATTTGCTCGCATATTTTGTGTGATAAAATGGAGGAAGTGTTGATTGGAGATCAAATTTGGGACTTAAAATCAAATCACAAGCCAATTTATTTAAGTTTCTCTTGGACCAGAAAGAAGCAATTAGGGTCAAAAACTCAGTGTGTTCAACAAAATTCCCCAAAGGGCAGAATTCTTTTGACTCCAGAGAATTGTAATACCTGCAAAAGAACGCTAGAGAGGCTTTTCGAGAAGGAGGAAATATCATTTCATGGCCTTCATAGTCACGAATTAACACATTTAATTCAAAGTGCACTTGCTGAGTGCAAAAGAGCAAAAATTAAGAAGTTTGAAACAAATTTCTTTCTAGTTAATGCTTGGTTTGACGAGGAATGCAAAAAGGCAAGGAGAATGTGGAAGGAATCAGACAAGGATAACATAAAGCTCAAAGCTTACAAGTAGATATTAAGAAAGAAAAAGGTTGATTTCATGGTTTCGAGGAGAGAAGAACTAATATTCCTTGCGAAAAATAACCCCAAATTATTCTGAAAGGAGCTCCAATTGAAAAAGGTGCAAACTGAAAACGACATTATAGCTTCTAAATGGTTCGACTATGCAAGACAACTTTATGAGTAGGATCCCAAGGTTGACCCTCCTCCCTTGGTCAACATAGACACAAAACTCTTCATGGTGCAAGAGGTAGAGATGGGTATCAAGAAGTTGAGTGCTGGAAAAGCAAAAGACTTAGCTGAACTCCAAGCAGAGTATCTAAAGTGGGGCTTAAAAATTCTTTCACCTCACATCAAAATTTTTTTTAACATCATACAACAGGGGTTCCCCACAGATTGGACAACTAGTATGGAAATACCTCTTTTCAAGAGTGGTGACGTCAATAATCCTTCCAATTATAGAACCATAATGATAAACCCCTTGTTTGCAAAGTTATTTGGAAGCATGTTAGAAAAGAAAATCAACAAGTGGGCAGAAGAAAGAGATAAACGTGCTAAAGGGCAAGCAGGTTTTAGACCTAAAAATTCCACAGTTGATCATTGTATAACTTCAAGGCACATCATTGAAAAAGTTTGGGAAAAAAAGGAAGAATTTTTTTGTTGCTTTGTTGATTTCAGAAAATACTTTGACACGATTTCGAGGGATAAGCTTTGGCACAGAATGGAGGAACTCGGGGTTCCCAGGCATTTGAGAGCAACTATGCATAAGCTGTATGAAGAGGTGAAAGTAAAAAGTAGAACTTTATCCAGCATTTCTGAAAGTTTTAGAAGTGATATCGGGGTCAAGCAAGGTTGCCTATTTTCTCCTACCCTTTTTGGTTTATATATTGACAAGCTTGAAGAGTCGCTAAATTCGCAAGGGGGTGACGGTATCCATTTGGACAAGTTCATTGTAAGGCTTCTTTTGTATGCAGATGACCTTATTGCTAAATCGACTCTTGGTTTGCAAGAGTATTTACGTTACCTTGAGCATTTTTGTAGAAGGGTGGGGATGCAAGTCAATATCAACAAAACGAAAGTAGTGGTTTTCTGTAACAAAAGAGAGCATAACCAACATAAGTTCTACTTCGAAGGCAACATTCTGGAAGAAGTTGCAAACTACAAATACCTCAGAATTGACTTCACTAGAAATTTAAGTTGGGAGGGTTGTACAAAGAAAAGAACTTTGGGGGGTTGGAAAGCATTTTATGCTCTTCAAAATAGGTGTAGAGCGGCAGAGCCGTGGGACTAGAAAACCACTTTAACTCTTTTTGGGCTTCTAGTGATTCCGGTGATTCTCTACGGTTGTGAACTGTGGGCCAGCAGCACAACTGAGATGTAGTGGAAACAAATTGAGAGAATTCAGAAGCGTTTGATTACAAACAAGTTCAAAATTAAAAGTGTAGTTCTTTATGCTATCTTGTTAAAGTGAAACATGGGCTGCTCCTATTGAAGCAATTGCTATGGTGCGACTTATAAGGTATTTGAAAAAAATTAAGCAAATGGAAGAGGGTAGATGGCCTAAGGTTGTGTTTAATGACAGATTGTGCAAAAGAAAGAAGACTTGGATGCGGCAAAATAACAAATGGTTTAGTAAATGGGGTATTTGCTTGAGCATGTGTTCTAGAAACAATAAAGAAATAAAAACTTTTGTTATGGATAAGTTTCACAAACGTACTAGGGAGAAAGAGCTAGGGAGAAAGAAGAAGTACTACATTGAAGAGTTTAACCCCACTCATAATCATCAGCAAAAAGCGTACATAGGGGCCAATATTTCTTGGAGATCTAAAATTCTTATTGCTCAATTAAGGACTAATTCTCATCAACTCCGTTGTGAAATAGGGCGCTGGAAAAGGCCAATAGAAATGTGGGAGGAAAGAGTGTATTTTTTTCTCTTCCAGAAAAGTGGAAACAGAAAAACATTTCATTTTATTAAACAAGGCCTTCAAAGACAACATGGAAAATTATGTAGGTATTTTGGCAGCTAGCTCTTGGGATAATCTATTCTGGAAGTGTGCACACGCTTTTTTATTGTATCTTCAATTTTTATCAATGTGGGTCTTCTCAAAAGTATGCATAATGGGTACTCGTTGGATGCAGAATTTAATTTTGCATCCAACGAGTGCACACAATTTTTTAATGTATCTTCAATTTTTATCAATGTGGGGCTTCTCAAAAGTATGCATAATGGGTACTCGTTGGATGCATAATTTAATTTCGCATCCAACGAGTGTCTTACCCCTTGCAATATAATTAAAAATGTGGTTTTCGAAATATAATTAAAAATGTGGTTTTCTTCTTTTCTCTTCAAAATTCATAACTCTTATTTTATTATTTTTCCTTAGGAGGCCACTTTTAAGCTGAAATTTCCTTTAATGCATCTGAAATTGACTCAAAGTTTTTATTGCAAAACAAATGTTTGGTCTGGTGTGAACTAATCAGTTACCTATACATGAATGGATCAATAGAGTGAGAGTCAGATTCTCTCTAAGTTTTCTGATATTGGAGATCATGGGAGTTGGCATGGTCTTGCACTCCATCATACTAAACTTTTGCAGAATTTTGATTACATATTTCCCTTGTCCAAGAAGAATTTCAGTTGGTTTCTTCCATAATTCCAAGTCCAAATAGTAATGCATCAGACCAAGGTCCTTCCTATCCGCAGCCAACTCCCTCTTAGTCTGAAGAATGAAGTGTGAAGATTTTGTGTATTTGGGGTAGCATCAGTTGTGCTCTAGGTCCCAAATTTTGAGGAAGGACTAGAGTTCACCTGATCTACAAGACCCAAAAATGGATTTGGGAAATTTCATTTGGTTTCGGAGATATTAAATTAATTAATTATTTTAATGTATTTCCTAAGTTAAAACTTAGGAAAATAAAATAATTAAAGTGAATTTAATTAAACATGTGATGAAATTGTCTTAAGTCACACGGATCAAGCTTTCTTTTAATCTTAGCCATTGATTAAAGATTTAATCTTGGTCGTTGATTTGTCAACGAGAAAAGTATAAAGGAAAGGCTTGGGGTTATTTGTAAGATACACAGAGGCAGAGCATTGAAGCTAAGTTGAGATTCTAGGGCGGGGTTGCTAAGAATTCTCAAGTGTTTTAGTTGTAGAGAGGGGAATTTAGACCAAGAGGATGATTTGATCTCGGGGTCTAGAATACACAAAAAGCAGAGAAGAGATCAGGAAAGACAACGCAGAGGAAGGCAGCAGCAGACGACAGCAGCAGTAGCAGCAGACGGTACCAGCAACAGTAGCAAGGACAATGTGACTTTCAGGAAACCCTTCAGGGGTTACGTAGAGACCCTTAGGGGCAGTGTAGTGACTGCATCACCTAGTCTGGGGTAACGCAAGCCCTTCGAGTGACAACACTGAGCATTTGGAGGCCTTCAGAGGCTGACGCAGTGTCTTTCAGGGGCAGATCTGGGGTTTCTAGGCCTAGATCTGGCTAAGTTCTGTAAATCTCGTTTGAGGGTGTGGATAAGTTAGTATTGTTGTTCTTAGATCAACCAGGTGCTGTAGATCTAGAGTTTTCTCTGTAGGGTTTTCTAGATATGGAACCCAGAGTTGTGTATTCAGAAATATTCTTAATAATAGAGCCCTCTAGCAGCGAGAGACCGGTTTTCCCACATTGGGTTTTTCCGAGGACAGTTTGTCCAGAAATAACTATGTCACTTTGTCTATGTGTGCATGAGCTTATTCTAGCTCTGAATTGGTAGAGATCTATTATGTGTTTTGCTTTGATGTTGACTTGAATTTATTCAGTTGATAACTTGTATAAGTAGGAGAAGCTTAATCGGATTAATATAAATAATTTCTGCATAAGAATTAAGATTCAGAAATTTCTACATGAAGTGCTCCACATCTGTTAGAAGCAAGTCATCTATATAAAATAGTAAGATGACAGGTTCATTCTTTACGACTTTGATATAGAGATTCGGGTCAGCTTGATTTTTCACAAAGCCAAGTTTAGAAGGGTAAGCATCCACGCGGGAGTACCAAGCTCTAGGAGCTTGCTTTAGTCTATACAGAGCTTTCTTCAATTTGAAGACATGGGACTCCTTCCCATGGACCTCAAATCCTTGAGGTTGTTTCATAGAAACTTCTTCCTCAATTACACCATTGAGGAATGCAATCTTTACGCCCATTTGATGAATATTCCAACTCATGGAAGCTGTAAGAGAAACAAGGACCCTGATGGTTGTATATTTGGCAGTCGGAACAAAAGTTTCATCATATTTTTCTCCCTCTATTTGGGAGAAACCTCTAGTGCAAATATAGCCTTATATTTATCAATGTTTCCTGTTACCCACTACCTGTGGGTAGTATGCATAGGAGAATTTTTTTTCCTAGATAGTCTTCAGCCGGTAGCCCCTTACAACTGCCTGGTAGTTCGATGTGCCACTATCTCTGTCGCTTGAGCCCAGCCATGTGGTCCCTCACCCATCTGTTATGATCGTATGTTTGAAGGTGGGCCTCCCGACCCCAAAGGTATGACTTTTCATTGGTTTAGTTGAGTAATTTTGTTTACTTATCATGGACACTTTTGGGCATGGATTGGTGGGGGGATTCAGTGGAAAGAGTGGGCTAGGTCTGTACTCTTGTCTCCTCTGCCCGATTTGGTGGTTAGCCTTGTATCATAGTCCCGTGGGATCACCTTTACTGACTATTAGCTTTAGGTTTGGCACTACATGGGAAATGCTGATTTTGGTTGTGTGGTCCCGCTTCTTGACACCATATACATCACTCCATTCGACTCATTTTAGTCCCATTCATCATTTTTCCCATTTGGGTCCACATATGTCCACTGGGTCCACATAGGTTTAGCCTGCCCCTCCCCTTGTCCACACCTTGGGTGGGGCCTGAAACAATGCCCTAGAGGTTGATGCAGTTAAAAAGAAAAGAAAAAGCATAATTTGGCCACACACAACAAGAAATGTACCAAAAAATGCAAAAGATGGCTGAGACATACTAATTTTGCACGTGGGCAAAAGCCAAACATGAGCTCTACCCCTTATTTATGGTCATCACCCTAGTTCCTATGGACCCTAGATGAGACCCTCCACATTAAGGAACCCATGATTGTCCCAACCCTTGTTGGGCAATGAAATGCCCCACCTTAAAAGGGGGTACCTCATGCTATATTCTAGACATCATGCTCTCATCCCTAGAGCCCTGAGAAGTTATGAAGAAAAATCAATCAAATGGAAAAGACATATGAAGAAGGGTGGAAAAACAAAGGCTGAGGTAATTCATGTACCACAATTTGCTCCCTCCTACACTCATATACCCAGTTGTGGGCTTCCCTTATTATAGCTACCCTTGTACCATGGCATGTGGCCTGGAGCCTTCCCTTGATCCCCACTTCATACCATCATTATATCACTTGCCACCTACCACCTGATGGATGTACCATGGACATGTCACCCCCTTTAAAAGTTGAAACCACCTAATAGGGTCCTTGGTTAATCCCCTTATTGAGCTCGGAGACACTTGTACATGCTGAAGCTCACTATCGAAGGGCATGCCAACATTAAGTGCCCCATTGATTCCATGATTTGTAAGCTCTTTTACTTGATTATTCTAATGATTTGTTGTATTGGGGGGCAAGGGGACACATTGGCATGTGGCCTGAAGCCTTCCCTTGATCCCCACTTCATACCATCATTATATCACTTGCCACCTACCACCTGATGGATGTACCCTGGACATGTCACCCCCTTTAAACGCTGAAACCACCTAATAGGGTCCTTGGTTAATCCCCTTATTGAGCTTGGAGACACTTTTACATGCCAAAGCTCACTATCGAAGGACATGCCACCATTAAGTGCCCCATTGATTCCATGATTTGTAAGCTCTTTTACTTGATTATTCTAATGATTTGTTGTATTGGAGGGCAAGGGGACACATTGGATCGTATGCAACATTGTAGGTGGGTCTCCATTTGGGGTTTGGTCTCCCTATACGGGGTCCAAGTCCTCTAGAGGGCCATGTTGGCACTTGTAGGGTGAGCGTTGAGAGCCATGGGCCCCCACCATAACAGAGAGTACTTCATGGATCCCCAACACCATTCAGTGATTGCTCATGTTCCACCTTTTGGATGAGGATGATGCACCTGGTTCACCATACCCAACCGTCTCCACACTTGCACCATACACTTGGCAGATGTTCCAGGGTCTAGATGAGGATGTGTCTCACTACTTGAGACAAAGGGAGGGCTTATGTCATCATCTTCGCCCTTACAGATGGTACACAGGAATTATCGATCCACTTGGAGACCCATGAGGATGTCATTATGTCCCCACACTCACTTGGGAGCACCACATGTGGCTTGCTTGGAAAACAAGGGTCCAACCCCTTGTCCACTATGTTTGGAGCCTTTTCACTCAACGTGGCTCATTTAGACTCCATTAGGCCTCCTCAATAGCCCAATGACTCATCATATTCATTAGTTTTCCCTCTTGAGAGGTTATTCTTTGTATTATTGAGCTATCTTGGTGGGCTTCGCTAAGTCATGTCATTATTGAGCATTATTTTATTATTTGGGGCTAAGTAAGACAAATTAGACTATTCGAATCCATCATTGGATTGTATAAGTAGATGAGAGGATGATTCATTTCTCTCATCATCACTTGGATTGGATTAGTATCTCTTGAGAGATTTTCGCACTTTTGCTCGGATAATTTTTTGGAGCTTTCTTAATGTATTATGATGTTTGGATTTTCGCTATTATCTTTGGAGCTTCTTTCCAATGCCAAGTGGATGAATGGATATACTTTCTCTCTCATGTAAGTCGAATTTTAATGATATTATTGTTATTTACTTTGTCAAATGCATGTATATTGGTATCATTATTCTTGTATGGGTTAATGTAATGCAAAATTCCTCTGGGACCTTGAATAAGTGATTTAATGCATGTGTTGCTCTTTGAGGCATTGGGTGAATGTTCCTAGCGGCACCTCTTAGGTTGAAATACCTCGAAACTTCATCTCTTTGGCAAATTTGAAGTATAAATCCCTATTGACCTAGTTGCTTCCCTTGGAAAGGCTAACAAGATCAATTAGGGCTCCTTAGCTCATGAAAATTCTCGATCTATGTGTATCTTGACTCCATTAAGCCCAAGCAATAAGAAACTGATCCTTGTATCCATTTGGTGGTCAAATTTACCTCTCTTTTCTTCACTTTTCCAAATTCTAGCCCTAACCGTAAAGGGTCAGCTAGGGCATCATGTGAAATCTTTTACAGCCTTCAAAACACCTTGAAAATGAGTCCACAACTGCGTTAGGGTCTTCTCAAGGGGTCCTCCAAATTTGAGCATAATCCGATGGTGGAATCTCGAGATATCACAAGCCCTAGCACGAGGATAATTTCTCTCCCTAGGCTAATTTGGGTTAGTGTCCTCATTTGGATCATTGCATTCAAATTTCAACAGAAAATTAGCCCTTTGATCCTATTCCCTTTCGTAATTAGGTCAAGCCCCTCCTTGAGTGATCAACTCCATACTCTTGACCTAGTTTCAGGTCCACTTGGCTCTGTGTGGTCTGGCATCTTTGTATTTCCAATTCCACAAGGATTGCATAGAAGCCTTTTATCCATAAGGATCCTTAGGTCTAGGAAGCTCCTTGTTGAGGCATATCCTCCAAACCTAGACTCAAGAATCCTCTTAGCCCTTCCTAGGGAGCCTACCACCTTGCTTCTGAAGCAAGCAAGCCATCTAATGGAGCCTCTCTTATGAATAGGCCTTATCTATCACTCTCTCTCCATTCATAGATCCATCCTTCCCCCCGCCTCTTATACTGGGTCTCCTCTTATCGATGAAATTCCGTAAAGAGTAGGGAGCATTAGTTTGAGTGGTAACACTTCCATTTGCTTCATTTTTAATCTTGTAGATCCATTTTGAAGTAACCAGAAATTTATTCTCTGGTCTTGGAACAATTTCCCATACATAATTTCCCATGATTGATTTATATTCTTCTAACATAACATTCTTCCAAACCTATTGGTTACATGCTTCTTCATAAGTGGAAGGTTTAGAATCGATTAGTTTGGTCATGAATGTAGCATACCCCAGGAATATCTTTTAGGCCTCTTAGTCTCTCTAAATGTGCCTTTAGAAGATGCATGTCTTTCGGCTTCCTTCAATGTAGTCTTTGCCTAGGTTGTTCTCTTTTTGATTTCCGCAATATGAATAGGATTCACAGGTTTAGTAGGTCCATCAGGTGCTTCCAAGGGTTTGTTAATTGATTCCAAGGCTTCTTCCTGCGGAGCCACAAGTTCTTCCTCTTCATCTCTATCCATGGGAACTTCAGTGGATCTTTTGAATGCAATACTTTCATCAAAAGTGACATCTCGACTCAGTTTGATCTTTCTTTGCTCTTTGATATAGATTCTATATGGCTTTGAAGTTTCACTAGCCAACTAGGATTCCCTTCTTCCATGAGGTGTGCAGTTTCTTCTCGTTGTCCTTAGGGATATGGATGTAAACAGGATAACCAAAGATTCCTAAGTGTTCCATTGAAGGCTTTTGACCAAAAAAGGCTTCTTGTGGAGTCATATGATCCAACATTCAATGAGGAATTTTGTTTTGAATGTAAACTATAGTCATGATTGCTTCGCCCCATAAGAATAAGGGAAGATCTTGGTCATGAAGCATGGCCCTGGAGGATTCTTCAATCAATTTGTTTTTCCTTTCAACCACTCCATTTTGATGAGGATTATGGTGAACTACCAACTCCCTCTTAATTCCTACATCTTTACAGAAGGAAATCATCTCCTTAGAAGTGAATTCTCCTCCATTGTTAGACCTTAAGATCTTGATCTTCTTTTCTGACAGATTCTCAATTTGAGCCTTGAATTCTTGGAACCTGGCAAACAATTCATCCTTTGTTTTCATAAGATACACCCAATTCTTGCGTGAGTAATCATCAATAAAGGATACATAGTATGATGCACCACCAAGAGACTTTACAGACATGGGGCCACAAACATCATAGTGAATAAGATCTAGAATTTCTTTGGCCCCATTCTCATTGCTAAGAAAAAATTTCTTTACATTTTTCCCTAAAGCAAAGCCTTTGCAAACACTTTCATGGCCAACTTGAGGTTTGGGCATACCGTTACCATATTGCTTAATCAAGGTAAAGCCTTGTAGTTAAGATGCCCATACCTTCTGTGCGAGAGTTCACGCGGGTTGATGTCTTGATGAACAAGAGCTTGAAGAGGTTTGCTTAATAGCCTATAAAGTCTTCCTTCTCGAATTCCAATGGTCTTAGTGTTGTTGCCTAGGGTGCACACCTTAATGTGGGAAAAGTCTTCAACCACACAAGGTGTGTTCTTCAAGGTGCAACACTCAAAGAAGGGGTTGTCACCCATTCCCAACTCCCTTCGTTTAGGTTCTCTCCTAGTTAAACCAAGGGGGATGGTCCCTAAAGATATCTAAAGGAAAACCTGTTAAGGATAACAAGTTCTAGGAGATGGTTAGTAAAACAATCGCCATTCAACATAACTTGAAGATGAATTGGGGATTAATTTAGCAAGTCTGAATGTTTATGAGCATATAAACATTAACAGGATAGATTAAACAAAATCAACAAGATATCCTACAAGACAAATATATGAGACCATTGCCTTATAAATATATAACTTGCAAGATATATATGCTCAATAATAAAATCACAATGCTTGCTAATGAAATATGATTTCCAAGTCACAAGAATGGGAAGATGCAAAAAAAGTGTTAGTGAAAGAATATTATATACAACTTAGAGATATGAACAACATGATTTGCAAGAGAAGAAAGATTGTACTTAAAAGAGATACATCAAAAAATGAAATAGGAAAGTACAAGAATGTGTAATGAAAGCTTGCAAGTCAATTATAAGCTCATAATCCAAATTGTATAATAGGCAATGCAAAAATGAGAAAATGTTATGGGAGTGTGTGAAATCAAGTGGTCTTGGTAAATTTTAATTAAATGCCTCATCTACGGCAAGAATTCCCCTCAATTCCTCAAAACTTGGTAAGGGCTGAGGTGAATTGCAAGAAGGCTAGGGTGAGGAGGCACTTGTCCTTCATTAACGATACCCACCTAGACTTCAAGAAAACCCATGTGCTTGCGTTCCTACAAGGGCTCAGCCATAAGAGAATTGCGAGGTCACGTGTTTTAACCTTTGCTCCCAACTCAAATTTATAGAATTGAATGACAATTAGGGAAGGTTGTCCTATATTTCTATCAACCAAGCTTATGCTTGGAGGTAAATTTTAGAGAGTGCAAATTAGATAATAATTTAAACAAGTGCTCCAAATGTGATGATAGATTTGTCAATTGAGACAAGATGCTTCAAATTGAAATATTTCAAATATGCCAATAGTAAAAGTACCACTTCATTTAAATGATCCAATAAATGTGCGTTTAGAATGCTTAGATCAATGAAGCAAGTTCAATATACTTTAATGAAGCAAATGACAATTGATTAATAAAATCACTCAAATGAAGAATGCGAATTAGATTAAGAAAGTAGAGAAGCTACTTCAATGCAAATGAGATCAAGGCAGGAGCTACTCAAGTGCAAATTGAAGGAAGCTAGATCTAGAACAATTAGATCAAGTAGTTAACCAAATTACATAATGAAATCAAAGCAAACTAAAATGATGAGTGATTTAAAACTACTTGCAAAATGAGAATTAGGAACTAGATCTAAAAATTGGAATGCATGAAACTAATCTAATCTAGCAAGTTAGTGATCAACAAGTCAATAAGATCTCCTACCAAATGAGGAGATGGGATACCATGGGGAAAAACCCTAAGCTCCCCCAAGGAAAAGATGTTCTTTATTATTATGATTACAAGAGACACCCTCTTGGACAAGAGTGAGGGTTTTGAAATCTTAAAGAGGGTTTGCAAGAAATATGGAGCTTTGAAAACCCAAATCCCTCCCCAAGATACACTTATACAAATGAGGAATTTTAGTACTTACCAATGGTTTGAACATCGCGATAAAATCGCAATTTTTAAAAAAAAATCGCAAATTTTTCAAGAAAATGATTAAATCGGCGATGTTTTGCACGATTTTTTGAAAAAATTGCGATCCGTACGAATAAATCGCGGGCTTCCAAAACAACGACTTTTAAGTGCGATTTTGATGTTTTTGTTTCTCATTTTTGCATTGACAGGTTTGGTTAGGAGAGTTAAGGAGTGAAGGAGGAGAGCTAAGGAGGGAGATAAGTGATCTACAAGGGCAAGAGTGGACAAAAGTGAAGGATTTTAGCAAGCCAAACGAACAAAAATCGAATTTGGACCAAGTGTGTCCGACAAAATGTTTTTTCCAAGTATGGGCATCAAATTTGACCCATTTTTTTTTTGTTTTTTTCTTGTTCTTCCATGGGTTTCTATCACCCATGTATTTTTCATAATTTGTGATTGCATTTGGTTGTGTGTTTTTTTTTTAAAATTGAGAGGAGAGGGTTTATTTTGGTCAAAAATGCAAAAAATTGTTTGTTAAATTTCTTTTTTTTTAATTTCTTCTTGTGCTCTTAGTTTCTTTCCATTATTTTTGCTTGTGTTTCAACATGTATTTTTTCCCATTATTTTTGCATTGAGTTGAGGGTTTTTTTTTGTGAAAAAATCAAAATGTTGTATGTAAAATTGTAATTTTTTTATTTTATTTTTTAACTTGCAATTTTTCTTGTGCCCTAGGTTCAAATTTCAACGTTCAATGTTCAAAGTTTCCAACATGCCAAGGAAATTGGATCCTTTATGGGAATTTGGTGAACTTGATTAGGGGTTTGACCGATCAAACTTGACTTGCAAGTTATGTGGTCACCACATGACAGGGGGGGTATACAGGTTGAAATACCACCTGGCACAAATTCCTGGGCATGAAGTAGGCCCTTGCACAAATACCACTCCAGAAATAAACAGAAGAGCCATGAACTCATTGGAAGAAATAGAAACAACTAAACTCAGCAAGGCAGCTCTGAAGAGTCAAATATCAGGGTTTAAAGTTGACCGTGAGAGTGGTAGTGGTTCTTCAGCATCATCATCTTCTACAGGCAACCCCGTAGCTGCCTCCTCATTTTTTGTTCCTAGAACCACTACTAGGGCAAAGCCATTTATCTTCTCCCTTATTAAAAAAAAGGAGAAGGAAAAACGTGATAGGTTGTTGGGCAAACTGTTTCTTTGGAGTGATATTCCTTTCACTGTTGCCAAGAACAATCCATTTTATCAGGTTACGATTGATGCTATCGCTATTGTTGGCCCAAGATACAAAGCCCCTTCATATGATGACTGTAGAGGGAGCATTTTGCAAAATGAGAAAGTTGACTGCACCAAGAGATTGGAGGAGTTAAGGGCATCATGGGAAGTCACAGGATGCACTGTGATGTCAGATGGTTGGACTGATCAAAGGGGTAGGACCCTTATTAACTTCTTGGTCAGTTGTCCCAAGGGGACAATGTTTATGAAATTTGTTGATGCATCTGCACATGTCAAAAATGCAAGATTATTATGTGATTTATTGGATGTGTTCATTCTGGAGGTTGGGCCCCAAAATGTTGTCCAAATCATAACGGACAATGCTACAAACTATGTTTCTACTGGCAAGATGCTTATGGAGAGGAATTCGAGCATATTTTGGACACCTTGTGCTGCACATTGCTTTGATTTGATGTTGGAGGACATCAAAAAGATTGATTTTGTCAAAGATATTGTAGAATCATCAAAGAGCATCACAAAATTTATATATAATCATGCATCTGTGCTTCATTTGATGAGAACATTCACCAATAAGAAGAAGTTGGTGCGGCCTGCTATTACACGATTTGCCACTAGTTTCATATCTCTTCAATCCCTCTTGAATTCTAAGTGGGATTTGAAGAGAATGTTTCTTTTAGAGGAGTGACGTGCTTTGACTATCAACTGCAAACCAGAGGGAGAGGCCATCTGTAGGTTGGTGTCATATCAGGAAAGTTTCTGGGCTGGAGTGCAAGAGGTGTGCAGCGTTACTGAACCTTTGGTAAAGGTTCTTAGATTGGTGGATGGAGAGAAGCCTGCAATGGGCTACTTGTATGAGGCCATGGATAGGGCCAAAGAAACTGTTCGCAGCTACTATGATGATAAGGGTGATGAGGGGTTTCAGAAACAACTTCTTTTATGGGAAGTGATTGATGAACGATGGAACAACACACTCTATCGTCCCATTCATGCTGCAGGGATCTTCCTGAACCCCAGATTTGCTTACTCATGTAGTTTCTTATTTGATGCTGACGTCATGAATGGATTTTTCACTTGTGTTTAAAAGATGGTGCCAAATCCATCAGAACGTGCAGAGATATCCAAAGAAATGGAGGTATACAGAATGGTAGGTGGCACCTTGAGCTTCGACATGGCTGTCCAGGATATGACTACTAAAATGCCAGGTATGATTTTCATTATTTTAAAATTTTTCTTATGTTTGTAACTTTATAAGTTTATCTTATTTGTTGTAACTTGTAACTTGTAGATGCATGGTGGAGGAGCTACGGTGGCAGATTACCAAAACTCCAAAAACTTGCCATTAGAATACTTAGCCAAACATGTAGCTCTTCAGGATGCGAGCACAACTGGAGTGTATTTGAAAAAATACACACCAAAAGGCGCAATAGGTAAAAAACTTAAAATATTCCAACTGATTTTTTGAATTCATTAAATATTTTTTTTTAAATATTTAATTTATTAATTTATGACCCTTGTACAGGTTGGAGGCCCAGCGGCTCAATGACATGGTTTACGTCTACTACAATCTTAGATTGTGGGTGAGACAACTTGAGAGGACACCTGATATGGAGGCTATCTCTTTAGATGCGATTGACACCACTGCTGAATGGAGGGTTGAGGCTGAGAGGCCTGTCATGGAGTCAACCCCTGATTGGATAGGAGCAGAGTGTAGTTGTGGGGAGTGAGGAGCAGGAGGCAGGAGTAGTGCTGAGAGGAGTGTGAGGGAGGGAGGTGACACCACCGTCAATCGATACCTAGAGGACGTGATCCGTGATTTTAGCTCCTAAAGCCACAGTTCTTAGCCTGGGTGTGCTTCTGTATTTACTTCTAGAGTAATAACAAGTCCATTGTTACCCATGCCTTCTTCATCTAGGAAAGGGCAAAGTCGTTTTATTTTCTTTCGTTAAAGAGGGCAAAGAGAATGTAGTACAGAATTGTAAGTTATATGCTGTACCACATTCCTATGTATATGACATTACGACTCATGATATGAGATACATTATTGTATTTTTTGTTGATATTTTGAGGCTGAGTTGACTCTTGAGACTCAGGACTTAGTATTCAGGACATGATTTAGTTTTATGTGTGATGTAGCACTAGACATGATATTACACATCTTATATATTAGTTTTTTTTTCATATTTATGTGTCAATGCATTTATTTTATGCTGTGGATGCTTTAGATATTAAAAAAATTGAAAAAAAATGAATATTTTTGTATGTGCCGATTTTTTCCCGATTTTTACCGATTTTTTCCCGATTTTTATGATTTTTTCCGATTTTTTCCCCTTGCCGATTTAATCCCGATCGCGATTTTCAAAACATTGGTATTTACAATGATTATGGCAATGATTTACAATGAAAATTTCCTCAACAAATCAAGTAACTCCAAAATATTTTCGCTTTCCCTTAAAGATATTTTCGCTTAGGAGATTAGACGTCCAAGAGAAAAGGAATTCTCAAAGGTTTAAAGGAAACCTATCTTATCTTGTGGCTAGGAAGGTAGTAGAACCTAGAAGCCTTCAGAAGGCACAAGGATGACCTCCCAAAAAGAAAAATTGATCTAGATTCACAAGCTTCAAATGATGGATCTCTTTAAAATCAAGCTTGAAATAACCCTCAAAACCCCAATCATCTAGGATTTAAAGGCAGATCTGTGAAATGGAGGGGTTTTATCCACGAGGAAGGTGGATTTAACTTCAAAAAAATTGATTTGTTTTTTCAATCTTCAAGCATCCACTTGCAAGAAATATTTATGACAAATTTCTAAGGCAAAATCCCTCTTCATCCTTCAGCTAGATTTGCGCAAACATTAAGCAAGAAAATCCAAATATATAGATATAAAAGAAATAAAATTTATATACAAGAGGGTTAGTAAGATATACAAAAAATTATTTACAGAATTTACAAATTTGCTAGCCCAAAGAGTGTAAGTACAACTCCGCTCTTGGGAAACAAAAATATAGCTCTAAATTAGCTAGATCTGACAAATAATGCTCATGAATTAAAATAGATCTGAAGAATTTTTGATAAAAGTTACAAAATATGACAAAGAAACTCCCTTTAAAATATATATCATGATAATCCTTTGAGAGAAATCTATACGGGTTCTTCCACTTCTATGCTTGAGAGTTGGTTGGTTCAACTGAAAGTGTCCTTGAACGCTCAAAATACAATTCATAAAAAATATTTCTACACACTTCCTAAAAATATTGTTAGATCCACAAGGGATTAGATGGCACAACGAAAAGGAAGGCTAGGGGTCCAACCAAAAACCCACTAGTGCTTCCAAGTCTACAGTGATTCTCTAATCCAAATATCAATGTAATTTTAGGTACCGAGGTGTTGAGGTGTAATTTTGAGTATTCATACCCCCTACAACTTCTATAGACAACACTTTCTACATTTTACATGAAATAATTATTAAAAATCCCGACCGGTGGGAAATTTTAATAATTAAAAATTGGCACTTTGACATAACCAAATTCTGCGAAACTTTAGACATGATTAGGTATGGTAATATACATTGACTTTATAGTATATACACTGGGACTCACCTAAGACTTTACCATCAAGCCTCACTCCAGCTTTTGGAGATATTTGGGAGAAAAACTTAACTATAGTAATTATTTAGTGTTGAGAAACACAAATAATTAGCTAAGGAAAAAAAACTCCCTAGAGTGAAAAATCTTTAGCGAAACTTTAAGCTACCTAGGTATGTTACATGACTCGCTTTTCATCATATTATAATCATTTTTATAATATCTCCACTGGGCTGCACAATTTGGAATACAAAATGCTGACAATCCGCTGAATGATGATGATGAATTTCTGAAATTCTGACTGTTCTGACAATGCTGGAATGCTCAAAGTGTACTTTGATCATGTAGTTGTTGACAAGTTTTCAAATGTACATTTGAGTGGTCAACACTTAGCATTCTCTATGCTAGACCCTTTGGACCATACTACAAGTTTGCCATCAACAAATGCTACTCTATCACCTTTATCTTCAAAACAAGAAATGGAAACCAAATTCTTTTTCGGACCTGGTACATTGAGGATATTGTTGAGATGAACATTTCCACCAGATTCTAGCGTGATGGTAGAGGCTCCAACACCATCCACAGGATAGCAATTGTCATCTCCAAGTTCCACTTTCTGTGATGTCTTTGTTCTTGTCAGATTTGTTAGATTAGCATAATCCCCTGTCATGTGTCTTGAGGCACCACTGCCAATAATCCACATGCTGTCATCATCAAAAGAACCAGAGAGCAGAGAAGTAAAATAAGTCCTTATCTTCCTCATCCTTAACTTTCTTGGATGGTTCCACTTCTTCAGCTGCTGAAGCTTGATATTTTCTCTTTCTTTTTCTGTCATTTGATCTTTTAGGACAATTGTTCGTCTAAGTTCTAATAACCATACCGATGACTGCCATAACATTGAACTTTAGATTCGTTTCTGTTCTCTTGAAAAGCAGGCCTGTTATTTGAATTCTTCTTTTGAAAACCAAAATTTTCTTCCTATTGAACTTTTTGGATCTTGCAACAAAATCTTGTGAATCAA
This sequence comes from Pinus albicaulis, assembly GCA_034641835.2. NCBI lineage: Eukaryota > Viridiplantae > Streptophyta > Pinopsida > Pinales > Pinaceae > Pinus > Pinus albicaulis. The sequence goes on from CM076570.1 coordinate 578,993,510, forward strand.
CTTCTTGAATGTCTCCCTTGGCTTTAAGTGTAGCTTCTTCTTCCATGCATCCAGCCGACAGGTCATCAAATGTAAGTCTCTCTTTTCTAGAACAGATTCCACTTGCAAGAGTCCCAATGCTTGGGTAGACCATTTATTGCAGTAGTTACTAGTTCAGATTCATAAATCATTCCTCCCATGCTTTGAAGCTCATCCCTTATATGTGATATCTTCATAAAGAAGGAAGCCATTGATTCTCCCTTTGCTGGCCTTAGATCACAAAGTTGATTCCTAAGGGAGATCATTTGACCAGTGGTATCAGA